>JAOWBP010000001.1:79215587-79230269 GCA_028571105.1 Tragopan temminckii | reverse complement strand
GGGACGGGGGCGACCTGCCTCCCCGCGGGGGACTCCGGGGGGAGCGGGGGAGCGAAGTGACCTTGCGGGGATTTTCTCTCCCCTCGTCTCCGTCACGCCGCGCCGTGTCAAGTTCAATAAATTTTACGTTTCCCTCGGCTGCGTCATGTGTCGGGCGGGCTCCGGAGGGTTGAGAAGAGCGGCGCCCGCAGCGGACCGGGAGGCAGCGTCGCCTCACGGGGAAGTTGGCAGTGCGGGAGCTCGGAGGGGACGGGGCAGCGCGCCGGGCGGCTGTCAGCGCGGCTTCACGGGGCAGGGCTTCGGTGCGCCTCGCCGGCGTGCGTCACCGCACACGGAGCCGCTGTGTCGGTGCTGTACCGGGTGATTTATTGGGGCATGTGCCGGGGCTGCACCTGGACTCTCTGCTCTCTGCCTCTCGCATCTCCCCGTGAATTGTCGATTCATGGCCCCGCCGGGGAGGGGGGCTTCTTGTCACCAATAGAACCGGGGCTGCCGTTGAAGGAGGAGGGTTTGATCTCTGTGAAGATGCAGTCAGCCGCCTTCGGCGCATCGCATTCTTAAGAGTGAACCAGTGATTAAAACAGTGCCGCCTTTGACGGCGGGTTAGGGCGCGTGCCAGGCGGAATGCTACTCTGTGAACCGCATCAGGTAATAAAACGTTGCAAGAAAAGGGATACAATGCAGATCTGGCCCTGTGGAAATCGCCAGACTGGGCCCGTCCTTGCAGACGGGGGCAGGCCGTGCCTCACGTGCTGCTCGGCTTGCTCTCTGCCTTGTACGAAATGCCTGCACCGTCTCGGTTTGTCACACAAGTAATTTTTCAGCTCCTGATTAAAACTGCCCTCAGGAGTACTCGAGCAGTCCCTATACCACATTTGAGCAGAGCACTTTGTGGGTGCCGTTTTACTGGGCACTGAGTAGAACAGGAATTAAAGAAACCTGTCACCCTCAGAGTGGAGTGAGAGGAGATAATTTCTGCCATCCTTTCCTCCATCCTCCTTCGAAGGAGAAGAAAACACACAAATATTTTTTAAGGGAAATCTGCCCTGAATAGCTGCTGTGTCTCACCGAATATCGAATTCCTTTGGTCCACCTTGTAGTGCTACTTCATAAACAGCGTCATTTGTTTTGGCACAGCCGGCCATGGTTCCTGTACTGGGCACATTTCTTGCTGGCATTTTTATACCTGCATTTAAAAGTAGTTTTTCCTGCTGGCTTGCTGCGCTTCCCCAGACTGCCTTGTGAAGTGGCTCAGCGGATTTGTTAGATTCCTCCGTTTCTGTCTGTGGTCTGTGGGATACACAGGTTTTCCGTCATCTCTGTACATGAATGAGATTGTTGTTCTGAAGATTCGAAATGCTTTGGGACTGTGACTGAGGATGGCTCCTGCTAGCTTCAGTTCACTAATTTAGTTTAAAGACAAAGTGACAGAGTTGAGCTAACATGTCCTGTGTGGAAGCGTGCCTTTTTTTGGCTCTGTCTGTTAAGAGCCTGGCTTAAGGAATCTGCCCCGAGTGTTGATGAAGCATCAGCTGAGGGGAGAGGACATAGAATAATGCCTCTCAGCTTGTGCATGGAATAGCATTAACAGCAAGCAGTCCCTTCAGAACGGAGGCAAACAAGAAGTAAAAGAGCCCAGTGTCAACTGCTTGCTGTGAGAGGGGAGTAGTGAGGTGGAAGGGGGAGTAATAACATGTTGAGCTGAGAAGTGGCTTGTCAGCTGAGTTCGGGTATGATATTAGTCTGCTTTGCCCTATCCAGTATTTACTGTGAAAATAGTAGGATCTCTGGCTGCTGTTGTCCTTACCTCGTGTGCTGCTAATGATTCTGAAGTATCTAAACTGTGTCCTAAGAGGTTTAACTGTTATGTATGTTAGCAGCTTATACTTGCATTTTTTGTTTTGCTTTTTTTTCCCCATTTCATGAATTTAGCTTGCTGTATACAAAATTTAACAGTAGAAGGATGACATGTCTTTTGAATAACTTTTGTACATCATCTTAAACAACTTACGTAACCTGGAATCTAAGCTATTTATTTTAAAGAGTTACCGTATGAGAAACTGTAATATTAAAGATAGTTTTGTAGAATTCCTGGTGTACAGATACGGGTTAAAATTATCCTGGAATTGTAGCTGCTATAGCCCCCTGCTGTGAGATAATGCAAATGGCATCTAATGCCTTCATGTGTTCTGCTTCTCAAAGGATGCTGGATAGTGTCATATGTGGTAACAAATGATATACTTCGAGTTCTCGGCCATCGCCAGACCAGGCTTTCCAATACGGTTTCTTCAGGCACTTTAAATACTTGCAACTTGTTTACTAATGAAAATAATGTAGGGACACTTTAATTTGTCTGAAACTGTGATCACTGATGCGAGAAATCGGTAAGGACATAATTGCTCATGGATGAGACTTTGCTCATAAGCTTAGATCCATTACAAATAGGGAAAAAAAAGTGAATATGCAAATGGCTACTTCTCTGATCATATGAGCTGATTGAAGGCTGTGATGCATCACTCCATAGCTTGCTTAGTTAATATCTGTTTTGAATTTTCACTAGGATTTCTGTTAGCAAAATCTTGGCAGTAATGCCCAATCTTGTAAGCAAAGGTGTTGTGTTGACAAATTAATGTTATAATGCTAATATGGTAATAGCAAGTGAAAAATGTGCTGTAGTTAGTAAATTCTGTGAAGAAGACAGTTGGAGAATAGAAGACAGTGACTTTGGAGGAGGTTGATACAGTCTGTAGTTGGAATATTTTTCTCACAAGTTGAAGCATAAAATGTAAGTCTTGACTCGATTGTGGCCATCTTTATATGACTTGGGTCAGTCTAAACAAAGCTTGGCAGGCTTCTTAGTTGTCTAGTTCCCAGATTAGTTCCTTTTATTAATTATTTCTCCTCCTTCATATGTTTTATTACTAGTCATCGTATAGCCTTACTGAACAGTTTTAGAACATCAAGTAACTAATCACTCAAAACTCCCACTGATGACCTCATGAAACTTCCCCGATGAACACATGAATAGAGATTCCTCACACTCATGGTATTTATCAAGTTTCTATTCACCAGTAAGCAGTAGTTTCACAGACATGCTAATAAGGAGAAACACTTCCTTTGTAACAAATACCTTTTTCATGTCAGTTTTTTTCTTAGTCCTTTTTTTTTTTTTTTTAATTAGAAAAAATGTAAGACATTAATGTCTCTCTGCTTTTAAATTTACTTTTCAGTTTTAATTCCATGACCGTGTACTGTAAATGTTTTGTAAATGTTTTTAAGCCACAGTTTATTGAAGCCTTAATTCTTATATTTTTGCTTAATGTTGCAAAACAAGTCTTGAATGTGGTTACATTTAATCTTTCCACTAAATGATTAGTCTTCCAATATTGCTATGGAAAGTCAAAGTTGGATTTTGAGGTTTTTTTCCACTTATGCATCACGAATGTTGGTGAGGAAACTATAACCACTGTCTATGTGGTAAACACTGATGGACATCAGGTAGTTGCCTAGAGAGTATTAGTGCAACCAGAATGTAGTTGACTGTTAGAAGAATGATTCCCTCTCAAACTAACATTTATAAAGTAGAAAGAGAAGGTGTTCTAATGGTCCTCTTAATTCCTTCTCAAAGAGGTAGAGGAAATGCTTCCATTTTGTTTTAAAAGAGAAACCTGACAACAGGCTAATTCCGTTAGAGACTTTCAAAAGAATGGAGAGTCCTCTCCAGAGAGGATGCTGCTGACATGCTTTATAAAATACATGTTCCAAAACAAATGTGGAACAGTAAAACTATTAGACATAGTTTAGTAGTTTAGTATGTGCCTCCTCTGGGATTGTGTCAATATTAAGTATGAGCTTAATGAGCATATCCCTTCTTTCCAAGGAATTCTTGAGGTATGTTTGAAAGGAAGAAAGAAAAAGTGGCAAGGAATAGTTTGTAAAAATGATGGTTTTTCTCAGCAATCTGCCTTTGAACAACTTATCTTTTTACATAATGAAAACATTGAAAATATTTTGAAAATAGTTTTTTGAAAAATGTATGTGGGTGTCTTTGTCGGAGTTCTTAAAGCTTTTTTTTATTTTTTTTTCCTCTGAAACTGTTTCAGGATTTTTTCCTTTCATTTTTATAAATCAAAATAAAAAGGTCCAAATGCATACAATTTCTCCTATTTTAATGCACAATAAGTTCAGAATGGATGGTTTATACAGCCGTACTGAGCAGACTGTCCTCACAGCATTTTAAGGTGGTAGAGAAAGAGGCAGAGAGCATTTATTTTAATAACAGAACAGAATTCTAACACTGGAGGTTGCATATTATGTCTTCCAGTGCTCTGCTGTACTAATAAAAATTTAGCATGTTGGACTTTCTAACATGGAGAATTTGAAACAGGTAAAAAATATTTAGTAGAGGGTGTAAGTAGTTATTTTTATAGTAGATGAAGTGGAAGACTCCCTGTTTATTCATTTAACCATGTCTACCTGTCCTCCTTTCTCTGACATCTGTAACTGTGTAAAATAAAATCATACTTGCATCCTTTGCCATCCTATTATATGTAAAACAGAGATCTTAGGTTCTACATAAGCTTTGTTTGGGAATATTTTTAGTGTCTGACAAATGGAAGATTTTTGAGTAAGGACCATTTCTTCCTAAATAGGAGTTGAATTGTATATGCTGCTTTTCAGTCTAATCAAATGGATCTCAGATAATGTGAATGCTTTTAACTTCGAAGTTTTAAGTAGCAATACATCAATGTTAATACAATTCTATTTTACTATGAATTCATAAATTACTTTAACTTTTTTTCTACTTCATAATACTCGCTTTAGCATTTCTCTATTCTTCTTACATAGCTATTAAGGAACATTAAGTGTCCATCAACAGCTGCTCTTCAATTTTAGAAAAATAATTCGTACGTATAGTCTGTCTTTCTCAATTTGAATTTCAAGAGCAAAAGGTTTGAATGTGTGTGTGCACCTATAAATATCTATGAGAACAAAGCTTTAAATAAATGTATATGTTACTGAATTCCTCACCAGCTTATTCTTTATTTGTGATGTGAATGAAGTTAGGCTTGTTTAGATTGTTTCTGAAGCAGTGCATATCATTATATGCCATATAGTGGTTGTCTGCTTAGTTTTAATGTTCTCTCTATTGTCATCCTTCTGTAAACAATTTGTTGACTTCTTGTCTTTGAGTAGGAAGGATGATGCAAGAGAGACTGTTTTTCTTGTGCTAGAGGTAAAAATGTTCTGATTATATTTAAATTTCTTTCATGTCACAATATTAATAGAGCGATGATTTTAATTGTCATAGTAATTTCATTGCCAAATCTTAACTAAGGTAACCTGTGTATGCTATTACACGCGAAAAGGATTTATGGCCACATATAGGAGCACATTTATGCCTTACTGCATATCATCAATATATATGACATTGCATTATTTCCACTTCTCCTGGCAGAAGCTGAATAGGCCAACACAGCTATACTGATCCATCTAAGTCTTACAAACTCTGGCTTTTCAAAGTTCAACACTGGAAACTCCATAACTGTGACTGACAGCTCTGAAGAGAATAAGACAAAACTACTTCACAGCAGCAGTTGTAGTAGGCATTTTGGTATTTTCCGTTTACTCAGATATTTATCCCAAACTGACCTACATCTGCTGGATTATCAGTGTAACTTGACCTGCTTTTATTCCCGCTATGCTGTATGGGAGGAAAGCTGTTCTGGTTAGTCCCAAACAAGGGGGAAAGCCATACTAGTTAATGCAGAAGCAATATTTTTTAGTCTTATGTAGGGTTTAAGATAATTGAATTTGCTACTGAAGTAATTTATTGCTTTCCAATACAAAAATGGTATGTATTTAATATTTTTCTGCAGTAAATTATCAAGGAAGAAAACAATGAGATGATACTGACAAAATCGAATCAGAATTTAATATTAAAAGCTTGTTTTAATTGGAAGACTATACTAAATGCATTTCTCTGCCAAACCTGTTTTATATTTATTGCATGTAAAGGTGTTTTTTTTTCCCCTGTTAGTACTCTCGTTATATATGAAGTTTAAATTTTGACACGCTAGTTGGTGCTTCATTGGTATGTATTAATGGATATAAATTCAAGAACAGCAAAGAATTCTCCATTGGATTGCATGTTTTATACATGAAAAGTAAAATTTTGTTTGGTATGTAAGAAAACACTTAGTCTCACTCCAGGTCATCATCAGAAATAATTTTTTACATTTTTAAATATAGAGAAATGCAGAACAGCAGTTTGTTGCAAATTGAAAAATAAATGCAGTGGCTAGAGATTACTTGCTAAACTGCTTACTAATCTCAAGAACTGACGCTGAGTATCCGAGACAGATCATAAAAATACTGTAATATACATATGTATGTATATATCTAATATATATTTATATTAGAAACCCACCTGATGGAGCGGTGTTTTTTCAGAATTTAAACATCCAGTCTGACAACCACTTGGACGTTGCATATTGAAAGACAGTGAGTGTGTCTCATCTTCTGCTGCAAAAACAGATGACTAGTGAATTAGTTTTAAAGGCAAAGCCCGAGTCTGAAATCTTAACTTGTTAACTTGTTACTGCCTAATGATGTGTCATGAGCACTGCTTTTTTAAACGTAATCAAGGTGATTTGTATTTGAATACAAGCAGTGTATCTGCTACTATTAAGTTAAGCATGGCCCAACACCTCAACTATTTTCCCCGCTTCTTCAGAATATTTGCCTTGGCCTTTCAGGATATATTTTTTTTTTTTTGGCCAGGTTTTTGGCATACTTCTCCTCAAAGTGTGAAGTCTGTTGTTCATAAACTACTGGTTAATGCTGCATTTTAGCATGTGAAAAACAAAATGTATGACATTCTTAGTGTGAATAAGCCTCACTCAGTCCCGTAAAAATTGACCTCATCTTGCATCATTTTAGTATTTTCCTCATCAAATGTCTGAGTTTTTAGAATTGAATCAACTGGGAAAATGCAGTGTTTTCTGCTTTCTCGGTCATCTCTGCTTTGCAAATTTTAAGTCACTACTCTAAATAGTGAATTTTGGTTGTGAAAGTGAAGGCACATAATCAATAGAAATATGTGGAACCTTTGTGTTTTTATTTTTATTTATACTAGATAAAATTCTCAGTGTTTCACAGAGTATTTATGGGGTGTTCTCTTGTGTTTTACATGGAAGAATAACATAACTTCAAAATAGCTTGGAATATAAGATTATTTTTAAGTGACCACCCACAAGCATTGCTTAGACAAAATATGTAAGAACCTATTCACTTAAAACAATATATTTGCAGAATTTCCCAAGCTTTGGATTGTAAGAAAAAGAATAACATCAGATTTTACATACATTTCCTTATGTCTGCTTGAAAAGCAAGTGACACTTTGTGATCCACAAAATCAGCTTTTTCTTAAATTGTAGCAAAATGGAATTAGAAGAAAACTGGGTAAAGAAGACAATTCAACTCTTTTTATACAGCGTAATCTTTTTCAACACGGCTGTATTGCACTGTTGGGAAGAGTAGGTGCGTTTAATGGCAGCTGGGCTATGCCTTTTGCAAACTGAAATACCCTGTAAATTGCATGAGAGAAACAGTATCTACTAGACCTTGAAGTAAGGAAATTCAAATTTGCTGTTTATTGGATAGTTAATATTGCACACACATTTTTTTTTTTTCTTTTAGTTGATCTTTTAAAAACTCTTTAACAACTTGTACAGTGGTTTCTTTTAGAAAGAAATTTCAAAGTCAGTGGCTTACTGGTTATAGATCAATGACCACAGGTAAATACAGAGGAATTTCTCGAAGGCCTTGTCTGCCTAGGATGCTTGTCAACAAAACTGAACTTTGCTTCTTCCATTTGCCACTGTGAGACTTGAAATGCAGAAACAACAATAACCTGAGTCTGTATGTGTGAAGATATTTATTTCCCATCTAAGTTTTTGAGAATAAAGGCTTCAAATTTGGATCCTGTATAATCTGTTTAAATTAATGTGTCAAACTTGCAACAAAGCTATAAAATGTGAGATGTCCTCCAGGCATTCATTAGGAAATGTCAAACTTGAGAAGTGAAAATATTTTAAGTCATCCTATGAAAAACAGAAATTTAGATGCACATTCATATCATAATGCTCAAGTATTGCGTGAGGTCATTTCAACATAGCTTCCTTTCATTTTCATTGATTCAAGTTAAATAAATCATTTATTTGATTTGAACATTTTGTTTCAAAATGTAGCTGAAACTTTTTTTGTAGGTTCACTTAAATCCATTTTCTTTGTAATATTACAAGACATGCCATCACAATATAAAATGTATTACTATCCAGGATAGTCAGAATATCAGTGTCACTTGTGCTTTGTTTCAGCTTAGAGCATTAGCGAAAATATCTGGTGCAATGTATAAGAAATCAGATTTGTTAGTGTCAAAAGAGAAAGTTTTCAGAAATGCAAGTGCTTTTATGTCCTGTTAAAGTGAGTGAGATATTAGCAAGTACTGCATGTTTAGAAAAACTATTCTGCTTGTGTAGTTGTGCATTCATCAAATGGAGATTAATGCAGATACATTAATAAGCATTGGCTAAGGTGACTGAATGATGTTAGTAAGCAGCTCCTTAGGTGTTGCTGTTGTGTAATGTTACACTTTCAGGTTGTTCAGATACACATCTCTTTGGACGTTGTGTTGAGGGACATGGTTTAGTGAGAACTATTGGTGATAGGTGGATGGTTGTATGGATGATCTTGTAGGTCTTTTCCAACCTTGGTGTTTCTGTGATCTCTAATTCTCTATCAGGGAGATTTGTCATAAGGCAAATTTTAGTCCAGGTGCTTAAGTTGCAGAATAAAAAACTAAATGTAAAACAACTTGTATTAACTATAATTATTTTTGTAAATGCTACTAAGGCTTCTGTGATGTCTGTATCATAAACATACTTTTATATCTAGGACACACATGTACATACTCTAAAATATCAAGTGACTGTAGGGTGGAGTCAGTACATGTGCAGTATTTTAGTCAAGTTGGGGAAATCATCTCTCAAAGAATGCTGGGGAAGGATGAACAATCCATTTTGTATTTATGGTGCTTCTGCACAATATTTGTTTTATTGTAGCTCTCCAGTATTCTTGCATAAACAAGTATTTTTTTTTAAAGTACGTACTCGTAAAGTATCTTCATCAAATAGTTTAATAACTTCTGACAAACTTGTTACTACTGTTCTGTATGGAAATGAGACAGATTTCATTACGTGATACACACATGTGAATACAGATTACAAAAAGAAATCATTGGATGTTAATATTTGTAAACTTTTAAATAGAGAACTAGGTGGTGCTGTTCTTTCATCTTTGTGGCTTAGCTGCGTTCTTACGTACGGACTCAGAACATCAGGTTACTACTTTTCTAAGAATAAATTTAGCTCTTAAGTAGCTAAATAAGTCAGTATTTCTGATCTCATTGAGAATGCTACCGTGAGAGTTAATAACTTCATAATACAGTGCTGTCTAGTGTATGTAGAATAACTTTTAATTCTGCATGTTGAAATACTTTTATCTTGTTCATTAGTTTGAATGATACAGTGAATTCTAATAATTTTTTGACTCATGATGTAGCCATATATTTGATCTTATTCGATAAGACCAGTTCAGCATGTTTAGATGCATGATTACTGAAATGTAACCCATGTTTTTGGTTCTAGCACTGAGCTTTTGCACCTTCTTTTGTTGTTAGTTTCTAAATGTTTTTGGGACTAATTTGCTAACAGTGCAGTGAAATTATCAATAATAGCTGGAATAAATTTGCTGTAACCTTGTAGCAGCAGTATATTAAACAGTAAATTAAGCAGGAAAAACGATTTATTAAACTTTCTTCAATTTACTAAACTATAAATTTTTAATTGCTGTATTGTCTTATTGCCATTACTGCTGTATTAGCAAATAACGAGGCTAAGACTATAGTGAACTGCTTGTGATCTAGGATAGATTTGGTGTTTCACTGTTGCAGCAGAATTATAAATCTATAATTGGAATCAGACTTCAGCATGTAACACTTCAGTAGAGTGCTTACACTGACCACTCTTCGGGCAGGAATCTTGCAAAAGATCAGAGAGAAGAAAGAAATAAGAAGAAAATGAGTCTCTGTACTGAAAGTGATGAAAAAGCGTTCTAGTTAGGTCAAACTTAGAAAAGTGTTTGCTCTAAGTAGATAATTGCTTAATAAAAAAATAAGCTGTAGCTGTTAATAGTCACAAATGGGGGAGTGTGAAAACACTTTCTTAGAGTTTGTCTCCCCTATTCCTTGTGGAAAAAGAATTAGAAGCAGAAAGTTTGGTTTGTAGTTTCTGATTATTTAGGAATAAGCGTGAAATGCATTATCTCAGATGAGAGATACAGTAATATATAAGTAATGATCATATTATTAAAGATAAATACACAGTAAGGTTAAAACCAACAATTCCTTTTATGTTTTCTTTTTTTTTTTTTTTTTAAAAAAAAAGATTTCACTGTCACAATGTAGTTATTGTTCTGCTGTTTGGAGAATGCCAAAAGGCACTTTTTATTTATTTCTGGAAACTGGAACGGAATTAAAAACAACTCTCATTTGCAAAAGTAAATAATTAAAGTTTGCCTGATTATTCATGGTACATATATATTCTTGGCATTCAAACAGAAGCCACGTTTGAGTACTATACTGTATGTATTAATAGACTTTGTACAAACGTTTTAGTGTGTAGCATTTAAAAACTATTAATGAAAACTCACTGCTGTCATAAAATTGTTGCTTTGTGTTTGTCTCTTTGAGAGTCGTGTATCAGACAGTGGGTCAGTTTGCATGGGTTAGCAGACTATGTTTAAAAGGGATGCTTTAATAAATTGTGTTGCTAACTGCAGCAAGGGCGCAGAAGATTTCTGAACACACATTCTTAGTTGAAGCCTGCCATTCAGCTTGTGGATTAGCAAATGTTTATGAACAACTAGAATACTGCATTTTTGTCATCATTTTCCTCTTTCTTGGAAAAGTCTTGGATCCCTGAATCAAGTCCTCCTATATGCAACTGTCTTCGTAAGGAAGCATTTGGCTGGAAGGAGAGAATTTATGACAGTTACTGCTTTTCAATTCTTTTAATTCAAAACAAATAAAATGATCATTTTAAATGCTGCCTTCTAGGTCTATGCTGTGAATAACCAAAGGACTACTTCTGAGTCTTTCTGTGCCAGCCCACTCCTTCCTAGTTAATTATGATCATGTGAAGAAGTGAGGTGTTAGGGTCAGCGCTGCTTGTGTGTTACTGAGAGATTCCTATAAGTTACAGATGGTATTTAAAAATCTGATTTAATTTTGTTGTACTAAAAATATCTTGTGATTTCTAAAACATCCCAAAATAATTTATGGAAAATGGATGTTAGCTGAGCCTCAGATCTGAGGAAGAAAGGAAGATAAGTATTATTTCAAAACAAAGGACATATGATTATAAAAATTTAGTTTTATTTCTTCTCTATGTATGTTTTGGGAATCACACGGTTACATAGCATTGGTAAAGCTCGTAATTGCTTTCTGGGTACATTAAAATACATCAAGGGTGGGTGGTTTTTGTTTTTTTTTTTCCCTTTCCTCTTCCATTCTGAGTATTCTTAGTATGGAGAGAGAACTGAAATATTTAGTGAAATTTATGTGACTTTTATTTGTAATTAATGAATTAATTTTGTTTGATTTTTTTTTTTTCCTCTGCTTTTATGGATTTGAGTAAGGAACACTGGTAACACTGAACATTAATGTCTAATTTTTACAAAATTATTTCACCGAGAGCACTGAAGTTTCATTCTAGCTACAAATGAACATGAGAAGAGTACAGTAATAGTCTTACCATCATTGCTGTTCCTTCACCACTTTAAGTTCTTAGGTAATTTCTTTTGATATTTGGGAAGAATTTCACTTTGTTTTCATATTGCGTAGCTTTTGAAGTAGCCGTAGTTAAAATAACTGCTTACGCTCAAATATTGCTGAGACAAAGCTCTTCAGTATAACTTCAGTAGAATAAGACTGGCTTAATTCTTCAGTACAAATCTAGACAATTCATTCTTCAGAATTCAGATTTAAATCTAACATACATTTATGGGAAGATTAAATATGTGGTTAAACTTGAGGGAAAAATCACATTCTTTTCTTCACAATTTGTAATTTAAAGGAAATATTCAATATTTAGGGTAAAGTGAGTATTTTTCCCTTCCTTTTCCTGATAATGGGATCTCTGCACTTTTGGATTTAGCTTTTTTTCACCATGGTTCATCAATTCTAATTAAATTGAGCTCTAAGGCTACACAGGCTTATGATAATGAGCACAAATGTTTTTTGAGAGTTTTTTTTATAGTGTTTGTCATGATTAATTCCTTTTGAAAGCGTCTATCAGTGCATAACATCACAAACATAGGGGAATGAAATGGAAATTGTAGACATAAAATTGTATTTGTGTACACTGGCCTACATCAAAACTGAAAATAAACGATCAAGAAGATGTGGCAATTATTGTATGTTATTTGTTGAAGTTAATTCTGTTGTTTAGTTGACTATATGAATGTTGTAAACATTCAGGAAACAAATTTTTGTTTTGTGTGTTTTCTCACCTATCAGTGTAAATGTGTATTAAAAGCTTGCTCACAAAATTAAAAACAAACAAAACAATAAAAAAAGCCATGTCAAAACATACATAAGTCCAACTCATCTGCTGTCTGAACTGAATCAGAAGTGATAACTCTTTATCTGGGGAGTTTCTATAATCTCCAATTCTTCTAATTTTTATTGAGAAATGTGGAAGCATTGATAGCAATATTCAGAATCAAAATTTGGTTACTGCAATGGAATTGATTCTGTTGTCTACGTACACAACTTGCAATTACAGTTTGGGTTGTAGATTTAGTACATGTGTGTACTGTAAATCTGAAAATTCCAAGGTGCAGTCACAATAAATGAAAAGTCAGTCACAAAAGAGATTAGTGTTGGCATTTATTCAATTTGTCAAGCACATAAATTGTCTTAAGTAATTCCTGCATAGAAACCTCATACATATAACAGGATGATTTTCTCTGTATATGGTTATAATCAACTTCATCCAAGAATGAATGGATGGAGTGTTTATTTAGTAATACTACTGTTTTGTAGTTTGCACTTGTGCATGCTTTCTGATTATTTTTTCTGATGACCTCAAGAAAATTCAAACCAATTGAAAAAACTGTGTTGAAGCAGTGCAAGTACTAAAACATATTCAGTAAAGCAATTTAATATACCAAGTTGTTAACTTTTGTTAGAGGTTTGTGTATGCAAGCTACCATTAAACAAATTTTGAAGTAAAGGAAAGTTCTTGATTCTGCTCTAGCTCTTGTGTTAAGCCTGTCTTATTCTACATTAAATACATATTAAGAATAGTTAATCAGATTATATTATATCTAGTTTATGAGGCTGAGAGATCTCCAAACAAATGCAGGAAATGGAAACAGCGTGAGATATGTCTTAGCTAATTATCCTTTTCTCTGCACTCCTAAATGTTGTTACAAGCAGAAACATTTAGCTCTGTTAGTGCATGTCCCTTTATTCTCAGCAAGAACTGTTAGTATCAAAAATCATGATGTGATTGTACTAAACCAGATTCAGGCATCAGTCTTAATTTCTGTTTATAACACATTGTATCATAATATGGTGTAACAAAATGCTAAAGAGGAGTATTGAAATTTAGAATTTAGGGTGAGATACAGGTCAGCTTACAAGTGCTATACCCATTGTGACTGATAGTTGTTCACATGCAGAAGTTTGAAAAGAATTGGCTTGTTTTCCTCTTCTGCATACATCATATATTTATACTATATCCATAGCCTGCATTTAATGAGTACGTAGATGTTAACAGAAACAGTATTTTTCATCATTTGATTTGCAGTGCATTCAAAGTTAATGAACAAAGTATCTGTGTGTGTGTTATCTTCTGAGAAAGAATAGGCAAGGCTAAAGAGAACTGAAGCGCAACATAGTCAGGAAGTGAAAAACAAAACTCTTCAAGAAAACATTTATATTTTCTCTCTGTGAATAAATGTCTCTTCAAAACATACTGTTCTTTTAAGTCTTGATATCAAAACAATTTATGAAAGACTTGTTACTAGATAGCATTGGAGTGATGCTGTTACAGGTCGTTGTGGGTCATCTGGTTAATGTTGGAAGTGAAAGGCTGTATTGAGTTGCAGCATTTGTCCTACTGTTGTGAAACAGATGCTCTTCTCTGGGGAGTCATAATTAATTTATACGAAATGGGTGGAACAACCCACTTGCTGTGCTTTTTAATATGCAACTTTACAGGGAGCCATTTGTTTATTTCTTTTTTGTTTTGTTTCATTTTTTGTAGCTCTAGGAATTAATGCTAGTTATGTTAAAACTGAATTTCTTCTTTCCAGGACTAGCTCAGCAAATGGAACCAAAAGTGTCTAATGCATTTCAAACTTTTTTTTGGTTTGACAAGAATTTGAGATTATTAACCCCTAACCAAAAGTTTGAGATCATAACAAATGTATCTGTTGATATGACCTCCTCTTTTCACACAAACAAGCCTAAAATTTACAATACTAGGTCAATTGAGGTGTCTCTAGTTTTGTATTGAATTTGAGAATTACAAGCTTTAGTAATTTTTTTTT
>JAOWBP010000001.1:79203319-79215487 GCA_028571105.1 Tragopan temminckii | reverse complement strand
CTCTCCTTCAATGTTCAGCAAGCATTGCTGAATGTCACTGGGTGTCATTTTTTTTCTGCAAGGAGGAGTTCAATGACACAGCTTTGCTCCATATACACTTTCATTTCAGACGCATTTTGTCAGACTGCCCCTCCACTGCCATCTGTTACACGGCAAAAACATGCAATGAAATATTGGTGGGAAGGTTCAAGCTCTACTGGTATATCACCAACATCCGCTTCTGATGGTGTGGTCCAACATAATAAAATATGAGGCATTAGTTTCAGAGCAGCCCTCATGAGATGTATAATATATATGTATCATTAATGTATATAAGTAAAAAAACTTATTTTAATTTTAACGCTTTTTATTAGAACATAAAAAAGAGCAACAAAAACATAAAATTTGTAGGGTACCTGACCTTGTTTTTGTGGAACTAATGTGTCATTCTGGTTTGATGGCAGTTCTTAGAGAGTTCTCAAGTTGTTTGTTAGAAATTTTTGATGAAATGTTACTCATCCTATACTTCATCCTTGAAAATAATTGTTCGCAAATGTACATACTGACAAAAAGCAATGCCATGAATAAGGTTTGTGAAGCCATGGATATATCTTTCTAGTAAGAGAGGACATAAAAGTCTGGTAAAGAGGTATGATCCAATTTTTGATTGCAATTCTCTTCACTCCATTTGAAAATTCACAAGTAATGTATTTATGTTGACTAAAAATGACATCTCAAACAAACCAAATAATTGATGATTCTTTTTGCAGCCTGGAAACCTGTCCTAAAATTCCCCTATCAGAACAGAAAGCACGGCTGCATATTTTTCATTGTTTATGGGACTGTGTTTAGCCAGTGTATCAAAGTCCATAAACTTCTCCACCAGAACTTGAGTTAGCAGTGCACTGTGCCCTCCCAAGTGGCCTGATTTCAGCCAAGATGGGATTAATAGTAGAAGCAGCAGCAAGGGGCACAGGACACAGTGCCAGCTTTGCTGGGCTGCATGTAGCCTATGGGATGCAGGCTGGACATGCCTGCTCTAGTGCTTTCATTCACAGTAACTTTGAGATCATGTTGAAACAACTGAGATTTAGATCTTGATCTCTTACTGTATTATATTGTGTGGATATGCAGCACCCTGCTACAAAGGATAGTAAAGACAACAGCTACACTTATCCTTGTTGGGTGTGGGAGAAAGACTCTCTTCACACTGCAAAGTACTGTGACTGTCATACATGGAACAGCGTGGAAAGTTTGGAAATCTTCAACTGCACAATTAACTTGTTATCCAAACTAGCTGCATGAGAATTTTCAGTAAAGAAATCCCTCAAGATTTCCACCGGTAAAACCTCCTGAAAATGTATGCCTGCAGATTGCAACACAATCAGATTAGGCTCATTCTTAAGCGAAGATCACATTAGAAATCTACTTCGAGGTGCAAGGATTCAAACCAATTATCTAAGAACAATACTTGGGACTTTCGGAAACAAAGCCAACCTCTTTTCAATGGTCTGTGGGGACAGGAAAAGGGGAAATGGCCATAAACTGGAGCAAAGGAAGTTCCACTCCAATATGCATAAGAACTTCACAGTGAGGATGACAAAGCACTGGAACAGGCTGCCCAGGGATGTTGTGGATTCTCCTTCTCTGGAGATATTCAAGACCTGCCTGGATGTCTACCAGTGTAGCCTACTATAGGGAGCCTGCCTTGGCAGGGGGGTTGGACTTGATGATCTCTAGAAGTCCCTTCCAACCCTTGCAATTCTGTAATTCTTTGAAAAAGCTATAAAATCTCTTCAGCAATGCTGATATAGACTCAACTGCACCAGACATAGTTACACAGTTTTTGATATAGATGATAAGACAGGAGCATCACATACTCTAACTGCTGCAAGCTTAAAACTGCCTCGTGCACACACACTGTTAATAACCTCTGAGCATATTTGTATATAGGAGGCATAAAAGGAACAAATCTCATCTTTGATTATATGGAATTGTTTAGTAAACTTATGTGGCCCATTTACAATTCCCCATCACTTTTGGAAAGGTCATATCTATAAGAATTATGAAGAACAAAGAAACCCTATTTCATAGGTTTAGTTTTCATTAAATTGCTAAAATAAATAAATCAAGAATAAACATAGTTTTGAGAAATATAGGCAGGTTGTATTTGAGAATGTTATAACGACAATTAGTTTTGATACCCTGAAACATTTCTCTATGTAAAATATGATTATTATCTTCCATATTCTTCAGGTAGCAGGTACACAAACAGAATGCATGAACTGAACATAACAATTTTTTTCTTATTTTTTCATTTCAACTTACCTTTTATATAATAAATAGGTATTATGTACTTTTAAAATGAAATACCATAATTATTTAATTAGCCTGTATTACCCTCTGTAAAATGCAAAAGCTATAAATACAGAAGCAAATCAAACTGGCTTCTGCTGTAGGCAAGAAACACTCCTCCAGTAGAAAGCCTGCTGTTCTGATATTGTTTGTTAATTTCAGTATTTGTACATTAACAAGAAAAAAAATAAGGGCAAGCATAGTATAGCTAAATTTATTTATTTTTCATAATATGGTACTAAAAATTATTCTGATATTAAAAAATGAGACATAACATAATCCAATTAATTCAGCAAGAAGAGAATGAAAATTATCCGTTGTAAGCGAAACATTCTGGACAACTGCAACATGGAAAAACAGTTTTTAAAATTACTACCCCTCATTTAATACTATTTCCATATACTGTAGCAGGTGTTGATTTTCACTCTCACTCATTTCTCTCTTATCCTCTAACACTTAAAAATTTACTGGCAATAGTCTACAGTGTAGTCCTGATACTAACAGAAAATACAGGAAAATAACATAGATCCACAGAAAGCAAACGTCTTGCTTTTTACATCACTATTTTAAGTGCTGTTAGCACTATCAGCTAACATTTAAAATAGTAATTGCTGCCAAATGCACTTGCCACAAGCCACTTTTGTGATCATCAGATAATTTAGATTTGCTTTAACAAGTACAAGCACTTCAAAAATCTGTTTATAGTTTCTGTTTCTCCTCTATAAGAAATGTTTTCCTTCATAACTTTTGTATCTTACCACACTTGCTAACTCACTGAATCTCCCGCAGTATAATTTTGCTATGGCAAAACTAATAACACAGAAGGGACACAGATCTTTCAACATATTCATTTTTTCTTCTTAATTCTATTTTCTATGAAGCAGTGAACTGTCTGAACTGTCTGACTTGTCAGTTTCTGTCCCATTTCACAAAAGCAAGTGATATAATGAAATACTTTACTGAATTCTTATGTAAAAGAAAAGCAATGAAACAATGTATGTCATTGTTTATCTTTAGTAATCATAATGTATGTGTGTGTTTGATTTGTTGGCTTAGGAAAAGAGATTCACATTCATCATGGAAAAAAAAAAAATAAAAATCCTGAAATTTTCACTGTTTCTTTTCATTTGTGATGATTATACCCCTGAGACATAACAAATATTAAAAGATAGGCAAATATTTCAGAAGACTAACTAAATCAATGCTAAGAAGCTAACACATAAAGAAAAGCAAATAACTGAATTTTAATATAAGACCAAATATATACACAAAGCTATATTAACATCACTGAAACTGAAAAAATCAAAGACTTAAGAAATGCCAGAATTCAGAATTGCCTATGCAACCTTAACTTGTCCTCATTCTTCAGATACTTTGTAATGAAGTATTTAATTAAGATTAATGTCAAAGGTAAGCACTAATTCCAAGTGGCCAATTTTCATTACACTGCTCTGTATATTCATAGTCCAGTTCACACTGGCATTAGGATGCCTGCAGTACTTCACATTTCTATAGATATGACTCCTAAGTACAAAGTTGGAATCTGATAACATGAGCATTAATATCAATTTACTACCTCTCCAAAAACGTTTGGCTTAAGCGACTTACTTAACATTACAGAGGAACTTTGGGGCTTAAAGGCACATAATCCAATTCTTAAAGGAATCATTCTTTTCTTTCAAGACTGCCTTTTTCTCTCTTTTTTTTTTTTTTTCAGTCATCTGCCATATTAATTACACATTTTCCTTTCCTTTTTTTTTTTTTTTTTTTTTCCCAGCTAATTAATTTCAGATTCTATCTATTGATGTTTTCCTTCTCCCTAAAACCTTGAATCACTACTGCAGCAATTCCTTTGGCTGAATGAGAACAGAACTCTGTGTCAGGGGTGGGGGGTGAGCAGAAGAGTACAGAAGGAAGAGTAATCCCATAGTTAGAATTCCGTACAGAAAAATAGAAAGCTGCATTAAGGTTGTATAAACCAAAATCATTTATTTAATCATGAACATTTCATAACTTTAGGATCCTCATAAACAATGCATGCATATGTTTTCTTAAAATTTAAGAGGTAAATGAGGGAAAAGGTATGTTATCACATTGATACCCATACAGATTCACCAGAAAGCTTAGTCTTTAAATCCACATAATAGCCTTACATCTGAGCTCACAGATTAGTGAGTAGTATTTTAAGTTCCTATTTACTAGAGAAAAAAGTGACTTTGCAATCACGAATCTTAGACGTTTGCCAAAAGCAGATGCATTTTGAGAGCGAGGTGCACTGACTTTCGTATTGTGTAAAGCAATAAGTGTACAGGCATTTCTTCTTTTTGTCTTAAAGTTTTTTTATTCTTTAAGGGTTTTTACTCTTCTAATCCTGTTTCTCTTTAACTAATAGTTATTTCTGTTGTTCCCCATTCCATTCCACTAGCTTCTCAGCTCATACTGTCTCAAACATCTTACTTAAGTTCTTACTTTCTTTTCCCTTTTTGTCTTTTATTCTTGCGGTCTTTTTTTTTTTTTTTTTTATTATTATTATTATTTTTATTGCTAGTCCTTCTTTCCTGGTTCTTCATCACTGCAAGGTTTCCCTTTCTATTTATTTTCTAATTTTGTCTTGATTTCCCCCATCTCTGGCTCTTTGGTCTATTTATTCTGCTCAACCACTCTCAGTTCCTCTCTGGAGCTCTATCCTGCTTTCAGATTTATGTTATGGCTCTTATTTCACAAATCACATTCTGCTAGCACCAGACTTCACAGGGTCCTCCCCTCCTGTGGTCCCCAAAACAGATTTTACTTGTTTTGCTTTTCCTTTCTGTCTCTTTATCTTCCTCTAGGTTTGAGGCCCTTTGTTATCACAGCCTTTTTCATCTGTTCAACATTTAGGCCCATTTTTATTTTGACATTCCAACTTATTTTTATATATTTTTTTTATATATATATATAGGTGGTCTCCCCAAAGCATTTGTCTGAACAGATTTTTTTCTATTCTTCCTTATTTATTTTTTCCTCCATTTATTTTGGACCAGGTGACATCATTTTGATTCTGCCTGGTGTCAATAGGTGGAAAGTCAATGCAAGATGTAAAGTAAATTTCAATTCTCTGAAATGAAGGACATATTTCCTACTTTTGGGGTACAGTGTTCTTTCAGGCTTTTGTCAAGGAGTAACAAGAGCATGGCTGCTCACTGAGAACAGGTGAACCAAGAACACAGTCATTAAGAGGGCCTCTTCAGCCACAGTCCAGTCTTACAAGTAAATAGGAAATGCAGGCAGAATAAATCCAGAGAAGATGGCAAGGCCCAATTATAAGCCTACATCATAAGACAATATCACAGCAATACAGTGGGTCAGAGATGATGCTGTGAAATTAATCTTCAGATATGGATTAGCAGCAGTTTCTGGGGTACAGCTCCATGAATATAAGAAAAGTCTAAGATCTAGCCAGGAAGTCAGTCAATGAGCTGAAGTCTGAATTGAAGAATTCTGAAGACAGAAACATGAGTGAGCTGGAAACCTGCATTTTTCCAGCTCAGCTCATGTAGAAAATGAAGTCTCCTGACTAAGTTTAAATAGAAGTTTTGGAGGTAATGGGTGTTGTTGGAGACCTAAAGTGAGGCTTATCAGAACCATTGAGCTGTTATCAGAACCATTAATGCCCTCAGCAATCTAGCTAAATGTCAGGGGAAAACTTGGTGTACAAAGTTTCTCGTACTCCCGGATCTATTGCAGAAAAGAAGTTTGCTATGCATGCCATAAAACAATAAAGCAAGCCTTCAGTATGGGCAATCATGGGACCGGAACTACCCTACAGTTTTAGACACAAGCTAAGAAGACAGGGTGGACTTTTTCTGCTTCTAATCATAGTGTCCATAGCATATAACATTATTACATTTGAATGAAATTGTAATCTTATTTTCATTGCTAGGAAGAGCACTAGTAATCCCATCTGACTGCATTGCTGTATCTCACTGACATATCAACTCATTCTTTAGAAGCATGTTCAGTGAAGACAGAATGTTTAGAAATTGTAAAGGCTGTAATCTTTTAAGAGTCATGAGTATTATGACTTGGGAAGATTTCCACAGAGACAACAAAAGGAATATTCTTGACAGAAAGGCCCTATCAAGACTTAAAACCTGTTTGTTAGAGCACAGTTATGCTAGAACAAATTTCATAAGAGTCTTTAGTAGGGGCAAACCAATGCCATTATTCAATTCTTTGAATCTTACTCTGGATCAGCTGAAATACTTTGACTCCTATTTGAAAACATATTCAGCTAAGGACTCCTTGACTGGAAAAAACTTAGCCTGCAAAACCAAATGTTGAGTTTAAATGTTTAGAGCCTCTTAAATAAACAGAACATGCAATACAATAATTGTAAAACTGCTTCTGTCAGTAATCAAAGCTGCTCTTAAGGAAGTAAAATAACCGACATTCTACAATGTCAGAACGACATTCTGACATTCTACAGAATGAACACCTTTCTTCTTATTCTGTTTTTGGATTTTTGTGCCACCTTAGCTGGGTTCAAGAGAGTTTGCTTGGAACACTTTACATGATCTCTGCATAAGTAACAAAACAAAAAGCAAGTATGAATTACAACACATTAGAAATAACAATAATTCAATGGAAATATATTTTTAAAGTTGTTAGCTAGGAGGTATCCTGAATATTTGTTGAAGTAGATCTAAAACAGTCTGTAGTTAATTCCATGCAGAAATATACTTTTATAGCAAACTAATGTAGAGATGTTGTGTGCATTATATGTATTTAAAACGTAAATAATTAAAAGTATAAGAGGCAATCATGTTACATAGGCCTATAATTTCGTGGCTTGTGGTAAATAACTTTAAAATTTCTTAGAGTAGTTGTTCCAGAGCTCAGGGTCAGAAGACACAACAAAGCACACATTTTTGCTAATTATCAAACACTTAGGAGGAGGAGTTAACTAGAATGCATGGAGAATCATGTTACCAGAATCATTTTTTTCTGTATTTTCATTTCTCAAATTATATGAGCAAGAGGTCAGTCTATGAGTAAGATATTTCACTTCTACTCTCTGCTTCTCTTCTGCAATTATTTTACCAACTAAAGGTGTGCATTAAGTACTTTCCAATATGAACGATACCAGTTTACACTGACCTTGGTTCACTGTGCGTTGGCATTACACTGACAGTGTTGTTTTATCGATTTTTTTCTCCTCCAAAAGCCAGTGAAATATCTCACATTTATAATTGCTTTATAAATGTGACTTCATCCCACACATATTTTATACAGAGTAATTGCAGCATGCAGTTCCTTTTACTTGGTTCATCTTACTAGCTAACAGAACAAAATTTCACTGAATTTGTAATATTGCTCTGGAAGTGATACGTACTGTATATTTACACACCAATATGTTTTATGGAAATGAACACATTTCTTCTCAGGAGCATATTTTCAAACTTCAATTGCTCTTTACTGAAGCCAATTTTTTTTTGAAACAGAAAATGCAATGCGATTCATGTCTATATATTTTTATTCACACCAATATATTTTCACAGTTGGATAGATTTAACTAAATTAGTAGTTACAGTATTTGTTCAAACCAATGCGGATCACTAGCATCTGGTAAGTAAATGTTATCCAATTTTTATTTTTTTTAGGGATTGGCTTCAACCAAATTCACATCATTTAAAACAACAGCAACTCCCTTCTACCATACAAAATTTCTTACCCAAAACAAACAAAACCCCAATTCTTCTGTTTCAGCTGCTGAAACATGTTAAAAGGGTAATATAAACCACAAATACACAGACTTCAGTCAAAATTTTCTGATTTCCACATAAACTCATAATGGTGCACTGGGCAGGGAAGTGTACTTTGAATGACTACACATGTTGCCTTTTGGAGAAGGACCATTCTGCCACTTTCAGGTAGGAGGGGGCAAATACAAGAATAGAGAACTTGCCACTGCAAGAAATGGCTGTTATCCAACCAGATGCTAGGTTGCAGCTGCACGGTGTTTCTGTCACAGCATTTTTATACTGAGCCAAATAAATACAGTCCAAATTACAGTGTTAAGTGTGATTGTGAGTGTTTAGCAATACTGTGAGTCAGGACAGTATATGTCTCTGTCTTACGAAACAGCTAGCTTGTCTCTTCCATACAATACAGTAGGCCTTTTTAGTTTTAGTATCATATCAAAATCATATTTTCTATATTCACTACCCTCTAGAGTATTCAAAATTTACTTAAAAAATATATAATGGAAGATAATATAGAACAAGCATTTCTATAGGTATGTTTCAGGCTTGTAATAATAGGAATTTCTCTCCCTTTAAATCCTCCCTCCATCTTCCACTCTGTAATGAATTCAAGAGAACCACAAGATTTTGTCATATGAAGGCCTTTCTCGGCTATTATTTCCTCTCTATAATCTGAAGACCAAGTGATGCAATCAAGGAGGATTGACATAATTAAAATCCTGGTTATCCCTTCAGAATTTGCTTTTTTCAAGGCAAACTCTAGAGGTAGACTGATCCACTACAACACAGATGGCTCCTTCTAGAGGAGGTGGAGGGTAGCTTTTTAGAGAGGAGCTGGAAGTCTTGTTGATCAGGTGAGAAAAGTGTACAAGCATAAGAGCATGCAGTGGACCAAGATATGAAGCAGTTAGTGAACTGACCTGTCTACTAGGCTCTTTGCAGTTTCATTAACTGTTCACCAACACCAACAAATATTCCATCTAAAAAGGGAAGAATATGACATTATTGACAGGAAGAAAGTTAGAATGATGACAGATCTGCTTTAGGAAATGTTTGTCTGCTAGCTTTTGAATGAATACAAATTTTGGGGTACAAGAACATAAAATCTATGTTGAAAGTGTGGAGGAAGCTGGACAACTTGCTATTTAGCAGTTCACCGAGAAGGATTGCTGACTCTTTCTGAAACTTGCTTGGAGATTGAATTATTTTGCTTGGTATTGGAAGCATTTGTATGCACCATCTTGATGGATATCAAGATAAAGTGGATTTTTTTTTTTTTTTTCTGTCTCTTATAAAATGTTTACCTTGTGCAACTGGTTTTCAGTGCTGACCTCCTGTTGTTATTTTAAGGTATTATTTTTTACTCTGTTCTGCAGTGTACTTCCCTAATAGTCCCTGTTGCCCTTTTGGTCTGGAAGTAATGAAGCCTCTAGCCATTTCATGCATAAGCTTCAGCTTCACAGACCAATTACAAGGTTCTGTCTGGTAGGTGTTAGGTTTATATAGGAGCTGCCAGTGAATGTCATAAGATATGATGCTACATACACAAAGAAAAAGATGACATCTTATTTGGCAGTACAAACAATTTTAATAAGTAAATGGTTCAGATATACAGTTGATCAAATAAACCATGGGATTCTCGTTGGAATTTTTTTCTCTTTCAGGAAAATGAACAGAAAACTCCCACAGTATAAAGACTTTTCACTCTTCTTCACTGCAGTGGTTTATTGATGGTCCTTGAACCCTGGGTTTGCTTTTCTAATGTTTAATAAAGATTTATGCTGCATAATGTAGAGGAGTAATGCCACCTTCTTGTTGCTAGCTCATTTCAGAACCAATTCAGAAGAGAAAGGTGAAAATTAGCATTTTTGGGCATGCTTCTGTCAGTGTTACTGGGTTTTGGGAGGAAAATGTCAGCTGATGTTTCTAAACAAATAGACCAGCTTTTCCAGATGTGCTCATGGGGCAAAGACCTGGAACCATTGTGATGTACAGACAGGTGTTTAATCCCTGCATCTGCCGGGTAGCCTCTTTTCTTAGTTTCTAATCTCCAACTTGGAAGACACTCATATCTTCCCTGTATTGCTTCCTGGAACAAGACTGCAATCAAATATACATTTTCAAAAGTACAGAGATGTCAGTTATAATAACTAATGCAAAGGCACTCTGATTGCATTACAATTCTGCTTTAGTGAAGGATTTAAATTACTTATTTTGTCAATTATTTTTACTTTTCTCCCGAAAAACAATATACAAATTTTGAGCCTTTGTCAGGACTTTTAATGCAGCTTTAAAAAGAGGTTGTCACTGTTTGCATGACATCTAAAATATTTTGAGAATCATTGCCCACTCATTACTTGACATGCACTGAATCATAACAGTGAAAAAACTGCAAACTTTGCCTATTGTGTTTTTTTTTCTTGTTCTGTTCTTTTTCTTTTTCCTTTCCTTTTTTTTTTTTTTTCCTTTTCTTTTCAGTAGTAACAAAACAAGTAAAACAAGTACCTAATCATCCCCAGAGATGGTTACTGCAAATACTTCTCTGCAAATGTTCCTGCCTAGGGAATATTTCAGTGCAACATCTTTGACAGTGTTCAAGTAATATACTAAGAGCATAGAGATGGATGTGATGTGGATTTCAGGCAAAATGACATCAACTATAGCAATTCTGTCTTCAGAATGTAGATTTTTAACTTGATTATGTACTGTCGTTGGACATCTTTTGGAGAAGGGGGACCTCAATGTACATCCTGATGCAGTCTCAACTGCTGCAAGGTGTAATCATTACTTGATGAAGAACCAAGTGGAAGATATGACTGCAGAATATTTAAATGCCCAGATCCCAGGCTAAAGCAAGCTCTGCAGGGTAAATTTGTCTAGTGTTAGCACTTCCTTAATGATCTGAGACCACGCACCCTTTGGAGAAATGAGCTTTTAAAGAGCTTCCACTCCCATATGTATTTAAGAATATTTCATCGCTTGTTTATCTCAGTAGAGCTCTTCGGTGACAAAGAATGGGAAATGAAGGCTGCAAGGTAGAATGCAAAACATACAGCATTGTGATGTTGTGCAAATCCCAGTAGAAAAAGGATAGAAGCAGAAGTAAAGAAACACTTGATCACTGCAAGCATTTAGGTGCAGGGGAATCCTGCTTTCTCTGAGAAGAGGCAATGCCCTGAATAGACATTCACAGGCAAGTCCAGCAACTTCAGTGCAATAAAGTATTCCGATTTCATTAGTGGTTTTGGCAAAGGGTGAATGATACGGTGCTAAATGCTAACTAAATGAATACGAAGAAGCAGCCTGCCATCTTGGGTTTCCTACATTCAGTATCTCATCTTTCACACTGTGAGCAGTTTTGAACTCCTGACTGAACGCTGAAAATGCCTCCAAAGAAAGCCTTCAAATATACACCTTTCTCCAAGCCAGTCAGAGCTGGGGGAACACAGATGAGAGTCCAGAAAGATTCTTATTTCTGTTGTCTGGATGCCTTGTAAGAGGTCTTACTACTACTGCGTGGATGGTACACATACACACTCTCTTTACAGAGGCTCGTACTTAATTCTGGAGGTACATGGGACTCGGCCAGACTTTCTTCTGCTGCTTGCCAGGAGACAGGTGGAAATGCAGAGGGAGGAGAAGGTGCCCTGTGCTTCCCTTGGAGGGAGAGCAAGCAGCATGACTGAGTTCCTTCCACGGAGCATGGCTCTGGCAGCGAATCGCGGGTGCTGCTACGCTTTTCCCCGTCAGCGACAAGAGGAGCTCTCCAGTCCCGGCCTGGGTCGGAGAGGGGCGCGCATAGCACCGGCTCTGGAGATGAGACCACCGCACCGCCTCTCGGTCCCGCGGAAGCTACCCACCGCCCGGACAGCCGGCGGAACGCTGCTTCCCCGGCCCCGCAGCCCGGCTCGCACTGCCATCCAGCCTCGTCGGGCTCCGGGTCCCGCTTCTTCCCACGGCGCGGCAGCACGGCCGCCTCCCCGCTCCGAAGACGCCGCAACCGGGACCGCCCGGCCCCGAGGCGGTGCCGCGTGCGCCGCGGGCCGCCGCTTCAGGACCAGGTCTGGACAGCGCCCCGCCGCCCGACCCC
>JAOWBP010000001.1:79189741-79203219 GCA_028571105.1 Tragopan temminckii | reverse complement strand
CTTCCCCATTACCCTAATTCATAATAGTGTCCGTCCTCCCCTTCCCCATCTCCCTGATTAAGATTTGTAATAAACTGATCGGACCAACATTTGAACCGATGTTTCTTAATCTCACATCGGGTATACAGATATTAAAAGAACCTCCTCTCCCTCCTATAAACTGGAACGAGACAACACTTTCCTGAAACTAAATTGATTAAAGTCAATGATATTTGATAAAATGAAGATAACAAAGCCTTAATTTCTTAGCAATGATCCTTGTAGAGATTTTTCTTCTAAAAGACCAAGTAACTACTCCCACAACAGATAAAATAAGGGTGAATGTAGACTATTTCTTTTTGCTGGTTTTATTATCTGTTGCCTTCTTTTTTTTTTTTTTTTTTTCCTGGTCATAAAATAAATCTTTTTAGGATCAAAGAATCAAAAACCTCCTTTCATCACGACTGTAAAGAAATAGGCATTTACCTTTTGTCCATATTTTAAATTTAGTATTTTATTTTTCATGGAATCATAGAGCCATAGAATTTTTCTGTAGTTTTGATTTTAAAAGTAGACTTTGTGTTGTTATAGCTTTATTTGAGTGATGGACATTTCTTTCTTTTTTTTTTTAGTAGTTTTACAGTGACTTTTTATTCTGTAGTAAAAAGCTACTTGCTGTAATTCCCACGTGTGTGTCAGGAGTTTACTTTTTGTTAATGTATATGGTCTTATATTACAAATGTAAATAAATCAATATTTAGTACAAGTCTAGTTATATATGTTTATTTTCATGAATGTGTTTGCCATATTGTTTACTAAAACTTTGTATGAATTTGAAATTGTATTTTCATTTATTTCTTCAAAAAGGATATAAAGAATCATCGATCGTAAGTTCCAAAGCTATAGAAAAAAAAGTTATTTTAGGGTTAAAGGAGTGAAAAAGAAAGAAAAAGGAAATGTCTTCCTATGAAAGATTTTATTTTGAAGTTAGACGGTGGTGGGGCTTTTTGCTCCAAAATATTTTTTTCATTTTTTTCAGTTCAGTGGGAACATAAAAATAAGCATAGAAATTAATTTTTATATGTACAAATTCTAATTTCACGTAATGGCAATCATCACAAGCAAGTGACAGTTACACATACAGCTCAAACTATTTCAATGTGCATATGATGAATAGTGTTTTGGAATTCATTTTTTCTTTTTTGCAGTTAATTTCATCTTTCCTTCTGTATTTCCAAACTGATGACAAGGAAACCCGGAGAGGGAGGGCCACAAAGATGATAAAGGGCCTGGAGCATCTCCTATACAAGGAAAGGCTGAGTAAGCTGTGTCTGTTCAGCCTGGGGAAAGGAAGACTGAGAGGGGACCTGATAAATGTTTATAAACATTTAATGAGAGGTGAGAGGCAAACGGATAAGGCCACGCTCTTCTTGGTGGTGTTTAGCAATAGAACAAGGAGTAATGGCATAAAACTTGAACATAGGAAGTTCCGTACTGACATGTGGAAGAAGTTCTTTATGGCAAGAGTGACGGAACACTGAAACGAGTTGCCCAGAGAGGTTGTGGAGTTTTCTTCTATGAACATATTCAAGAGCTGTCTGGATGCCTACCTTTAGCAGGGGGGTTGGACACAATGACCTCTTGAGGTCCCTTCCAACCCCTGTGATTCTGTGAGAGAGATGTCCACAAAGAGAAGTTTTCAGACTAAACAGCAAAGCTAGATCACATCAAGATGTTTGTAGCATTAAAGTCCTGAAAGGGACATGAAGAGTTTAGAAGTCAAAGGGAACTGAGAATGATTTGCTGAAGCTTGAAAAATAATTGATTTCCTGGAAACAAGGAAAAAGATGTATATGTCCATTATTAATCCAGTCTTGTCTTCCCTAATAGATAGATATTATTTTCTGAAAAAGGTAAAATAGTCTACTAACTTTCTAACACTTTTTTTTTTTTCTTTTTTTTTTAATGGTAATTCATTTTATAGTGAAGTGTGGACAGAAATATACACATCTATACCAAAGCTTTGGTCAAATTAGATTAAGTTATAATGTTAGTAAAACCACTTGAAAAACTACACCTCATTAACATTTTAGTAGTTATTTTCAACTAAATTGCAGGATCTATGAGTCATTTTAAACCTAATGAATGTTTCCTGAGTGGATGAGAAGTACTAGCACTAACACAGTTTTTAAAAAACAAATAAATAAACAAAAAGAACAAACAAATAACAACAACAGAGAACTAACACAGCAATATTCGAGCCGCAAATGTTGTGTCACTTCACTTTCAAAAACAAAATTACACGAGACAGCTTGAGCCAATCTAACATCTTGTCACTGCTCCCTACTTCATACTGTCTCTATTTACCTTGCATTAGCTGTAACATACATCAGATCTCTCCATGAGAAATTTTAGATAGTTTTCTGCTGGGTTAGTGCAATCAATCTTTTTGGTGATGATCTCGAATAAAGCCTAAAAAGGTACAGAATCACACGATGGCACGGAGGAAGGAGCTGCTGCTGTTGCTGTTGTTGCATCTGCTGCATAGGAGGAAGCCTCCCCACATCTATCAGTGTCGATTGTGGAACTGACTCAGTCTTTGAAATAATTCCACCCAGAGAGAGAACAGGTGGTAGGGAAAGAAAAAACAAACAAACAAACAAACAAACAAAAACAGGAGGTATTAAGCGATTAAGTGATGGTGTAATTAGGAAAGTGTGACCTAAATGCTATCATAGAAATGTGGTGGGACAAATCTCACAACTGGAACAATATGATAGAGGAATACAAGGTTATAAGAAGGGATAGGCAGGGAAGGAAGGGAGGGGAGTGTTGCCCTCTTTGTTAAGAAGTGGATACATGGTGAAGAGCTGCCTCTGAGAAACAGCCATGATGAGATTGAGATCTTGTGGGTAAACATTAAGGACCAGACAAATAAGGGTCGTTCTGTGGTCAGGGTTTAGTACAAGCTGCTTGATCAGGAGGAGCCTATTGGTGAGGCCTTCTTGCTTCAGCTACAGGAAGCATCACCCTCTCAGTCTCTCATCCTGATGGGGGATTTCAGTCACCCAGATGTCTACTGGGAAAGAAACACAGTGGGCTGCAAGCAATCCAGTAGACTCCTGGAGTATACACTGAAGATAACTTTCTGGTCCAGGTATTAGACAAACCAACCAGAGGTGAAGCATTACTGGAACTGGTAATCACCAGTGCAAAGGAGATCACTGAAGAGGTTAAAATTGGAAACATTCTCATCTGTAACAATCATACCCTAGGTGAGTTTGTGATTTCAAGGATTACAGGCCTGAAAAAGAGCGGAGTCAGGATTCTGAACTTCAGGAAAAAGCAAAAAACTCCTGGCTGTTAAAATAATGATTGGATAAGTTCCCCTGGGAAGGCGTCCTTAGGGACAAAGGAAGAAAGCAAAGCTGGTAGTTATTTAAGGACACCTTTCTGGGAGCATAAAAGCTCTCCATCCCCCAGCATAAGAAACCAAGCAGGGGAGGCAGGAAACCAGCATGGCTAAGCAAGGACCTGCTGGTTGAACCTAGGGATAAGAAGGAAATGTACAGTCAGTGGAAGTAGGGATCTGTAGCTTGGGAAGACTATGGGGATGTCTTCTGGACAAGCAGACATGGAATCAGGAGAATCAAGGCACAGATGAAAATTAGTGAGGGATATCAGAAGTATCAAGAAAGGATTCTGTAGGTACATTGGTCAGAAGAAAAAGGCCAAGGAGAGTGTAATCCCTCTGATAAATGAAAAGGGAGAACTGGCAACAAGGGACATGAAGAAAGCTGAGGTACTCATCAAGTTATCTGCTTCAGTTTTCACTGGCAGTCAGGGTGTCCACATCTCTCACATCTCTGAAACTCCAGTGTTTGAGGGAGCAATATCCTTCCCATAATAGAAGATTAAGTTTGAGATCACCAGATGAGACTGAATGTGTACAAGTATAAGGGGCTGGACAACATGCATCACAGGGTCCTGAAGAAATTGGCTGATGTGGTTGCCAAGCCACTCTCCATCATATTTGAAAAGTCATGGCTGTAAGGTGAAGTCCCTACTGACAGTAAAAATGGAAACAACACTCCCATTTTTAAGAAAGGGAGAAAGGAAGACCTGGGAAACTACAGGCATGTAAGCACTGTGTTTGTGCCTGGAAAGATCATGGGAAAGATCTTCCTGGAAGCTGTGTTATAGGCACATGCAAGACAAGGAGTTAAACCATAACATCTAGCACACTTTCATCAAGAGCAGATCATGCCTGACCAATTCTGTGGCCTCCTATGATGGAGTGACAGCATCAGTGGACAAAGGAAGAGCAAAGAGTTCTACAAAGACTTTCATGTGGCCCTGAACTACATTCTTGTCTCTACACTGAAGAGATGGATTCAAAGCATTGACTATTTGGTGGATAAATAAATGGTTGTATTATTGCAGCCAGAGGCTCTACGTCCAGGTAGAGTCCAGTGAAGTGCAGTCCCCCAAGGGTCTGCTTTGGGGCTGGTGCTTTTCAACATCTTTATCCATGACATGGAGAGTGGAATTGAGTATACCCTCACCAAGTTTGCTGATGACACTAAGCTCAGTGGTTCAGCTGATATGACAGAAGCAAGGGATGCCATTCAGAGGGACCTGGACAAGCTTGCAAAGTGAGTCTATGTAAACCGAGTGAGGTTCAACAAAGCCAAGTCCAAGGTTGTGGCAATCTCAAATGTGTACAGACTAGGAGAAGAACTCTTTGAAAGCAGCCGTGCTACTCTCACCCAGGAAGGATTTGGGTGTTCTAGTGGACAAAAAAGCTGGACGTTAGCCAGCAGTGTGAACTTGCAGACTAAAAAGCCAACTGTATTGTTGACCGCATCAAGAGACGAGGCCAGCAGGTCGAGGAAGGTGATTGTCTTCCTCTGCTCTGTCCTCATGAGGCCCCACTTGGAGTACTGTGTCCAGGCTTGGGGCCCCCAGCATAAAAAAAGATGTAGAGCTGCTGAAGCTTGTCCAGAGGAGGGCCACATAGGGCTGGAGCAGCTGGGTTGTTCAACTGGGAGAAGAGAAGGCCCTCGGGTGAATTCACTGCTGCCTTTTAGTACTTAAAAGAAGTTTATAATGGGAGAGACAGACTTTTCGCATGGTCTGATAGTGATAGAACAAGGAAAAATGGTTTCATACAAACAGATATGAGATTTAAGTTAGATGATAGGAAGAAATCCTTTACTCAGAAGGTAATGAGGGACTTGAACAGGTTGCCCAGAGAAGTTGTGGATGCCCCATCCCTGAAGGCCTTCAAGGCCAGATTGGATGGAGCCCAGCACAACCTGATTTAGTGGTTGGCAACCCTGCCCACCACAGAGCCATTGGAATTAGATGATCTTTAAGGTCCTTTCCAATCCAAACCATTATATGATTCTATTATATGATTCTATGATAATAAATTTGAGAGCTTTACTGCTTAGGATTTAACAAGCTTGAAAAAAGCTTAAATAGATGAATGATAAGTGTGCTGAGTAAATACGTGTAGATGTTACAAGTTGATCATGATGTAGACAAAGACCATAAAAAGTAACATTTGGTTTTCAGAATTTCAGGAAAACCTGAAATTCTGTTGAAATGAAATTCTGTTGGTTAGAAGAAATATGGCACTGCTGATAAGTAATGTCATGTCTCTTATCTCAGAAGTACAAAAAGTTAATTATTATGAGCATAGCAGAAAATATGCTACATGCTCCATCTGCAGTTCTTCAATGGCAAGAGCCTCCTACATTGCGTGGATATTGGGTGTCCAAATAGCATGTCAAACTTCTTTTTTGGAACACCACAATGTTCGAACACTGTTGTCTCCATTCTTATATACAGAGACTGAGAGGAAATGGAATCACTGGAGAAATGACAGAAAAAAGTTTTAGCAGAAGGAAAAATAATATATAACAGGAGCTACTAGCTGTGTATGTAATTATGCCTAGATCTGGCTTATTTTGTTTTTTTATTAATAAAGCCACAATGTTGTTATTAAAATTCTATCACTACAAGAAAGGTGAGCCCATTAAATTTGTATGTTGTTATTTAAAAGCTACTTAAAAGATGCATGGAGTGTTTAATAGTATTTTAGCTTCAGAAATTTAAAATATTCTTGTAGTATGGGAAACCTGCAACAAGCAGATACTGAAGATTGTACTAAAATGCCTTTAACCAAAGATATCAAATTACAGCTTCCTATATTAATTTTTTTCTCTCATATCAGCAAAGATTCTTACCTTTTTATATTTTGATTCTATACTTCTTTAGATTATGTCAGATCATGCATATCTCAACAGTAAAGACTATCTGACTATCTCATAGACAAGAGGACTGATGTAAAATAGTATTTGTCAAAAATGTGAAATAAAGTAATGGAAATATTTTTGGCCATTGAGGGGAATAAAGAAAGATAGCAAATGATAATGGGAAAAGCCACTGTAGGTATGTATGTTTTAGTGTTCATGATGACTGCTTATTAGCATGTTTGCCTACTTAAAGGAAAGCAATAGGAGTAAAGCTAGACTCAGTGAAATATATTCAGTTTCTTTAATATGTCCTGGCTTTCTAGATTTTGTTTTTACTGGGGAAAAAATACATTCTAAACAGAAAACCAAAACTTCAGTATTTGACTTATGGAACAAATTGCCATTTTCTCTGTGCATGATGGTTTTTCACCTGAACTACATGAATCCAAAATAGCAACCACAGGCGTACGAAGCAGAAAAATTTAATAGGGAATGTTACATTTATATGCAACTGTTGGGGATACACAAATAAGAGGCATGGAGAAATCTCAGGATTCACTGCTTAATTATCCATTCTTCTTTTCACTCCACAGGAAAAATCATGTGTAAAATCACCAGGTCTATTTCAATCATCAAGTGGACACAGCAGTTTCCAAATACAGAGTCAATCCCCTTTCCTTTCATTGAACTCCACAGCATGCAGCACAGATTCTTGGCGTAATGCTGGAGAACATTCTGCCATAGACATATTAATAAAATGATGCAAACCCTACTCTCCAGCTGGGAAAAACAAATTCACCACTTTCAGAATTCTAAGAAGGTTTATTTTCTCATTTCAAGCTGTAAATAGCTAAGCACATATGCATATTGGTAAGTTAAGGGTTTTGCTTTTTTTTTTTTTTTTTTTTTTTTTGACAACACCTGCAAAAAGAAAGGGAAGAATGATAAATTAAAGTATGTGTGGGATGATCATGTTAGAGTGATTTTACATCTACAATATGATTTGTACAAAATGAATTCATTTTGATTTAAAGGGATAAACAATATGTCAAAGAAAACTGCAAAAAATATCATTTTTAGTTTTCCTCTTCTGGAACTATTTTTGTACTGAACCACTTTTCTGCAATATTACTGCAAATGGTATTTTATAGCAATCTAAATTAAAATATTTATTATATGCAAGTGGTAGTTTATGACCTATTTTTACAGGTCTTTGCTTTGTTCACCTATCACCCTAAAATAAATCATGCTTTTCCTTTTATCTTTCACTGAACATGCTCTAAACCAAAAAGCACTTATATAAATCTGAATGATCAAGAAACACGTTTGAAGTTCAACATTTTTAGCATCTCTGACATAGTTTGTCCATATGAATATTAAAATGAAACAATCTTGAAGACGTACACTCCAATTTATGGAATAATTTAACTCCATAAATATTTTAGCAAAAGCATTATTAGCTCCTGTATGTAGCTAATCTATTTTTGTGATCAAATTAACTTTCTAATGTGCTAGAAAAGTCTGTACCATTCTTAACTGAGTGATCAGTTCTACTTAATGATATAGTGTATATTATAGAATTAAAATCACGTTGCTTAGTTTGTCCCTTGAAAAACAAAGTAAAAGAAAAAAAAAGTTGCTGATATGCAGTAGCTTTCTTCTGTCAGTAATCTAAATTTGAAGCACATATTTTTTTCCAAATGTTTAGACAACAGTTGCTCTAAAGCTTGAGAACCAAGTATTAAATGCTCATGTGGTAAATTTCTAAAATATCAGACTGGGATTTGCCAGGTTCAAATTCTGTCCAATTCTGTGTCAGCTAGGATGCCTTCATTTGCTTTCAGGTTGGTTGTGCTATCTCATCAGGAAGGAAACATTATTCATATGGTTGATTCCAAGATGGATCCCATACTGAAGTGTTACAATAGCATCCCAGAAATGAGAATGATTATTATTATTATTGTTAATAAAATTAGTGATCTAAGGGTGGTACTTGTTAATAAATCACACTTCACTGAACACTCCTATGATTACCTCTCTTCCATAACCCAACTAGTGACCAGTAACTTAGCAGGTCTGTAAATCACTTCTACAAAAGCACCCATTGCATTTATTTATTTATTTATTTAATTATATGCATTTAGAAGACCTGCTTACTTTTTCACTAAGTTGAGTCAACTAAAAACAATATTTCGTTCATTTACTGGCCTGACATATGAACAAATAGTTGCTGTGATAATTACTAGTATGCTCCAAAGAACTATCATGAATTTCAAAACAAAACCGCAGGATAAGAATTCTTATTTAGTGCCTGTCCTGCTTAATGTCCTTGGTAATACAAATGACAGAAAACGTAACAGAAAATTTGGATTTGTAATTTGTTGCCTTTGGCATGATTCTTTTTGTTTTGCTTGTGTTCTCATCTCCCCAAAAGCTGTTCGCAACTATTTTAACTATTTAACCCTTTGTTATGCAATAATACAGTACTGTTTGCCGAAAGCCATAACGGAATGTCTACTTAAGAGTGGAAAATCTTCAGCACTAACAACTTTATGAAATGCATCAGAAATAAAAGGACTATTTGCATTGCTACAATTTCTTCAATCATTCTGGAAGTCTCTGCTCACCTAATTTATACAGTTGTTCTAAAACTCACTTGACTTAGTTATTACTTTTACAGGGAAGTTTCTCAGGGAGTATCTGAGAAAGGTAATTTTCTGTATCTGACAGCCAGCTGTTCAGCAACAGAGAACAAATGAGACGGTTATCTGACTCTTGAGTGAGTTATCCTGTGAGTGGGCTGGAAGGGAAGAATCATTGCAGGCGGTATGGGAAATAATAAGGATCTCCTTCAGACACCTGTTACTTAACTTACACTTGGGCCACCTAAAGTGTCTAAGTATGGCTATATATCTGATTGCAGTGGCCTTCTTCAGAAGCTATTTTATAAAAAAAAATTCTGGAGTCACTGTGATCTTATAGCAATACTGTACAAAAGCAGTTTGGAAGCAGTCATCCCAGATATGTAGTGGTGAGAGGTTCTACAAAGTATTCACAATTGACCTAATTGCAGCCTTTCAGTATCTAAAGGGAGCCTATAAACAGGAGAGGATTCAACTCTTTGAAAGGGTAGGTAACAGCAGGACAAGGGGAAATGGTTTTAAGTTGAAGGAAAGAAGATTTAGGTTGGATGTTGGAGGGAAGTTCTTTACTATGGGGGTGAGGTGCTGAAACAGGCTGCCCAGAGGGGTTGTGGATGCCCTGTCCCTGGAGGTGTCCAAGGCCAGGTTGAATGGGGCTGTGGGCAACCTGGTCTAGTATTAAATGTGGAGGTTGGTGGCCCTTCCTGTGGCAGGGAGGGTGGAGATTCATGATCCTTGAGGTCCCTTCCAAGCTGGGCCATTCTGTTTCTGTGAATTGCTACTTTTGCTGACTATTTACCATGCAAAGCAGCTGGACAACACAGGCGAAGATGTGACCTAAAAGTACCCTAATAGTTGCTCTCTTTCGTACAGCAGCCTTTGCTGATAGCTTACATAATCAGTTATCTATTCTGTTTAAACAGTTTTGTGAATGGGATCTTTCCCAACAGTCAAATTAAAAGTGATTCTTCTTACTTAGCTTTAGAGTTTCTTTCTCAGTAAAGGTTTTTCTCTGCATAGCATCTGCAGCACTTGTAACACGAAAGAAAAGTGTCTCTGATTGATAAGACTTGACTTATTAATTGAGCAAAGGGACCAATTATAATATATTATTGGAATGTACCTTGGTCCCTGTAGGTATTGAGATTAGAATCACAGGAAATCAATTATTATGACAACTATTCTTTGGGGCTTGGATAAGAAGCTTGAAAGTTGCTGAAATAAAATATGAATGCATAGATGCAGATGTGATATAATTAAATACATTAAAATAATACAGGAGTTCCTAAAATATGTATCATACTTCCACATTACTAACAAAGGAACAGAAGAACTACTGTTGGTAGAAAGAACAGTTCATACAAAAACTGAAATAAAAAAAAGGATCCAAATAAATAGATAATCTTCTCAAACGAGAAAGTGTACATCTGGATTCTCATATCAAAATATAACTTTGTAATTTACCATAATAGAGATGCTCAGTATGATATAGGATATTTGCCTTGCATTTCAAAATATTTGATAGCATTTAAAAGGCTGAAGAGATATTGCTGAGATGACAGTCTGTGTTCTAGATTATTTCAATGCATCCATGTAAAAAGTTCTAAATCATTACATGCCAAAATTAAAATCAGTCCTGCAGATCACCTGGAACTTAGCAATTTATTAAATTATTAGCTAATATAAAGTGGTTTCTCTGCATGAAAAGCTGAAGTATGTGGAACCAGAAAACAATACAGTTCAAGAAGGCACTTGCAGTCCAGATCAGTTCTATGCAGCATCGTGATCACCTAATGCCTGGCATACTGCTGAAGGTAGTATACAAAGCATTTGCAGGACGGTGTTATTTTGATGTAATATGCAATTTTACATCAGTTCTAATTTATGTGGTAATTTTAGTACATAGAACTTGTCAGTGTTTATGTTTCAAAAGCTCAATATTTTTCTTCCTTTGTGGCTACATACCATTACCACTATCTAGATGACATTTTAAGGACGCGCAATTCCAAAAGGCACAGAATTCTATCCATGAGTCTATAATAGGAAAAAATAATAATAGTAATAATAATAATAAAAAGTCTCCCTAAGGTAAAATAGCAAATTAAAGCTAGAAGAATATAAAGGCAACTAGAATATGGCATAATTTTATAGGACCTAGCCATGTAATTCCACAACCATCAATTTGACCATATATTCCAATCACATAAACCCTATATAAAAGGTGTTATCAGCATGTGTTTTTAACTGGCAGATAAATGCTTCTCTGAATCTATGCTTTTTTTCCCCTATCCTGTTTGTGCTATATGCCAGAACTTTCAAGAGGTGGGCAACTTTCTAAAAATAACATTTATTTGGTATGTTGTAAAAATGGTTTATAGAATGGCAGGGAAGAATCTGTGCTGGTTAGTACTTAAAGGGATTTATGAATATTTTCTTAAGTACTTTCCCTTCATATTTGATGCTTGCCAAATCTAAACTTTAGTGACTACAAATCATTCATATAAAGGAAAAGCCTTAAGGTTGCATATCTCCAGTTTTATTCTGCATGTAATTTGATCATAATTGAATTTTAGAATCTCTGAAAAAAATTGTACTGATAAATATAGCACAATCTTTTATTAGAAAATGGTAATAGATCTAGTATAAAATTATCTCATTTGTCTGGACATTCTTTTACCTTTTTTTCTTTTCACATGAATGTGACAATTATCTTTTGTTATTAGTGCTATAGTGAATAAGACAATAGAGGTCACTATTGATGGTGTAAGCTGAGAGTTGTCCTTAGGTTTCTTTCTTCAGAAGACACTATCATTTATCTTTTTCAGAAAAAAAAAGGAAATGCTGACATTTTGTAAACAAAATCAACTGGCTAAGCAGACAGCACATAGAGTGTTCTGTATTCAAAGACCTTTAAAAGCTATTATCTGATGAACATTTATGAAAAAAATAAATATTACAATGTGTAGCATTATTTTACCATTTTAGTGAGGATATTTGCATATGGCAAAGACAGGGAGGTTTGTACACAATGTGAAGCTGACATGTTGGCATCACTAAAAAGATGTGGACTAGTCACTTTTGAAAGGTCATTCTCCAAAGGAAATTATTTTTCTCTGTTATCTCACATACAATTGTTTAGTTTTCAAACTTTCTGAAGGCATTCAGATTTCAGTGTAATCGCAGTGGTGCGTTTCATTAACTACAGAAAAAAAAGATTGTGAATGACCTTTCATCAGGCAAAAGACGTAGCAGAACTGGCAGCTTTATGTATTTATTTTCAATTAGTTATAAAAAGAAGCAAAGCTCCAATTTTCAGCTACATTGTCAAAGAAAGGCATTTCAGGCTATGCAGATATTAAGAAAGTTTGAAAATTAAAAGAAAAATAAATCTACATGAAAAAGGAATGACTATTTAAAGAAATGTAAAGGAAAGTTGAGTGTAGCATCAGTGAGAGAATACAGTGTATTTAAACAAACTAAGAAGGAAGCCAAACATTTGTTTATGGCCTTTGCTACAACACTTGCCCTTTTTCATCAAGATTTTTTGCTTCTTTATAATATTTTTAGATATATTAAACAGTCAGGAAAGGATAGCTGAAAAGGACCAAAATGTATGCTGAGAGTTCTATCAAAACACAACCTTGAAGTTCATATAGTTTTCTACGTAAACAACCAATGGCTTCCAAGCTACAGATTTGATAAACTGTAGACTGTTTCCACTTAGCAAACTGTCTGTGCTGCACATCAGTATCTTTCTGAAAGGTATCTAGGTGTGATAGCATTGGAAGAGAGTGAGCAAAGAGGGTAGAGGAAACAGTGTGCATTCAACTCACGCAGGTGTCCAGTCGCAGCTTCCAATTGCAAGGTCTATCTGCATAGCAGTAGCTGTTCCTTGTGTGCCCCAACACTCCTCAGATAGCCTGAAGAAGTACCTTGAGAATTAGGTGTGATGACGCAGAGCTCCATGTAGAAAATACATGAAACTGCATTGATCTTTATTATTTAAACAGCTATCACTGCAGCAGAAACATGCTTTCAGAGTTCACTAATGAAATCACTTCTGGGTCCCAACAGATTTGTCTCATATATGTAGTATTATCTCTACTTCTTAGCTTTTTCTTCCTTATTAAAGGGTTCAGCTACAGATAAGGTAAAGAGCTTTCTTGATTAAAATAATTTAGGTTAGGTTGCAGCTCCACATTGTTCTTGAAGAGACAGTATCCTTCAAAAAAGAGAATGTTACTACTACATTTTGGTGAAGCTGCTCTCAGAGTGGATATACTAAGATCTACATGGGAATGACGCTATACTTACTGAAGTCAACTGACCCAATATCTACTGAAGGCAGTCAGTGGACAGTGCGTGGAGCTTTTCCCATTGTTTATGGCCTTGGGTAGATAATGATGAGTATGTCCTGTGGCAGGGAATGACAGTTGGGTAGTACTTGCCACTGCTTCTTGAGTTGATCTTGCCACACACCAAGGTGTTCCTGATGGCAGAATAATTCATCTGAAACTATAATTCCTCATTAAATTAAAATAAATAAAATGTTATATATTTTGAGTATTTTGCATTATTATTGTTATTATGCTAG
>JAOWBP010000001.1:79150185-79189641 GCA_028571105.1 Tragopan temminckii | reverse complement strand
ATAATTCCTCATTAAATTAAAATAAATAAAATGTTATATATTTTGAGTATTTTGCATTATTATTGTTATTATGCTAGTTTATGAAGAGCTATAGGAATATTGCCGTATCAAAAGACAGGAATAGTTCAGCTTGTAGGATTTGCTTTAAAATAACCAAGAAGTTCCTTTTTTATTTTTATTTTATTTTTCTTTTTTGTGAGAGACACACAAAGGAGAGGAGTTCACATATTTTTAAAGGATCTCTGTCAAAATAAACTGATAAAAAGCAGTCCTAAATTAGCCCATCTCTTGAATCCTTTCTTTGTCAGCTCTGCCTGTTTATAGAGCACTGAAAGGTGATTATGACACTTCTGTGGAGTTAGTAGTGCTAGACACATGCAGAAAGATAATCTCTCTCTTTCTAGGAACATCCTACCTCCAAGGAGTAGAATTCAAGCAGTTTATACAAGACCAAATTCTGAAAGTAATTTGGCCATTGGTATATTATCCCCACTGTCAAAGTCTTCATTGTGTTATCACCCAGCACTTACACAAATTAATTATGATTATATCAGAAGAAAGCACAGATATCAGACTTTTATATCAAACCTTTGAAAATTTGTAAATACAGTGGCTTATTTTAGAATTCATATTCTAATACTTTTTGCCTACACATATCTATTCAGTAGATAAGAGTGGCATGAAAAGAGCACCAACTTCTATTAAAGTTTTCTAGTGTCGCTATCCCAGCAGTGACAACTATTTTCATGTAGAAGGAAGAGCTTAAATGTGCTGGATTCCACAGTTTAGCTTTTCCCAATTAAGCACAAGAGCATAACTTCAAGCAGGCTATGGTTTGAAATGCTTAAAATTTGGTTTATTTTTTTGGTGGAGAAGGAGAAAGAGGCTTGAAATTTGCAGGTTGAAATGGGTGAGAGCGCTTGCAGTAGCAAAGTCTTTTAGAGTAAGGTTTTGAGTTTGTTCCTGAAAGAAGTTAGAGTAGATTCATGTAGGGTTTTGGCAGAACGCATTCCCTGGCAACCTCTCTTTGACTACAACATAAATAAAGGAAAGTGCAGTGAGAGCCTTTCTGCTTTCAAGTTTCAAATTCACTTTGAAATTAATTTTTATTTCTGGTGGTATTAATCTGCCTTCCACCCATGCATATCATCAGTAAGGGTACTTTTTAGCAGGATAAACAAAATAGAGTATCCAGTCAATTTTGGAAGATCTGTAGGAAAGTTGTTTTTTTTTAAATCACAGGTAAGAATGAATGGTTTCTGGAGTACCCTGGAGAGACTTTCCCTGCCTTGTGCCAGACCTTTTGTACTACTTGCTTGATATTTTCTCTAGAGGCACAAAACTGGCAGGATTGGTGTGCCAGCTGGTGGTCCATTGCCTTGGACTGTGCATGTGGGGGCAAAATAACCAGGATAGTATACAGCCCTGTTCTGTTGAGTCAACACTGTTACATTACTAACAGTAACACTACATAACTAACACTGTCTGTTGAAGATAGAAGCATCCTGGTAACCACACCATTAGTAACCGTAACTTGTACAAAAATACAGCAAAAATCAAGCTGTTACAGCCCTTCCCAGCCAAGAAGTTGCTTTGTAACAAAGTTTCAAGACTTCCCTGCCATGTATAGGAGACACAAAGAGCACTCATTTAATTCTGCAGTAAGCCCTTCCCATCTAGCTTCCCTCCTCTCAGGAATGTCATGATACCTAATGTCATGCATTTTACTGTTCATATATTCCAGGACAAGATAAATACATAATTCCAAACAAAAAGAGGATTCAAACACTGTTAAGGCTTGTTTTAAGAAGTATATTATAAAATGCTTTTACAGTGATGCCTGATTTTGTGTGTATATGTCACAGAACAAAAACTTCTGTCATGAAACTCATCGATTTTCCCATTTTTCTATATCTCTTTGTTTCCTTGTCTTTTTATTATTTTCTTTTCCAATTTGAATTAGAGCTAGTTTGAATTAGTATAGGTGTATAACAATCCAAAACTCCCATCAGATTTTTGAACACATGGTATTTTCTTGTCACAGCATTAAAATTGTTTGTGTATCCTTGAACTATACATTTTCATTATTAAAAATAATTTTTCATTTTTTCATTATTAAAAAAAACTTTTATTTAATTTGATACTCTGCTGCACCAAAATAATCCTGGTAATCTTATTATTTCTACTTGTATAACATTTCTAAAAACTGTATCTCTTATAATGTTTTTTTTCTACTAAAAAAGAGTTGTGTTCCCAATTTCCCTCAAAATATCTACTCTACTCACTTTATTTCAGACATCAGTTAATTACATTCTACACATACACAGACATACACACAGAAAAATGATTTCATTACCCACCTCCTTGCTGCTATCTTACTTATTTCTATAAAACACGTGCTACAAATGAGTGAATATAAATGTCATTGCTTTTCATACAAACAGTTGCACAATAACAAAAGGAGAATCAAACCCAAATGTCATAGGAAAACTTTACCAAACACATGCATCCTTTATCTAAACTGATATGAAAGGCTGCATCAGAATTAGCCAGCTAGCACATTAATAACAGCAAATCCTAGTCTAGACAAGGTAGGTCTTATAATTTAAAAGGATATTTTCAAAATCATCTGTGAGCTATTAGCCCCTATGTCTCAAGGTAGAATCACAGATCCATGAGTATAGGGTGAGAGTGAAACACAATGAAAAAGTTTGAAGAGGTCATTTGGAACAGGTGAGGTAGACAAACTATTAGATTCATGTGAAACATTTAAAAATACAGGGAGAAAAAAGAACAATTTGGATTATTTCAAATATAATTAGAAAATCAGATTTGCAGAAATTTCATGATGTGTGTAAAAACTTGTACCTTCACTGAATACAACCATCAATGAAAACCAAACATTCTTAATTTCCTAAGAAGATTAAATGAAAAAGTCACCTGTATAAAGCAGTTTAGGATTCAAGAAACTTTGAAAGACATATTTTTCACTGTAAGTAAGCTGTCACTGCCTGAAAGATTTTCGATTGATTTTTATTTTAAAAATGTTAAAGATTGCTTAGTTCCCCTCCAGCAGTCACAAGTAGAAAAGTCTTATTCTCAGGATGTTTCCTAGATGCTTTTGGCTTCAGCACTGCTTTTAAAACAGTATATATATTTATTGAGGAATGTAATTCCTATAGGCTGGTATCCACAGTTAAAAGATTTACATCCTTTCTAAAATAATTCACTCCATCAGAAATCTCAGTTTCTAGCATGACCAAAAGAGATTTAAAAAAATGTTTTATTTAAGAAGAGAATATGCCCTCAAAAACATCAGATGGACAGAAAAGTTGATCCAATCTACCCTTTACAAATACATCCCTAGGCGCATATGATTTAAAATTTACACATGATGAAGAAGTCATTGAAAGATGTATTAACCATTACATTCTCTTCAGCACCTGAACTAAAATTCTTAAGTACAACAATGAATACGTTTCACACACACATACAGAAAAAAAAAAAAAAAAAAAAAGGAAAAAAAAAAAAAGAAAATTTGCATGCAAAGTCATTAAATGCTACAGGGTAAATGTGGGTACAAACTGTAGAAGGAGGGAATTGAGACAGAATGCAGTCATGACTTGCATCTTATCTTTTTGCTGTATGAAAAATGAGCACAGACTATTTTTTTCTGTCAGAAGATTCTTGCTGCCACCTTGCTTTATAAAAGTACATTTATTTAGTTAGTGAGCTGACCTCACAAGAGAGAGAAAAGACTTGTATGAATCTTAGAGAGAAGCAAATATTTCTTCTCTTGTATTCTACTGAATATTTTTACCATAGCCTTGAATGAATTAACTTACTTTCTAATTTGCATTTTGGACAACACAGTGATGACATGATGGTGTCCTTCATATTAGTTTTTCCTATGCTGAATACTAAAACATTAAGCTTAAGTCATTTATCCCAACAAACTTCATTTTTATCAGTAGAAGAGAATGATTTTTCTCTAAAAATAGCAACAGGGTAACACATCCCACTTCCCTTTCTTGCACCTATTGAAAGGTTGCAGTGCACTGAAAGGATTGCATAACTGTAATATCAGCATAAATATTACTTAAGTAAAGCACTTCAATGCTGTTTCCTTCCTTTAATCTTTTTCTGGAGAATCAGATGCTCAACTCTTGTAAGAAGACAGATGAAACTAGGAATATTTTCAGCACATGTAACAGAAAATATAAGCATACCATTAGCATTATTATATGCTAATGTCAAACATGCATGCAGCCTAGAATTTATAGAAAGCAATATATGTAAAAAAAAGAAAAAAACAATCTTTTTATCTTTTTGGGCACCTTGTTTAATTTGCACCTAGAGTGTTCACTGCAAATTTTTCAATCCATGTTCAATCACTGGATAAGCACTAGCAAGATCAGAGTGTTAGATATCTCCAATTTTTGGAATCTAAAGAACCTGATTCAGCAAACACCTTCCAGTTACTATCCCTTCTCTCAAGAACAGGTCTTTCTATTTTTAGTTATTATCTGAACAAAACTACACACGTCGGAGATGTTCAGTAGCATCAATATAGTGATTATATTATCAGCATGCTATCACATTTCCTTTCTAACACCTTTATACCAAAAAATAAAAATGTTCTCATGTTGTCCCAATAGCTACATGATGCATTGTTGTAAATTTTGATTGAGATGCTTTTCCAATAGCGAAAAAAAGTTTTTTTCTTGCATTGCATTATGCAAATACCAAACCAACAGTAAGAAAGCTATTGAATCAGCATTTTTATATTTACACAAAAGAGATTTGATTCAAATTTTGTCTAATTAAAATTACTGAGATCTTAGGCTACTTAATGAAAAACAAATTTTGAACCGATAAGACATAAGACACAAATTAAAGAGCTACAATTGCCAAATGAATACAACATTAAAGAGATAATATTAGCAATAAGACAACCTTGTAAAAATCATACTTTGATTTAATTCCAAACTTTTTTTCATTACCCATATTTGAAATCTTCAATTAAAACTTCAAAAATTCACCACTTTTATGAAGCACAGCAAAGGAAAAATAAGATGTAAGAGTGCTGAACTTGTCTGCATGTTAAATATTTCATTTTAAACTATACTTGGAAATATTTTTTCTTATGAAGAAGGATAAGTCTTCAAGAGTTGCTCTTCTTCTTGGATATAAAAATATCAATTTGGCATGAATGACATTATAGTATAACCCAGAATAGTTCATTGTTTGAGGGATTTTTTTCCTAGGAATTTTGGAAGTCGGATAGTCTTGCTAGATCACAGCAAATTATATGTCATATATGTCTACAAAATACAAAATCCCTCTTTCTATGAATTTGTGATACAACAGTGTTGAATTTTTTCATTTAAAATATATGCCGGTTGCTCCAAATGTAGCCATAAGCTTCTTGTTTTTAATAGTTTTGGAAAATAACAAACTTTCAGGGTCAATACTACATAATCCTCAAATATATTTTGAGGTATGTCAGTTCAGAAGAAAATCTGATCACAGCTTAAAGATAACCAAATCATGTTTGCCAGGCAATAGTGTCTCTATCAAGTATTCCTGATTTCCACAAAGGCATTGGATAGGGTAGTGCAGGGTTAAATGAGGCATGATCAAAGTCATAAAAATAAAGAACATGTAAGATGATTTTTTATGTTCAAGGTTAGCAAGTCATTTATAGAAAGACTGATATTCTGTAGCCTTATGTTTGATCATTTCTTGAGAAAGAAATCAAAATACAAAAAAAATACATTATACTGCTTTTGACTGTTCTGCTGGTGGTGAAAACACCTGTAAGTATGAATTGTCTAGCTCCTTAATTGCAGCTGCAGATCCAGACTAAGATGAGTCCTTTTGGTATCTTAAGTATGTACATTTTCTCTCTGTTGTCATTTCTTTTCATTACCTGATATTTGAGAGCGCTACAAGCTGGAAGATGAGTGGCTGGGTGGCAGCTCAGCAGAAAGAGACCTGGGCATGCTGGTGACAGCAGTCTCAATGTGAGCCAGCGGTGTGCCTTGGCAGCAAAGAAGGCAAACCTCATTTTTGGATGCACTGAATGTAGCAGTGCCAGCCAGTCAAAAGAGATTCCTTCTGTGTTTAATGTTGGTGTGGCCTCAACTTGAATCTTGTTTACAGTTCTGGGCACCTCAATGTGAAAAGGATATTAAGGTTCTTGCAAGCATCCAGAAGAGGGTAACCAAGCTGGTGACAGGGTTGGAAGGCATGTCCTGTGAGGAGAGGCTGAGGGCACTTGGGCTGTGCAGTCTGAAGGAGGCTGAGAGGTGACCTCATTGGTCTCTGCAGCTCCCTGAAGAGGTGAAGCAGAGCAAGGTACCAGGCCCTGCTCCTGGGAACTGGATGACAGGACACACAGGAAAAGCACAAAGTTATGCCAAGAAGTTTCAGCACGAACATTAGGAAACACTTCTTTATCGTGAGTGCAATCAAACACTGGAACAGACATTTTAGAGAGGTAATTGATATCTCATGCCTGTCAGTGTTCAAGAGGCATTTGGATAATGCCTCAGTAATAATGTGCTTTACTAATCTGGAGAGGTCAGGCAGTTGTATTTGATGATCTTTGAAGGTCTCTTCCAAATGAACTACTTCTATTCTATTCTATTCTACTCTACTCTAGACTTTCCTTTTATTAATTTTAGGATGCAGAATTACATTTCACTGCTTGAAGTAAAATTCTGTGTGGAAAGGTAAGCAGTCTGAACTCTCTCTCTCATACAAATAGTTCAAAGCATTCTATGTTCACTTAAGAGAACCCAAACTGCCAAATATCTTTGGTGTATCAGTTAAGTTACAGAAGAGATGGGAGAAAGGAAAAGGAAAGCTAAATGAATGGAAACCAATGAAAACCTTAAAGTTACAATCTAAACTTCAAACACTAGTTCAGTTTCAGTAATCAACTATTCAAATCCTTCTTTGACTGGGAAAACTTGAAAGTTTTTGTTTTTGTTTTTGTTTTGTTTTGTCAAAAAGAGATAAGAAGGCAAACGAGAGTAAGAAAGAAACTGTAAAAACAAAATACATGCTTATGTTACATTAGGTTCTCAAGGACAATGTGAAAGTAATCCCAGTTTCATCTGGATTCAACCTCTATCAGAGAAAGCATATGCAGATATTTTCCTAATCTGAAAGTGAGGTTTGTTCAAAAAAAATTGCAGAAAAAAGGTAGGCTGGACTGTGCAAAACTGAATCAAATCTACCTAAGATGCATCCTCACTGGACTTCTGCAATTTCATTGCAACTACAGTCATTGCTAGACGTCACAAGTAATCATACTGAACATTTCAAACAAAAGTACTTTACTACAAATTAACTAAATGTTAAATTGTCTCAATCATTCCTTCCCTTTCTCTCTCTTCTCTTAGTGGATTTATAATCTAAGAAGAGTAGATGAGTGCAGCAGAGTTAGAACTAAATGGATGCTTATCACCTCAGTTTGTCCCAAAGTACTAGCATTTAGCACAAATAATACAATATCGCTACATTAACTAGTTGATCTGAAAATATGATTAACACAATTAGCAGAAGAAAATTTTAGTAGTAATTTCTGTTTTAAGAACTTCAAAGTCTTTCTCAGACTCATGTTTTATAGTATTTGGATCACTAATTGTGGAAGGTGAGTCATGAGTCACAGAGGTGAAAAAAATCAACTTGCTTCTGAGAAGTTTCTCACATTTATTGTAAGTAACGAATCTCAACTGTGAACATAAAGGTATACCAATTTAAAGCTGCTCCTCCTTAAAAAAAATTAATCCCAGCACAATGTATAGATATAACATTTACTAATCTTTTTTTAACACAATGTATGAAGACATTAATTTCCATAGCTCATAATTTTAAAAACAGAGCATCTTCAACATGACCTACAAAACAATGAGAGTAACCTGTTTGTTTGTTCTAATTATTACTAGTACTTAACCTGAAAATCTATACTCTTTTCATTTTTGGCATGATAGTTTGGTGAGACAGAGGTTTCTAATACCAGGAGTTTGGAGCCAATCACATAACATTCCTCATCTTAAATTGGGAACGTAGGTAAATCTCTCTAGGGTGAAATTCATATAGAAAACCAGAAATAAAGTTTTTATGAGAAGAAATATCTCAGATGTTTAGCAGATTTGAATCCTTGAAAACAAATGAAGTTTTAAATTCTGCCATGTATGAGAGCAGATACTGTGGGTATGGACTACAATTGGCTTCTCAGTGTGTTCTTATTTGACTATTACATCTTTAGAAGTAGCAGATTTGGATGAAGTCTCATATAAGATCCTTGGAAAGCTACTGAGCCTGCTCCAAGAGAAAATGTAGGAGGTTTTGGTGTGCAGGACTGAAGGCATTCAGAGCAGAAAGCCCACACGTCACACAGACTTGAGACCATCACAAGGAGCACAGTGCCAGCAGCCAGCCTCAGCAGGGACAGAGCTTCAGGAAGGCTCAGGATGGTTGGGCAGAGTTTGCTGCAGTGCAGAAAGCAACATCTCTGAAGGACTAAATCCAAGGCCAGGACCAACATGCAGACACAGTGGGTAGAAGAAGCAGTGAGTAAGAGCCCATTTTACTCCAATCATCTGTTTGGAGGTTTAAAGGATAGGCATCCTACTTTATTCTAAGAACATCCAGTTTGCCTTGGGAACTGAGACGGTATTGTTATGATCAAAACAGTGGCAAATTTGCCATCTCATGAGACAAGTTCTGTGACAAATGTTACTATTTCCTTAATATAGTGTTTCCACTGAAATTACAGCCTTCAAAATATAAATCTGAGAAGAAAATATTTTCTTAAGCTATTTCACAACATTTTCAAAAAACTTTTAACAAATGGTGAAAGATGACACAGAGATACTCTTCTGTTAAATCATTAAGTAGTGAGGTAATTAATATTTAAGATTTGAGATGTCTGGCTAAGAGGTTTGCCCAGCCTAGAATAGCATTCCTTTCAACTACAACCTAGCAGTTTTCAGCCCCCCTCTTCCAAGTTACGACAACAACGGGTGTGCACAGGCTCCACCATCCCTCCATACATAATTTACTGACGAATTCCTTCTTAGAACAGTGGCAGTAAGCAAGCTAATTGATGAGTCCATCCCTCCCAGGTATGGCCACCTGGCCTTGTTAACATATTAATGATTGTTTTTTCTTACCTTTCCATTTATCTGAAACAGTGTATTGGTTCAGTCTCTGCAATCATTTGGCAGAGAACTGGGAGTAGAGGGTGAGACGCTGTCCAAATGTTTTTGTTGAGATAATAAAGCTTCTGTCAGACCATTCCTAAATTGTACATGTATTATTATGTATTTGGAGTCTGTGAACTTCCAATAACAGTAAGCATCTTCAAGCAAGTGGGAAGAAGAAAGAGAAGGTGCTAATATTAATCTGTATCAACCTATGAAATTCAAACAAGAGAGTGAATTTAGCGTAGGCCATTCTTTGATGTAACCAGCATTTGATTTCCTCTGAATTCAGCGAGCAAGTACAAAGTGACCATTTGGCTTTTCCCAGTCAGCATTACCTGTGTCAAGGATAGAATATGATCATGCCTTCCTCCACACTTTCCATGCTGGGTAATTCCCTATGGCAGGCTGAAGTATCAGGCTGTGTGAACCTTTATGTTTTTATATCCATCAGATTTGGTGAGAAGTCACACAGGCAAAAGAATCCATCTGCCTAAATGTCTTTCTGGCACTGGGAGATTGTTTGGTTTTTTGTTGGTTTTTTTTTTTTTTTTTTTTTTTTTTTTTTTTTTTTTTTTTTTTTTTTTTTTTCAGAATAGACGCTTGTCAAACTCTACAGATTGAGTCTACTTCATCTTTCAGAGCAGCCCCTGTCACATTTTTGAAAGTAACTGACTACTTCACTCACTCATTCATCTTCTTTTTTTTTTTTTTTTTTCTGTTTTTCAAAGTTTTCTTTCTATTGTAGCAGTTGCAGTGGATCAGAGCCATATGGCTCTGATTTTTAACTGCTGTAACAAGCTGTTCTACCATGTGTTAAAGAACTGATAGAGACTCTGAAGCCTTGCTCCTTATTTCCAGAGATTCAGTATCTGCTTTCACATGCCTAGGTTTTTCACAAATTAGTATAATGAAAGAATTAATCCAAATCCACTTTAGAAACAATACAAAGATTGTTGTATTAATAGTTATCAAATATATGTGCATTAAAGGACTATGGTACAGGAATGAATTTCTTTTTAATATCTTAACAGTGCAAGAGTCAGAAAAATACCTAATGATGACCAGAACATGCTTTGCAGGTTTTTCAATTAATTTTGCATTTAAGAGTAGCTGAGCAGAGGTATTTGATCTTCAGATATGACATATTTCAAGAGTTCAATGGATATCCAACCTCTTTCAATTTATTTTTTTAAATACCTCTTCTTTTTTAAAATATTTCTAAGACAGTTCATCTTAGTTATGCTTTCATATAATATGCAACAGTTTTTTCATATGGTATTCTCAAAATATTCATACAGGTTTACACTTATTTTCCTTTTAAGTCTGGTAAGTGAAATATCCATATAATTAACATTGATATCGTAACTGAGGAGCTGAATGATGGCCTAAATGAAAAAACTGTGTATAAAACAGGAGAGCTTTAAAGGAGTAGAAATAAAATATGTGCTGAATGTTCTTGCTTGAGGGTGTTTTTTCTTACATATACAGTAATGTTTGGTTTCACAAACAGGGTAAAATGTGTGAAGTTTGTCTATGTGCACTGTGATCCCAAAGCTTCACATTCATCAACACCAGCATTTTATGGAATTGCATTCTGAACCTCAAAAAAACAATCTGATTCAATTTTATATTATATAGAATGCTTCTTTTTTCTGTTTTTTTTTTGTTTGTTTGTTTGTTTTGCGCGTGCGTATGTGCGTGTGTATGTGTGTGCAATTCATTGGCCTAAAGTAGTAGCATAACAAAGTTATTAACTGAAATGCAAGCTGTATGAAAAGGAGCTATGTGTTCTCTGAGATTTGTAAAATCTGTCATTCCTTGCACATAAAAGAATATGGGGTGAGGACAAATCAAGGAGTATGAGGTAAAGGCTAGTATGAAAGGGTTCAGTAAAATAGTCCTCCACATTAAACTACTGACTGCATATGCTTTATAACAAGACATTTTGAAAAAGACAAAATATGGGAAGACAGAAGTACTATAGAACAGAAGGGGTGTGAGGATAAATAAGGGAGGCAGGGAGGAAAGATTGCGGTTGCAAGAAATGGAGTAGATTGTCTTGGCTGTCAGAAAAGGAATGGTTTACATTCTAGTGTCCTGGAGAACTCTGATATTGGCAGTTTTATATAATAACACAAAACCTACATTACAGTGACGTCTAACATCTCTGAGGAACTGTAGGAAACTAAATGAAGACATCGTAAAATTTGAGGGAGGAATCAGGCAGGGGTAAATTTCTAGGAAAATTAGGAGCCCTGATGACCCTGATTTAACAACCAATTTTTCATTACCACCTTATCATGTGTTACTACAGGCCTTTTTAAATTATAGCTGACTGGATTTCTGCCAACTTATAGCATATTTTAAAGTGAACTTTGGTGCTAGTGAAACTCAACAGGCTTACAATGTAAAATCCCCTCTAAGCTACAGAGAGGAGTTAAGTTACATGCAACTGCACAGTGAACTTCATCAAGCTCAATTCCTCATAACGTGTTGTCAAAGGACACCAGAGCAGCTCAGAGTCCTTTTTAATCTGGGAGCCAAGATAAAATCTGATATCTTCATGACACTAAATAGAATTAATTCAGTATCACTTCGGAGACTTTTATCTATTGTCTGACACCTCCTGGTCATAGTCTTGACTTTCAATCCCCGTTAATTTGATGGGGTTAGATCCTGTCCATTTCTACTCTGCTATAGGACAAGTTCTTTAGAATCATATTTTAGCCTTTATCAATGCACAATACCTGTCTTAATGATCTCCCAGCAGAATGGATCAGGCATGATAAAAATTTTGCAAAAAATCCATCCTTTAAATTATTGAGTTCACATAGAACAATATTATTGATTATTCTGTACAGCAATTGTCACTGACTTCAGAGAAGAACAAACCTGTAGTATTATCATTCTTGACTCCAATGTTTTTGACTGTTAGAAAAGATGAATCATATGACAAAATTTTTTCTCTTCTGCTCCTCTTTAAACTCCCCTCTTTTCATAAGTCTCAGATTCACACAGTGTGCAAACTGAAACCAGTGAAGGATGAGTTCAGAAACAAAGACTGTATATTTGACTTATTTACACTCATTCTTTACTTATTTAATTGTTAATTTGATAACTGAATCACAGAATCACAGAATGGTCTGGGTTGGAAGGGACCTCAAGAATCATGACTCTCCAACCTCCCTGCCACAGGAAGGGACACCAACCTCCACATTTAATACTAGACTAGGTTGTCCAGGGCCCCATCCAATCCGACCTTGAAAACCTCCAGGGACAGGGCATCTACAACCTCTCCGGGCAGCTTGTTTCATCACCTCACCACTCTCATAATAAAGAACTTCCCCCTGACATCCAACCTAAATCTTCCCTCCCTCAATTTAAAAACATTTCCCCTTGTCCTGCTGTTATCTACCCTTTCAAAGAGTTGACTCCCCAACTGCTTAATTTACTTCATTTCTTACGATTTCTATTTGGACCAAACTAGTGTCATGGTTACTGTACACTTGACAGTATGAGCATTTCATTTTTTCACAATTTCCTATCATATCTTGGAAGCATCAGCCATGCTAATGGATCAAAATTTCCAAATACAGAAATGTTACTCTGTTGGATTATCTTCTAAAATCTGGCAGCTATGCTACCTGACATTCTCTGTAAACAAATTATGCATAACCAATGCTTTTTCAATGCCATGGAAAAGAATCCTCCTCAGAAACTTCTGAAAATAATGAGAAAACACTGCAGTATTTCCAAACATCCAAAGAGCCGATTTTTGAAGAAGTAAGTAATAATAACAAAATATTTATAAAAGGAAAGCAAAAGTTTTGCCACAGTTGGGCAAAATAGAGCAACAAAAATAAAGCTTCATGTAAAATTTTGATAATGTTGAGTATGAAATAAAAAGATGCTATAATACAAGGATATAATGTCAACTGAAATTATTACAATTTTTTCCAACTTTTTCCTCTATTTTGAATGTATAGATAAATCCTCATTTAGAGAACAAAAGTTACAGAGTGCATATCTGAATTTGCTGATGCAGGCAAGCTACTAGACCTGCATACACTTCTCTGTTAGAGTAAAAGTATTTGGTTTTGATTTTAAGAACGGATTACTATGAGTATCTTAAAGGAGATATACATGATTTATTCTATTCGTCTACAGCTTTAAATTGTAGAATGTGAAAGCCAAATGATTTTTTAACATCTTGTTGTCACTGTAGCACTGACTTATGATGGCAAGCTGACAGCTAAAAATATACTGACTTGTCTGAATCAGTGAAATAGAGATATGATAAATATCAATAACTATCCTTTAGCAACTTGACATAGACATGTGTAGATGGATTCTTGATTGTGAGGGAGGAGAGGAAGTATAACAAAATATTTGATTATTAGTAGTATTAGTTCCTACAGTGTTATGAATTTTTAACTGTAAAGACATAACTACAGCACTTCAGAAATAGCTCCAAAGGAAGATTTGTTCTTGAGCAAATGAAAAACTGTTCAAAATACAAGCATGTGTTCTTGCATTAGCATAATAGTTGGTGGCTTAAGAGATTTTTGAGGTTTAAGACCAACGAAAAAGAAAAATTTTCTCCTTTAGTTTCTCAATGATCAGTACTTTTTCTTCTGTGGTCAGCAACTTGCATGTTTTAATTTTCTTTACTTAATACTTAGCTTAAAGTAATACCTAAAATGAGTATCTTTACTTTTCTGCAATGTTTACTATTTCTTTATGAATCTCATTTTCAGATTCTGTTGAAAAGAAAACCTTGACCTTTAGTTTCTAGAGGTATCCCAATGTTCGTTCCTGGTGTAATGGCTGAGCTGGAAAGGTAGGTAAAGGAACCAGTCTTTTGCCCTTTCCCATTCTTTCTCAGAGGATGGGAATTTACTTCAAGACAGCCTGTTTTGGTTTGTTTTCCTTTCTGTCTGAATTATTCAAGATTTTCCCCAGCTTTCCTTCACATTATGTCTGAATTATGTTTTGTTTTTCTAGTCCGGGAAGGATATTCACATGAGAATAAGCCTACCTTCTCAGATAATTTCTACCTTCTTTATATAACTTCACAGAGCTGCTATATCACTATTTTATAGTATAGCAACAGCCTCAATCTTCTCTTTCTTTCCCTTAAATTTTCATAGTGTTTTCAACTCCATTCTTTCCAGGCCTCTTCTTCAATTACTTCTCAGAATGCCTATGGCAGATTTTTTTTACTAAAGCAGTCACGATCAACTATGACAACAGTGATGATCTTACTTTTCCAGGTGGTCTTACTTAGACTCTGATTTCTCAGGAACTGTAAGTTTTAAAACAAATTTATTTTTGAGAAGCCCGGATTTGTTGCATTATATGAGACAGGCCTCTATGGCAAGAACTATCCCGACAGAGCTGTGCTTTTTGGAAAGAGAAGAAGAAAGGCCTGAGCACCACAATGAGCACCACCTACTGTTTCTTTAAAGGTGGGCATGGGAATTCTGGATTGCTTTACACTACGGCACACAATTTTCTGAACTATAATTTCTGTGAGGAAATATGAAAAAATCCTATCCACATCCTATCCACAATCCTATCCTATCCTATCCTATGAAAACAAATATAACTCTAACCCAAGATTCTGTTTAAATGTCTCAACAGAAAGTATGTATTTTGAAGACATTTTCTATCCAGAAATCATTCTGCGCTACCTTTTGAGCTGAGGATAGACCAAAGTTTGGGGGACATATCAAGCAAATGCTTACTCTACCAAAATAAGCATGCTCATAATTTCATAAAGGAATAGCCACCAGTTGCTCAAAACATCTCTACAAAAATTACTGATGGACACAACTGGCACTAAATCAATTAATGAGACAACTGTATTTTCTTTCAGTATTGGAAATTCTACTTTCATTTTCTCTAATTTAAATTCAAAATTCCTATATATTTTTGCATCACCAGAATTGCATTCTCACTCACCACCAGTTTGTGGTATAACTTAGTTTCAATATTAAACATTTTTAAGGAAAGGGCAATCTTCCAACTTTAAAACGAGAAAGCAAGCTTGTTATGTCAAAGGTGCACATAGGTGGGCATGGATTTACCAACTTTATAAAAAGTCCTCTAAATAATTTCATACAAAGAGATAAATTATTCTTCTTCCTTTCTTGATGAACACTCTATGAAAATATCAAGCTGCCACTTGTGTCTGTCTAGATCCTGACCAATATACCAGAAATTCTGCAGTAATGTATTATAGCATTATATGTGAACACAGTTAACACTAGTCTTTCTCAGAATACTTGTCCTTCATTAAAGTAGTAGAATAATTTGAGATATATTGCCACTGCTGTGTTCTGCTCAAAAGCAGAATCTGAAATACTATTTAAACAGGAACAGGCCTGTTTTCAAAGAACTCCCACAATAGTGCTTCTCCATGTTCTCTTAATTGCAAGAGTATGTACACAATAAATCATAGAATCATGTGATTGATTCGTGGCCTGCATCAAACATGCAATTAGGATTGCATCCTACATGCAATCATTGGACATCTTACTGTTCCAATGCTCACCAGTGTTAGAACAGCTTTTTTTGTTCCCTCATTTTCTTTAACTCGGCAGGACCGTTTTCCAACTACATTTTTCTTCCTCCTTTTTGTTTTACCCTAAATATGAGCTGTATAAAACATAGCCAGGATGTCTAAAGACATTTGAGTTATAGCTCCTACAAATTATCATTGCTAAAAGTGCATAAATTATAGTAAATCCACTCTATGCTGAAAATAATAAGATATTTTTTCTTCCAGTCAAGGATATCTCAACAAGTTGATCTCTCCGGAAAACCCCACAGACCTTGCTAATCTTTCAAAATAGACATATAAAACACTGAACACACATACCTAAATCCTAATCTAAATTTGGTTTTCAGAAAAAAATTGTGTTAAAGAGCACTTTCTGTAAACAATGCAGTAAGGTGATTGACATCTAGTCAATACTACCTGATAGAACAGTCCTCTTAAGAAACATGAAGGAGTAATCATTTGTCCCAAACAAATTAATGGGAATTAGATGTCTTAGAAATCAGTAGGAATTAATGTTTTTACCATTAATGTTTTGTTTGCTTCAAATGTTGTATGCTCAGAAGAAAAGGGGATTTATTTGTTGGCCTGTAACTTCAAGGGTCCTTAGTCTGGTAAATGACTAATGGCAGATTGATTGTAGTTAGATGAGCAGATTCAGCGTAGATGGACATTTGAAGAACATTATGTTGAAAAGCCTAGCAAGAACAGTGAGTAATGAAAGCTAGGAAAATAAAGAAGTTAGCAGAATTAATCCAAGAGATGCAATTACTTCAAAATAAGTGATATTTTCCTCTATTCCTTCTGAGGTGACAAGGGATATGAAGCAGGTTAGGAAAACCCTGGTAATGAATAAGTGGCTGAGAGGCTGGTGCCATCACAGGATCTTTGGGTTTTTCAACCACAGGGCAATTTACTCGGCACCTGGGCTAATGGCTGCAGATGGGTCTCACCTCTCTCTAAGAGGGAACCAGATACTAGCCCAAGAGCTGACAGAGCTCATTGAGAGGGTTTTCAACTAAGTAGGAAGGGGGAAGATGATGCAGCGAGGCTCACTAGAGTAGACAGAGGAGTCTAGGGCTTTATACTAGATCTGATGGGGGAAGAATGTCAAGTGCAATACGACAGACAGGGGTTTGGGGTTACTGTCAAACCAGGAAATTGTGGGGAAAAACTTCTGAACTGTCCTGTAGGATCCTGCAGGGACTCCTCAGAGGAGGTAACTTTGCTGACCTCCCCATCTGAAACCTTCTTGTGTTCCTCTAAGAAGCAGCAGGAGAAAACTTCAGATTTCTTCTGGAGGTTTGAGGGAAGGGAACCTCTAGAAAGGAGGTGTGTCAGAAAGCCCAGCTGAAGTGCCTTTACACCAATACATGCAGCATGGGAAATAAGCAGGAGAAGCTGGAAACCGTTATGTGCTTGGAAAATTACATCTGGTTGCTATCACAGAAACACGGTGGGATGACTCCCATAGCTAGAATACCACTGTAGAGGATTATCACCTTTGTGGAAGAGACAGGTTGGGTAGGAAGGGTAGGGGAGTTACCCTTTTATGTTAAACAGTGGATAGACTGTGAAGAGCAGATTAAGAGCCTGTGAATTAGAATTAGAGATAGGACTAATAAAGGGCAGCTGGTGGTAAGGGTCTGCTACAGTTTCACCTGATCAAGGGAAGCCTGTTGATGAGGCCTTCTTCCTTTAGCTGAAGGAGGCAGTATGCCCACAGGCACCCATCCTGATGGCGGAATTTCAACCACCTGGATATCTGCTGGGAAAACCACATGGCAAGAAGCAAGAGATCCAAGAATCTCCTGGAGCGTGTGGATGATAACTTTCTGGTTCAAGTATTGGATAGACTGACCAGAGGTGAAGCACTGCTGAATCTGGTGCTCATCACTGCAGAGGAGATCATTAAACGTGTTAAGACTGAAGGCAGCAGCCATGTCCTGAGTTTGTGATCTCAAGGAACGTGGGACTGGCAAAGAGTATAGTCAGGACCCTGAACTTTGGGAGAGCAAACTTTAGGCTGTTTGAGGAATTGTTGGATTAAATCACCTGGGAAGCTGTTCTTAGAGGTGAAGGAGTAGAAGAAAACTCACTGCTCTTTAAAGATGCCTTTCAGAGAGCACAAGCGCTGTCCAAGAAAGGAAGGAAGGAAGCTTGTTCATCCTGGAGATGAGAAGGCTGTAAGGAGATCTCATTCCAGTCTCACAGTATTTAAAAAAGGATTATAAATAGGAGGGGAATCAACTTTTTACTCGTGTAGATAGTGATAGGACAAGGGAGAATGGTTTTAAGCTCAAGGAGAGAAGATTTAGATTGGATGTCGGGGGAAGTTCTTTATGGAGAGTGGTGAGGTGCTGGAACAGGCTGCCCACAGAGAATGTGGATGCTCCATTTCTGGAGGTGTTTGAGACCAGGTTGGATGGGGCCCTGGACAACCTGGTCTAGTACCAGATCTGAGGTTAGTGGCCCTGCCTTTGGCAGAAGGGTTGGAACCTGATGATCCTTGGGGTCCCTTACAACCCAAGACATTCTGTGATTCTATGAATTAAATATGCACAAAAATCAGAGGATCACTAAAGCAGAAGTTACATGTATGTAATGACCATCTCATTTAAACACAATTTAATCCCTAAGGTCCAAATAACCATGCAATTGTTGACACTAGATGAGACTGTGCAAGTGTTTCTGCTCTGCTGAACAGAGATGTAAAGTCCTAATACTGAATCATCCTATACAAAGGATGAGTAATTTCCATCCATTGAAATGGGTAGAACTGTCCTTTCAGTCTCCCTTCTGTAACATAATTTTTCTTGTGAGATAATTCATATGTGTGAGCTAGAGGCACAGCATCACAATGTTCATCTTGCCATAGTGAATATCAGAGAGATATGTTCTTCCATTTCTCTTCCTTTCTGAGGAAACATATCTAAATGCTTATTTATTGATAGCAATCTTTAGCACACTCCTGCAAAGCCTTTATGTGTGTATTTTTATCTATTTCTAATGCTCCTCTTATTCCTGAAGCATTCATAACTCTTCTTTTCTTGGCAGTGTAACAGTTAAATATTACGAACCATCCCCTGCTTTATCTAAGGCACTACTTCCCTCCCTCTGACAGCCTGGTGATATTCGAGGGTCAAAGGCACAATTAAAATCCAATACATACAGAAATAGTACAAGCTTTGAGAAGGGTTATGTCAAAAGACATTGAGTCAGTCACTGATATTGCCACAGGCCAGCCTCATCCACACCTCTTGAGGGACAGTTCTGAGAAGCTTCCCAGCCCCATGTGGTTCCTTGAAGAGCTAACAAAGGAAGAAATCTCTCCCGTGTAATTTCCTTGTTTAGTGGGAAAGAGTTACATGTCCTTTTCAAGGAATGTGTGAAAGATGTGAAAGTTACAGTTGAATACATATGTTCATTATTTCAATGATCACGTGAATAGCATATACAGAACTGCATACAACCTAGCATTCAGATATACAAAATCACTACTAATAATTACTGTTAAGCTGGAAAATGAAACTAACTGTGGATATATGACAATAAAATTCACACAGAATAGAATGTAGTACAGTGTATTCTACTGCATGTTCAAGGAGAAAAGTTAGAGCATTCAGTCAGACGAATGAAATTAAGAAAAACAGATCAATGGATATAATTATTATTAAAACCTTGTTTTATAAAACATAGAATATTTCATTTGTTGAAGAATCTTGTTGTTGAGTAAAGAAATAACCAGAAATTCAATTTTACAACTTATTCAACAAGCGACGCTTCTAAAACACTTATCTGCTCATAAGACATAGGTCAAGTAACATTAAATGAAAAGGAAAATGTGTATCTACTGGACTACCTTCATACATTCCAGTGTGCCAATATTTTAATGGGAATTTTCTCATTTTATCAGTAAGTAATCACTGAGATCATGCTGGAATAATCAGAGAGGAATAAAAAACAGACTTATCTTTAAAATAAAGAAGGGGAAAAAATTGGTGGGCATATTTACACATATGAAAAATATTCTGCAGAATGTGCACATCCTTACAGAAAATATGAGCAGTATCAGAAGGACAGAGTAGATAGAAAGGTACAAATAAGAATAAACCAGCATCTTAAATCAATGAAGTACACTGAACTTCAGGAAATGATAACTAGAAAACCTAGAGAAAGGAATTTTAAAAAGTTGGTCAAGATCTGCATCCCTTCTATGTTTCTTTATCATTCTGTTAAGACCAAAAAAAAGAGAAGTACCAGGGGCACCATACAGTTATTCTCCCTACTTAGCACCGTTAATTATTTAAGTACAATGTCCATTATCTTATTAACACTTCACTTAGAGAGTAACACCTCGAAATCATAGGACCTGTTCAGCACAAGGTCCCTCTCAATAAGAGTATGAGTGTCAAAAACAACCCTTAATTAATCAACATTAAATTATTAAATCTTTATTCTGTATAAAAGCTTACCATTCCTACAATCAGGAGAATAGACAATGAAGGAAGGGTAACTTGGTATCTCAGAACAAACTAGCAGTTGTCATGAACAATTTTTCAAAGTGGATAACAATCGCAAGCTTTGTCAAGACTGGCTGTCATTAAGTTTGCATAGAACTAAGGATTTATGAACTAGAAACCCTAGTGTAAACATTTTGCAGCTATGCAGATAAAACACAGTTCACCACTAAATGAATCTTACAATGAAAGATCATTTGTTTATTTGCAATGTGTGCTTTTTTCTGACAAATATACAGATTTAGTTGTATTTTTTTTACTAAGGTGTCTGAAACAATTTGAGCATTGTATTATATCATCCAGAGACTTGCACTTGATAATGCAGAAGATTCCCTTTTGTCATGAATTCATAATTAAAATATCATTGAATATATGCCCTTATTGTGTCTATTGTGATTGTCTGTTTAATACAGTCACATCAATATAACTGTAACCTTTTAGAGAACTGTAGGACACCAAGGCTCTAAACTGATTTGTGTTTTGCATTTAAAGGTTTAATTGTTCAGAATTCTAAAACTTTTACTATTAATGTAATTGGTCATGTGTTTGATAATTTGCAGAATAAAAGCCTTTCTCATCCTTCTCCTCTGTCTCCTCCCAAAGACCCTAAATTCAGGAAGTTCTTGCTGATGTGCACTGGAAAAATGGGAGTCAGAGCTGAAGTTTGCTATCCCCATGAAGATCAGTCCAAATTTTGTCAAATTTTAAAAATTGCAGCAGCTTAAGTGCACATACAAGAAAGAGTACACGTGAAAAAATGGGTGCTGGCAATGTCTTTGGAAATTGTCAAAGCTTTTAATATATGGCTTTCTGTTCACTATTTGTCTATAATTTAGTTTTGGACACAGAGACAAGATGAGTAGTGCTAAGAGTGTGAATCAGATAGGAGTCCAAGATCCTTGAAAGACTAAAATCCAGGCTTATTAGTGAAAAAAATATATATATATAAAATCTATTTGTCTAAGCTCAGAATGTTGATGTTTATGGTTAGCAATAAACTCTTCCCTTTCCACTCTTGCTTTTCTTTTGGCTACTGTGGGAACCTGACTCTGTCTATCCCTTTCTCTTCTCAGCCATCTCTCTGGTCCTTGCTACGGTGCAGACTGACAAGTTCTTTAGTGGAGTCACTCTCCATCACTTCCTCATCTCCCTGCACCATCATAGATTTTCTCTCCTTGAACAGCAATAATTATAGTATAAGATAATCTCCATCCTGCTTAAAATGTTAACACTCACTCTTGGATCATAATTTTGTTTACAAATTGTTTTGATCACAGAATCACAGAATGGTCTGGGTTGGAAGGGACATCAAGGATCATGAATCTTCAACCCCCCTGCTGCAAGCCACCAACTTTCATATTTAATACTAGACCAGGTTGCCCAGGGCCCCATCCAACCTGGCCTTGAACACCTCCAGGGATGGGGCATCCACAACCTCTCTGGGCAGCCTGTTCCAGCACCTAACCACTCTCATAGTAAAGAACTTTCCCCTGACATCCAACTAAATCTTCCCTCCTTCAACTTAAAACCATTATCTACCGTTTCAAAAAGTTGACTCTGCTCATGTTTATAGGCTCCCTTTAGGTACCAGAAGGCTGTAATTAGATCACACCGCAGCTTTCTTTTCTCCAGGATGAAAATAGCCTGCCTTTGTAATGATCAGATCAAGAATAACATGATTTTTCTCTTTTATTTTGTTGTAACAATTTTTAGTTTGACTGTGAATCTTGTCCAGTTTAACATACATATTAAAATTTCAAACTTGTGACTGGGATCCATTCAAATCTTCAGTCCTTATGAATCATGTTAAGCACTACCCTAATCTCTCCCTCAAAAAATAAGGGAATAAATTTCAACAGCTACTAATGTGTGGGAAACTTCTTCCAAAAACCAAATCAAAGAGCTCCTCAAAAAATACCTGTTTTCATTCTGTAGACATAAGCAATTGTGGGTCACTGTCTTCGACAGTGAAGCCATGAAGCCATTCAAGTGATTGAAAGTATGGTACCAAGAATTGTTGGGAGCTCATATTGAGACAATTATCTAGAATTACCGACCTATTTATCAATGAATTACGGGGGTTTGTGAGATATAGTCAAATTGACAGACAGACAGACTCTCTCATCCTGTTAAAATAACTTTCCCAGGCGCATTACCTTCCATTTGGCTGATTTAAAGAGATTCTTGTTGTATTTAATCCTCTAACCTTCAGATTTTCCTGGTTTTGTACCATATCTTATCACAGGTATTTTTATGTCATCTCTAAACTTTACCAGCAGTGTTGTTTAGCATCTTCTGAATCACTGATACAAATATACAGCAAACAAGCTCTGAGCTCTACGAAAGCAACTAGATAAAATCCTATACACCCTTCTCAATAGCCACATCATAAGATTCATTAATGTGCTGTTCAATAATCCATCTAATCAATTATATATATATATATACAAGCATTTAAATCATAATGTCATATAGCACCTAGCAAAATCAAATGTCTAGAGAAAATTAAGTATTCTAGATCAATACATTTGCTTTTATTGGTTGAATCTTTAATCTCAGTAGAAAACATCAAATCATTCTAGCTAACAGGAATTATAGTCTAGTGATCACTATTTTGTTTACAGAATGCATAAATTATCTTCCAATTATTTTATGTGACAGGTTAACCTTTCCTGTTTGTCTACAGTCTTTTTAAGTACTCTAGCAGTACTTAAGTGAAGCTTATGTAAGCCTCTTCATTTGAATTTTTCATTTTCTTGTTCATATTAGGACAGTTATTAGGAAAATACTATATTTGATTTAAGGGAGAAATAAATTTTAAAAAAGGTTCTCTTCTAAAGATTTTTTGTTTAGTTTTCCCAAATTCAGATAGAAAGTTACATCTCTTGAGACAACTAGATGTAGTCTCAAATTTTTGGACAGCGCAAAGTTAGGTTTCAAAATTCCCTTCCAGAGCAAGGAAGGCTTGCAGCATTTTTAGGGCTGACGAGCCTCTGACAAATTAAATGTCAACTTGCCTTTTGGCCATATGGCTTTCAGGAACTCTGCCAGCAAGTTTGAAAAGCCTTGCACTATGCTCCTCCACATATTTGCCCAAAGGTTAGGACCGACCACTTCAATGTTGTTTGCTTGCATGGGCCTGAAAGGAAAGTGAACGCATTGCTCCCTGTCAGGCATCAAACCTTTTTAAGAATAAGTGGAGAGGGTTAGATGATTCAGAATGAGATTATCAATAACCTGAATGCTGACGGACTATGCCCCAGAATACACAAAAGGTAAAATAAAAATGAGATTTGATGTTATCACCTCCTCCCCACATCAACCCCATCCAAGATTCAAGCATTTAATTGCAGCCTGAAGAGAGAAGTATGCCTTCACTTTAGGTCTATAATTCAATTATTGCAATATAAGTTTATAAGAATGTTGCGGTTTAGTTGATGTTATCAGGAACAACAAGGGCCTCTTTTTTCCTCCCTTCCCCTTTTCAAGAAAAAGGAGTGGAGATGACCTGACTGAGATAGAAAGAAATAGCTAATTTATTACAAATGGTGAAAGAACGTAAGATAACATGATATGAAAGGGAGTTATGGGTAATAAATCAAACAAATGGGAGAGGAAGGATTTTGAACTGTGATGCTTGCTGCGCTGTCCAGAAATCAGAAGAGCATTCTCTCCCAACACTACATTATTCCACCTCTTTTACCCAGAACTGGAAATCACATGAGGAGTAATGGAGACTTCTGGGAACTGTAGCCTGTCTCTTCTCAGCACATCTTCCTCTTGGAGTGCCAGAACCAATCTGAGAACTGACAGGAAGTGCAGTTTCCCAGTATTGTCTTCCAGCACTAATAGCTTGCCACATTATGTCTTGATATGAAATATTGATAAAACTGGGAGAAATTATTTTAAAAAATAATTATTTACATTTTTCTTCTCGCAGGAGTATGAGGGAGAAGGAAGCGGTAGCACTCCCTGCTCATTTTATACTGACAAATATTTGGAATACGTTCGTATTATAGAATACAGTGTAAAAGACTAAAACTGAGCCTATGTCTTCACTCTTCACCACCAACAAAGATATAGGGTCATAATAACTTCTTATTCCATGTCTTTGATCTAGTAAATCTTTACTGTTATTCTGTTAATCAAACCAACTGAGCAGGTGGGAGTTACAAGTGTCCCGGATTCCCCTCCCCATGCACACACAAACTAAATTAATAATTACACCATTGCTCTGAAAGGGAAATTTTTGAGGCTGAGTACATTTTTTTTTCACTACGTCTTTTAGTGAGACCCCACTTGTACATGTAATATTCATTCTGAGCATATGCAGTACGTGAGGGCACTTACACAGTCAGGCAAGCATTTCCAGAAACAAATTTAACTACCTCATATTGTCACTGAAGAGACTGGCCATATGTGAGGAACAGGAATGCTGTCCAGGCATGCAGAGATGTCACAAGGAAAGCTAAGGTCCACTTGGAATTAGATCTAGTAAGGGAGGCCAAGGACAACAAGAAAGGCTTCTTTAAATATGTCAAAAGCAAAAGGAAGGCTAGAGATAATGCGAGTTCACTGCTGAATAAGATGGGTGCACTGGTAACAGAGAATACTGAGAAAGCAGAGTTACTGAATGTCTTCTTCGCTTCAGTCTTTACTGCTAAGACTGCTGCTCAGGAATCCCAGACCTCGGAGACAAGAGAGAGTCTGGGGAAAAGAAGAATTCCCCTTGGCCAAAGAGGATCTGGTTAGATATCATCTAGGCAAACTCAATGCACACAAATCCGTGGGCACTGATTGGATGCACCTGCAAGTGCGGAGGGGTCTGGCAGAAGTGACTGCCAAGCCTTTCTCTATCATCTTCAAAAGGTCATGGAGAATGGGAGGGACGCCTGAGGACTGAAGGAGAGCCAGTGTCACTCCAGTCTTCAAAAACGCCAAGAAGTAAGAGCTAGGAAACTACAGGCCAGTCAGCCTCATCTCTGGTCTTATATTATCAGGAAGTCCCACATTACTATCAGCATCTTTTTATCTTGGTTAAAAAGTTATTTAAACACATATTTTAATTTATGTTCTAAAGAAAGACATTACAAAGGAAGCCTAAAGAATGAGGATCACACTCATCTCAAGCATAAATGCATATACAATAAATATATTCAGTCTGATATAATAATAAATAGATTCAGTCTGATTCAGCCTTAATAGTTTAAACTCTTCAAAGAATCACTATGTTGCCTTCCATGTTTCCAGAGAAAAGCAGGGGGTAGATTTCTTCTACGTAGAAAAATTGGTAACCCTCTTAAAATTACAGATTCACAAATTGTAGTGATTGAAAGCTAATCTCAATTATATACTAAGGCGCATTGTTGCACAGTGTGATAACAGTACTTTCTGCCTCAAGTGGACGTTGCTTCAGACAAATTTGCGTGAGGAAAAGAAGAAAAGAACCAGCCATTTACCATATGCTCACTGTCGACCTTGTAGATATTTTTTTCATAAGAAGTAGAAGAATTTCTGTAAAGACAGCAGGAACTTTTTCTTCTTTCAATAAATTTCCCTCTTTTCTTATAAGACACTTTTTCTTATAAACACCTTTGAGAAGTATATGTAAGATTGAAGAAAGAACAGAATTTGATGGTTTTGACTGACATAGTGCTGTTTTCATACTGATTTGTAACCTGTTAATTGTCCTAAAAATACCTTGGCTTCTTTTTTTTTTTTTATCTGAATGGGAATAATAAGCATGAAAATAAGCCCAAGTGCTCAACTAAAAACTTTCAAATCACAACAAATAATGTTTAAAAATTCATAATTCTTTGGAGCAGTTCAGAAGCATTTCCTTGCAAAATTAAGTTTAAAATAAGTTAATATCAAAAAGACACGTCCTAAAAATGATGCTGAAGTCACTGATGTGCCACCAAATTACTAGAACAGGGAATGCAGGGAATATTGCTTCATTCTACACATAGTACCTTATCACATATCCCTGTAGCCCACTGTCTGAAAGAGCAATCTATAAAGAGGAATGAGCATTCTCCTATTCTTGGTCTTCTTCTTGAGAACTTTCTTTTGTAGTCACTCTCAGAGAAAAATGGCAATTTTTGTAATAATTTTGGTTATTCCAGACTTAATAGTCTGGAATATTTGAAACCGAACGTGAATCAGTGGTATCTTTCCTTTTTGACTCTCCATCCTTCAGAATATGTTACATTATTTGTCTTCAACACTGCCAGTAACTTCTACTCCTGTCTTTCACCTCTCCCCTTTCTTTTCATCTTCTGAATAAGTTTTTCCTCCTCAAAATATTTGCTAACCACTCCTAAATCCAGTCCCAGACAATGACAATATAACTTGCTCAGGTCCATAGTATCTATCTTCAACAACGTTGTCATGAAGTGGTCTAATACATTAGTAGACATTAAATGAGGATCATACTGTCAAAATTAAACAAATTAGTCAAGATACCAAAACCTATTGACTTGGCTTCAAACGAATAAGCAGCGTACAAAACAGCCTCCATCTCTCTAGGAACATGAGTTAAGTGACAGAATGGAAACATAACATTTTCAAGCAGATTCATTTTGGTGAAAATTGAATTATCTCCTAGCAGTGCACAAGCAGGGCTTCTTCTTACCATGTGAGGATCCATTTCCAAGAGTAAGACATTGAAGCTAATTTAAATGTTATAAGGAGAATAAATTTGCAGAGGACAGAAGGGCAAATCATAGTCTGGAGTGAAAAGTGAACCAGCTTTCTGAATGACTGTAAAGAAGACCTATTATCCAAAACACAAAGCTCACAATAAATGCTTGTGGTCACTAGCTCAGAAAGTCTCTGACTGAAAAACTCTTTAGAAGAGATGAAATTTATTTAGAGAACTAGATCTAGTTTTAAACAGAGCTATTTCATTTTTTAAAATGCTTTTTATAGGAAAAGAATGCTAGAAAGCTTAGACTTATTTCTTTTATCCCTTTATTTGTTTGTTTCTTGTTTTTTAATGCCATTGTTCTATTTTCAGGGAAAAGCAAATGAAATACAGAGCTCCTCAACTCAGTTAACATTAATAGAGAAGCATAGGAAATTTATATTCCTCTCTGTATCGAGCACCTTTCGGCTGTTCAGTGCTGCCAAGCTGAAATTTGCACAATCATGGATATATGTTACCTCATCACCTCTCCAAAAATTGAGATAAAAAATCCTGTCTTACAAATGCTAGAATGCTACACAGAATATTAAACATATACATTAAAAAAGTGTTTGATACCCAGATAAATGAATAATCATTTCAATCAAAAACAATTTTTTAAAATAAAAATAAATTTTTGATTTCACCCCCAACTACGAGTTCTCTCAGCTACTCAAATTATCAACCTATCTCACAATCTACTTTCATTACCTGTACCAAGGGTCAGAACCTTGGTACCTGATTTCATCAGATGCAGAAAAACACAATGTCTCAAAATGGATGAAATGTTGACATCCATTCCCTGTTTCCAAGCACATGCATTCTCACTGCTTCCCTTATGCTGGCTCTGGAATTAGTCAGACTGCTACACAAATCTAAAATGGCGTAAAGCAAAAAAAAGGGGGGAAATAAACATTTTTCTTATCATTTAGTAAGTCAAATCAGTGACAGGAAAGAGTCTAGTGGTGCTGGAACAGTACCAGGAAGAAAAAAGGAAAAAATTAGCTTCTACTTTGGGCAACAGTGAATTACATAGATCAGTCTGAAAGTAATGCCTCCTATTTATTTCCACGGCAAACAAAACAGATACAAAGAACACAATAACACAGTTCAGTAGAGCAAATTCTCAGTTACAAAACAGTATTTTGAAACAGTCACCACCATTAGCTTTACATTTTTGCCAACAATGAAAAAGAGCCTGCGTACTTGGAAAAATCTGCACCAGCAGAGGTGACCCACTGTTGCCATCGCCACAGCTGAAACACACCACCCATCACTTCACTGTGCTCACATCCACTGTTTGATCTCCATAAACATTCAGAAAGTGTCAGTGAATGTAAATGGGTGCCATTTTTTTCCACATGGGGGAATTAAATGACGCACTTTTGCTTCATATGTCACTTCCATGTCAGACACCATTTTGTCAAAGAGCCTCTCTGCTGCCATCTCTCACACAGCAACAAAATGTAACAGAATACAGGGGAGAGGGCTCAACTCCTACTGCCATATCATCAACATTGACCTCTGAAGTCATGGGCCAATATAGTAAAATAGGAGGCATTATTTTTGGAGCAGTCCTCCTTCTGGTACAAACGTGTGTTAAGTTTTAATCTTATAATACAAATATCATTGTAAAATGCTACTTTGAAAAACACTCACCAGAGAATTTCATCACCTAGTTGCAAGGTACAGACAGCTGCAATGACAAACAGATGAATAATATATGTAGAATACACCACCAGAGCAGGGAGCTGCTGAGTCTGCAGTTAACTTTCTTAGCAGATTTTCTGATCTAATTCAATTGTATGGATTCATTGCATAGACACATATGTTTACATCAAAAACTTGAAATTCTATATAAAACTAGTTTTTCTAAAAGCAGTAGTTATTTCCATATTTTGCTAGAAAGTAGTTTTGTATTTACCTAAAACAGATGGGTTATGCATTTCTGTAAATAACAGCTCCTAGTGGTTGGCAACCCTCCCCATGGCAAGGGGATGGAACTAGATGATTTTTGAGGTGTCCTCCAACCTAAGTCATTCTGTGATTGTGATTATTTAAAAAGTTTTATATTTCTCACATTCCTACCACTGAACTTTCATGGACTGATAGATGTGTGGCAAGCACATTGCCTTCAGTAAGATTCAATTCCAAAATATCTTTTCTTTTGTAGAACATAAAGAATTCGAATTTGACAAAAATATTGGGCCTGAGATTGGACCCACAAAATCAAGTGTTTATTAGCTTGAATCGATAGTAGCATCGTTCTGTTCTAAATTTACCAGTCCCTGCAGTATCACATGAAAGATTTCCCTTTGTTTTGAAGTTGAGATTAGATACTGTAAGAGCCACTGTGAATGATAGATGGTTAAGTGATCTGTTGGTTTTGGACCACGAAGATGCAAGAATCACTCATATGAACAAAGCTAATGCGATTTCTGCTACTTTAATATCATTCAGCTCTCTACTGATGTGAGCAGAGATTTGATGGACACAACAATCTCTGGCTACTTGCTCTCAAGAGACACATAAGCTTTATTTGTAGCTCTTTATTTTCCTAAATTTTTAATCTGAGAATAGTGGAATAGTCCAAGAATCCCACGGAGTACAGTGATTGAAAACCACAGTAATAAAAAATACAGCAAGTTTATTAATTGTTCAGCAGAGCTGAAGCAGTTTTTGTTGTAACTAATTTCTTACAGCAAGAGTTTTCAGTTGGTAGAACAGTGATAAATGTTTTCAGGAGTTGGACAACACTTCCTGCAATAGTTTAAAATGAAAGAATTCATTATAATTTTGTCCCGTCTTGAAGCATAGGAACATATTTTACACCTACTCATTGCTCACAATCCTAGTTGCTAAAGGGTCAAGGACTGGAGGGTTAGCCCACTGCCCAAGTCTCAAGGGAGTCTGTTCCTTTCAGAGGCAGTAGAGACGCAAAGAATATCCAAATCCTAATCATATTTAGGACTGCTGTATCCTTATCTTCTTTCTGAGGAAAGCATAGTTCTCTTTTGCTTGCACAGGTGGGCTGCTAACAGTATTCCCACAGACAGTACTCAGTACTCATCAGGCTGCAGAACATAATCTATGCTGCAAGATATCTTAACAGAGAAACCACTCAGGCCTCTTTCTTGAAGGTAGATAGGAATACCTGAGGCTATCTCACTTCTAGCATGAGCTAAGACTGTCTTTTTCTTTTTATATTCTCCAAAAAAATCTTCATTTACTGTAAGAATGGTTACTGGTTGCAGAAATTTATGCAGAACCTCCATATGATGAAAAAGTGTACATGTCATAAGAATTATTCAGAAAAAAAAAAATAAAATATCTTGTTACATAGATGCATAGGTGTGTCTCTGATGCCTTTGAAATATGACCATAAAACTGATAATTAAAAGATCAATAATTAATAAAAAATAAAAACAAACCCTGCCATCTTAGGACTGCGTTGAGTTCTAATTATAGCATACAGAAAGTTTTCTGGTTTTTGTTGTTTCTTGTTGGCTTGTTTTTAGTGATTTAACTAATGTTCATGAATTACAGGTATGCTTCACGGACTAATATTGTCATAAGATGACAATATTTTGATGAACAGTGAGATTTATTAGCACAGTGACTTTTCATGCAGTTATATCACAGTCCAGTTATGTTTAGGATACCAGAAGGGTTTTCCTTGTGTTGATTTTGTGATTTTTAGTCAGCCAGACTCTGAATACTGAGCCCTTTTGTGCATCCTGCTTATACTAAGGGACAGAAGACACACATGAAGACACAGTAAATTTAAAAGGTACCCAGGCCTATGGGTCTATGTGACCATCCTACAGGAGAGTCTTTCCCAAGACTGTTCCATCTCAGGTCAGCAGGAAGAGTGTTCTGTCCCTAAGTTCATTAATTTTCTATCTATTAAATCTTTGACAACTCTTCTGAGATTTCTGATAAAATAAATATGTTTCCTCTAAGGAAATATCTATATTCCAATTTACTTACCTTACGTGGGCTGGTAAACAGCCTTATGATGCCAGCAATATTTTTTGCAGTATTGGACCTGTGAAAGGGATTAACAGCTTCCAGACAAATTAATGGCATTATTCCAGCAGATATTCTTTCCCAGGTGTTTATAAGTGAGTTTAGCAAATTTAAACCAACACCATTTCCTTGCCTTTCTAATATACAGTTTCTGCCCCAGATGCCTTTCTTAAATGTTTTTACCTACACTCTCTCAGTCGTTTAGGCTCTTAATTGTAATCTCAAGCAGTCTGGGAGTAAAGACCCTCAGGAGCCTGATCTTGGCTCCTCTTAATTCCACTTTACACCATTTTAATAGCAACAGGGCCATAAAAATGATGTAAATATAAATTACTGCCATTTTAATGCCTCTTTCTATTACCAGAGTGATGTGAAGTGCCCTTCATATAAATGAGAGTGAATCTAAACTGATGCAATTCACAAGCTGATGGTCCAAATAATGTGAACAAAGCAAGCAAAATACAAATCTATGCATTTACCTCAGAGCTTGTTTAATGTGTACAGTCCTGTACTTCCCTTCTCTTCTGTCGTAAGCTGTTTGCAGTATCTACGACTTGCACATAAGCACAGATGAGTTTCTAAAGAGGATGAGGAGTGAGGTTATGGGTACCTGATGCCTTCACTCAGGGCCATGGCTTTAAAATTTCAGGCACTATACCTTCTCTCTAGCAAGGGTCCACTGCCCCAATAGCAAAGGTGGAAAATGAGAAAAACTTACCTCTGCTCAAGGAGTGTGTATCATGGCCCAGGGTTTATTCTGCTCCCTATGCCAGACATTCAAGTGCGGAGATAGATGATCCTGAGGATAATTGGTCTGATGTTTAAAGACAGATGTAAAGAAGGCATTGATAATCTCAGCCTTTTTCTTATCCTCAGTGGTCACATTCCCTGTTTGTCCACTAAAGGATGGAGATTCTCCTTAGCCCTCCTCTGGGAATACTTCCTCCTGGGAATACATTCGCAAAAAAAAATTGTTATTGTCTTTTACTACAGTGGCCAGCTTGAGTTCAAGTTGGATTTTTGCCTTTCTAATTTTCTCCGTGCATATTCTAGCAAATTCCTTGTGCTCTCCCTGAGTTGCCCATCTCTTCTTCTACAGGTGGTAGACTCTTTTTTCCTGGAACCTCAGGAAAAGTTCCCTGTTCATTTACACTGGTCTTCTTCCCCTCTGGCTTATCTTACAGCACTCAGAGACAGACTTTGTTCTTGAGGAGTGTCCAGTCTTCCTGGACTTCTTTACTCTTCAGCAGAGACTCCCAAGGGATTAACCCTACCAGTGTCCAGGAATGGTAAGCAGAATAAACTTCCCCATGATTCAAGTTGAAACAGTTAGAGACTGTTAGAGACTCCATCTAGATTGTCACAAGTCCATGGAGCCAGATGGGATCTACTCAAGGGTGCTGAGGGAGCTGACAGATGTGACTGTCGGGCCTCTTTCCACCACCAATCAGCACTTCTGGTCAACCGTAAAGATTCCAGAGGACTTGAGGCTTGCCAGTGTGATTCCTGTTCACAAGAAGCATTGTCAGGCAGATCTGGAGAGCTACAGGTCTGTCAGCGTGACTGTGATTCCCAGATAAAGTTATGGATCAGATCATCTTGAGGGAGATCATATGGTATGTGTGACACAACCAGGATATCAGGCCCAGCCAGCAAGGGATCTGAACAGGCTGAATAGCTGGGCTGAGGTCAGTGGGATGCAGTTCAACAAGATCAAGTGCTGAGTCCTGCACTTTGGCCACAACAGCCCCAGGCAACACTACAGGCTTAGGGCAGAGCAGTTGGAAGACTGCGCAGAGGAAAAGGACCTGCAAGTGTTGTTTGACACTCAGCTGAACATGAGCCAGCAGTGTGCCCTGTTAGCCGGGAAGGCCAACAACATTCCTACTTGTATCAGAAATAGTGTAGCCAGCAGAAGCAGGGAGCTGATCATCCCCCTGTGCTCAGCTCTGGTGAGACCACATACATCTTGATTACCATCTTCAGTTTTGGGCCTCTCATTACAAGAAAGATATTGAGGCCCTGGAGTGTGTCCAGAGAAGGATAACAAAGCAACTGAGAGGAGTAGAACACAAGTCTTATGAGAAGTGGCTAAGGGAACTGGGACTATTTAGTCTGGAGAAGAGGTGGTTCAGGGGGAACCTTAGCACTCTTTACAGCTGCCTGAAAGGAGGCTGTGGTGAAGTGGGAGTTGGCCTCTTCTCCCATGTAACTAGGGATAGGACTAGAGGGAATGGCCTCAAGTTGCACCAGAGTAGGCTCAGGTTGGATATTAGGAAAAACTTTTGTTGAAAGAGTGGTCAGGTACTGGTACAGGCTGCCTGGGCAGGTGGAGTCACCTGGAAATGTTCAAGAAACATTTAGATGTTGTACTAAGGGACAAGGTATAGTGGGGAAATATTGGTGGTAGTTGGATGGTTGGACTGGATGACCTTGAAGGCCTTTTCCAACCTTAATGATTCCTTGATTCTATGATTGTCTAAAGACATGGATGTGGAGGTGCTGGCATGGCTGAGGCACATGCTTCCCTGAAACCACAAGAACTATCAGGTCCATCTCCTAGTTCCACATAGGACCACCCAAAATTCAAACCCAGTGTTTGAAGACCAAACACTCCTTGAACTTTGGCAACTTGGGAGCCAAGATCATTGCCCTGGGCAGTCTGTTCCAGGGCCCAATCAGCTGTTCCTCACCCCCAGCTGCCCCTCCCCTGACACAGCTCTATGCTGTTCCTTCCAGCCCCGTCGCTGTCACAGAGAGCACAGTTCAGAGCTGCCCCTCTACTCTCCTCATGAGGGGCTGCAGCTGCTATCAGGCCTTCCCTGCTCTGGAATGAGCCAATCAGGGGACGTCAGCCGCTCCTCATACACCTTGCCCTGCAGACCCTGCCCCATTTTCATGGCCCTCATTTAGGGACAATGAAAAGGACCTGGCTTGCCTCACAAGGGCTAACTAAGTACAGGCTGGTCAGGCAGGAAGGGCAGGGCATTCACCTGCATGATGTTGTCCTGATAGCAGCAGCTTCTCCTGATCAGTTGTACCTGAGCCATCTCACAAGGAAAGCTCCAGGGTACCAATGCTTAATTTCTCTGGATAATAGTTGGGCAGATCCTCCTAATACACAGCCTGTTTCATCAGGCAGCAGCTTAGTACCAAATCTGCTCGCTCCCAAAATGTGTGAAGAAACAAGGGTTGTTTCTTGTAGCAGAATGAGTAAGGCCTATATCATCACAGCATCACAGCCACAATGAAATCATCATAGCATCACACCCCCTAATGAAAAATCACTTTTATCTTTTTTTAACCCACACTACTACTTTCACTGAGAGGAAAATAGATTTTTTGCACTACTAACAATGATAAAATAAACATGTTATGACACACATTTTACTCTTTCCGCTTGAATACAATATCTTATGTGCCCAAAACATCAAAGAATAGATGAATGAATACTAAACTATAACTGAAAAAGCTAATCTAAGTATTTTAAATAAGTTTTTTTTTTGGTTTTTTTTTTTAATGTAAAACTTTCTACTAGGAATACAAGCTGCTATTAAATGTTTATTAAAACCAAACAGAATCATTTGGGAAAACAGCAAATTCTGACATTTGAGGGAGTACTGAAACATTTTATTTCAAATCTCATAAATTTCAGAAGAATGATCCTTACAAGTGTTGATGAAATATCAACATGTATTTTGATTATCAAATCCACTTGTGTGGTGTAAGCATACATAATTTATTATATATTAATATTAGTCGTCATAATAATCCCATGGGAGATGAAAGCCCAAATAAATCAAGTATGGCAAAGTACTGAACAGAAACCATCACTTTTTCTGTTCAAATAGAATACACAATAGTGTCAGCCTGATCTGCTTAGCACACATAGAACCACTCAAGAGTAGTTTATGTAGTTCTATGCTTTCGCTAGATTCCATAGCTTTTACACAAGTTCCAATATTGCAGTTTAAGCATTGCCTGCTTACATTTTGTAGCTGAAGAATTTATTGTAGCACAATTAAATGATTGTTACTGTATCATTCGTGTCTCAAGCAGTCTCAAATCAAGGGAAAAATACCCCAGATAATTTCATTAAATTATGGAAGAGTTTCTATCTAAAACACTGTTGTTTTCATTGCTTTGATAAATGAAAATACGTATTATGCAAAAACAATACAGTACTTTTAGCAGACAGTACAGAATGACTTTTTTTTTGTTTCTTACAACATTCTTCTGGTGGCTGCAGTTCTGTCCCATTAAGGAAAGAACATCTAAAATCAGGTGCTCATTCAGTTAATTGGGACCTAAGCTAAAACGTTGTGTTTGATGTTGAGCAATATGGCTCACATATGAGTTAAGAATACACAGTTTACTTTATTTGTCTATTCAGGAAAAATGCAAGTCTGTCTAAATTTCCCAGTATTAACAGGAGGGTCTTAACAGTATCAGATTCATGTTATGAGAGCAGGTAAAGCAAACAAAGGCGGTGACGAAGCCTTTGTTTGAGATACAGGCACTGTAGAACAAGATCCAAAGAAAGAGGAATTAACTCACCCCTCCCAGCAGTGGCTCAGAGAAAAGTGAGCTGAGGAACGCAGCCTTCTTTGGTTTGAACTCTGGCGTGCTGGAAGGGGGCACCAGGGGAGGCAAACCGTGTGTGCTTGGTATGTATACATGCTCCCAGATGCACCACTGAGAGGGGGAGAGATGAAGGGCAGATCCAGGCTCCCCACTCCGGGCACACACGTGCTCACCCACTGGTTCAGTCTGTGACCTGGCAATTCCATTGCAGAGCAGTACAGAGAGCAGTGATGTCAGACTCAGAACAGTCTCATTTTACTGGACTAAGAATTCAGAATGTATATCCTGCTCTATATTAAAGATCTGAACAACTCCTAAAATAAGATTGGATTTCATATGTTGAATTTTTCAAAGAACTGAGAAGACTGGTCACATTTGTATTCTGTGATTGTTGGTTCTCTGCATTATATGCATCTCTGCATTACTGTCATAAGAGCTACCCTTAAAAGTTTTTTAATCTAGTCCCAAGTCTGGTAAAATATAAATCAAACATATTCTGGAATTCTAAATTGCTTGTATCGCTAAAATGCCTGGAGTATGAATTGATTCACCCACAGTTTTAAGATACTGTGTTAAATATTTATGATGTAAATGAATAATAATTAGGGCCACTAAGATGATCAGAGAGCTGGAGCACCTCTCCTATGAAGAAATGTTGAGGGAACTGGGCTTATTTAGCTTGGAGAAGAGAAGGCTCCGGGGAGACTTCATTACGGCTTTCCAGTACTTGAAGAAAGCTTACAAGAAGGAGGGGGACCAGCTTTTCACATGGTCTGATAGTGATAGAACAAGGGGAAATGTCTTTAAATTAAAAGGGAGAAAATTTACGTTAGATGTTAGGAAAAAATTCTTTATTCAGAGAGCAATGAGGCAGCTGAACAGGGTGCCCAGAGAAGTTGTGAATGTCCCATCCCTGTAGATGTTCAAGGCCAGTGAGCAGTCTGATCTAATGGGTGGCAGCCTTCCCAGGGTGTCCTATGAATCTTAAACACCTTATATTTTCAATTACTAAATTGTTTAAGAAAATTGATTTTTACGTTCTATTTCATAAAATATATAAATTGTGGTTTTTTAATCTTTCATTTTAAGATATAACTTTGTTTTCATAAATCATTGTCTTAGCTCTTTGTTAGGCTTCTAACATTGTTTTTTTTAAATTGAAATAAATGAGAAATTAACATAGCATGCCTGTAGCAATTACTTCAGTACTAAAAAAAAAAAAAAAGCCAAGATGGCCTTAATGCAATTTGGCCTCACTTTCAGAATACATATAAAGAACTGGGAACACCTAGTGTAGTAGTGTAGTGTAGTGTAGTGTAATTTAGTGTAGTGTAGTAGTTAAACATTAGTGTTTAACTGATTATCCAAATATTTTGCAAAATTTCCATCCTTCAAGTATGCCTACATTTTTTCTTAATGGTATGATTTCACATTCAGTCATACTGGAAAGTATATTGCTCATTCACAACCATTTTACTGTTTATTAAAAAAAATTCTCTTTGTACAGTGTAATATTTCTCTTATCTTTATGTCACCCACAGATTTTATCAACAATGATATTTTCTTTAAATTAGGTTAAAAAGTATATTAAACAGTGTAAAGCAATGAACAAATCCCTCCGGGTCTTCAGTAGAAACATGGTGACATGGTGTATAAATTGATAAAAATATTACAAAACTGAGCTCTTCTGGATACACAAATGTACTGGAAAGGACTGTTTATCTCCTGGTGACAGAAACTATTCACTGAAGACAGAAAAGTCTTTAAATTATGTATAAAACCTCCCTATCTTCACCTTTCACATCTTAAAGCAACAGCATTAATATCACCTAGAAAAAAATATGAGTTATATTTTACATAGTTGAGAAAGAGAACTGTCAAATTTTTATTCATTCTGATTTCTATATGCAAAATGAAAAGAGGACATTTTTCAGATAACGTTCAGTTAGGAAAACTAGAAAATCTATGCTGAAATCTGATCATTATTTTAATAGCATATTGCTAAGAAAATTACCTGTTGGCATGATATTTATTGTGGGAAATATTTTGATATTTTGATATTTTTTTAAACTGCAATGTATGTAGGTCACTCCGAAAGTAATGCCTCACATATATTTCTATGGGCATTATGACAGATATAAAGAGCACAATAACACTATTTGACATAGCAAATTCTCAGCTACAAAACATTATTTTTCAATATAGACATCACTGTTACCTTTGTATATTCACTAGATGCACTAATGCACAAGAGGCTGCAAGCCGTGCTTGTAAAAATTTCCATGGCCATCTGTCACAGTCGCCACTGCTGAAACACACCACTCACTGTCTCAGTGTGCTCACATCCACTGTTCGGTTTCCAGAAATGCTTAGCAAGCATCGATGAATGTCAGTGGATGCCATTTTTTCCTCATGGAGGAATTCAGTGACAGCCCTTTGCTCCATACACACTTCCATGTCAGATACCATTTTGTCAGACCTCCCTTTAGCTGCTGTCTGTCACACACCAACAAAATGTAATGGAATATTGGTGGGAAGGTTCAGCTTCTACTGTCATACCACCAACACCTTCCTGCAACTTCATGGGCCAACCTAATAAAATAGGAGGCATTACTTTCAGAGCAGTCCTCATAAAACTCAGAAAAACCACACAAGTAAGGGCTGTAATTTAACTTTACCTGTCATTCCTAGGCTGCTCCAAAGAGGAAGGTTAGCCAGGAGGCTAACATGACAGCAATGCAGGCACAAGACAGGGATCGGCAAGGTTGTGATTGCCCAAATATGAGGAGAAGAGCAAGTTTGGTAGCAGTAGCCAGAGTCAGACAACAGCTCTCTAATTGCTAAGCAAGGCTACACTAATGAGACAGATTTCAGGTCAAGGTGAGATGTCAGGATGCTTTGTAGCTCTGGAAAAGCCCAAGGTTGGGGACCTGAACTTCAGTACAGCCCCAGGAGAAGAGAGAAGTGTGGGTGGGTGGCACAGCTTGCTCTTGCAGTACTGTGAAACAAGGTTGTACAGCTGCATTCCAGCGCTAATCTTGACCATACGCAGATAAACCCTAGGAGAGGGGCTGTGTTTAGAGTCTGAATAGACAATATACAAGAGACAACCCTATTTTAGAAGAGAATTGAGCTACCAAGTTGCAATCTGCATCACACTGCATGCCCTTAAAGACAGATAATAGTCATGTTTTTTACTGGTACAGGCATGGCTTCCTGTAGTGATTTGTTGAAAGACATACAGCCATGTTGAGGCAATGTACATAGCAGATTTCACAAGCAGTGCACCCTAGCAGTTAAGGAAAGTATTTTTCCAAGTATTTGCTAAAGTTCATTTTCATCAGTATACAGAAATCCTACATAATCCATTCATTTGATTCAATTCTACATATAACCAGAAGAAAATGCTGGATGGTGAGGAAAAAAGATAGGGGAACCACTCACTGGAGTTCTTGTGCTTTGTTCTGTTAAAGACAAGATGCCTTTTAATCTGTATGCCTTGCCATCCTGATGGACATTACTGCATTGTTCATTTTGCATTCACTTGGCAGCTTATCTAAGGTGAAAATAGATACGTCGAGATCTCACACGCCTCTGGAAATGGATGTGTTGACAATCAGGCGATGGTGAAAGGTACAATACCTTTTCATATTTCCACAACCAATGATTTGCAAGTTTTTTCTCTGTTCTTGATGGCCATTGTCATGTGCCATATTGAGCAACAAGCTCAGCAAAGAGCAGCACACATCTTTCCTCAGCACATACATGCAATTTGTCAGCATCAGTATTTCATGACTAATCTTTCCTCCTAGGTAATCTGATTAGACTGTATGTCAGAGCTTATGTAAAACAGCT
>JAOWBP010000001.1:79134232-79150085 GCA_028571105.1 Tragopan temminckii | reverse complement strand
TAAGTTGTATGGCATTATCATTATTATCAACTCAGTTTTGTTGTCCTTTCGACAAAAGTCCATAATTTCCTCAAGGAAGAAGCAAATGACAGCACATAGAACCCATTTTCCTCATTACTGTTGTCATGAAAGACAGTTTCAGCTTTAGACAAAACATGGAACAGATTTGACTTGAATTCTTTATAATTTTCCTTGATTTATATTTTGGATTGATTACTGACATTCAAATTCCAGCTGTTATTTAACTGCTGTCAAGAGTTTTGAGCAAATCAAGCAGTTTTTTGTAGCAGTCATTTGGAACTGCAGCAGTGATTTAACATCAAGTAGGTGATAAAAATGCAGTTAATATGGGCTTTTCCAATCCACATTTTCATGTTTGGTTGTTGGAACATCATACTGGTGATTGACAGGTCACAGCTTGTATATGAGATTATGAAGCAGATATCACTACTATCAGCACAATCTGCTCTGTATCTGTTAAACACACAGAGAAGACTGTAGGCCCCATTCCCATATGTCCACTGAAGTCTACCAGAATAAGAAACTTAGCAGATTTGAAGACATCCAGCTCCTGTTAGGCCGGCTTTTCTCCCTTTCTCTACAAGCCCTAATATAGTGCTGAAATTATGCTAAAATTTAAAAGTAAAACAAAAGGTCACGTGCATTCAATGATGATTTATTTCCTTCTACAATTTTTGAGTTTACTTTTACATCTACTAATTAATTTTAATCCTTATTGCAAAGTTAGACACAGGAAGACTATGTTCTTCAAAAGTGATTACCTCTGCAACAATTGCATGCTCTTCAGCAAGTTAATTTTCAATTAGTACAGTAATATTTATTGCATTCAACGTAAACTGTCTGCCAGGGAGATATGGAGATACAGCTGACTTTGAACTATTCATTACTACTCAGATACTTCAAGTGATGAGAACAACTTCCTCTACTCACCTTTGCAATGTCTGATATTTGCTTAAGATGACCTCATTATATGTGTAAAGCCTTACCTCCTTATACTCCAATTTATCCTTTCTTTTATAAATGAGACTTATAATTATTATTATTTTTTTTAATTCTTAATATGATTATTTAAATCCTTAAGGTACATAAAGGAAATTAACATTTTGTAGAATTATTTCACTTAGGAAAGACTGACAATGTGTGATACGTATAGATAAAATATCTCTTTTAAATGTTAGATACAGCAGAATTCTTCAGAAACAAAAAAAAAGTTATCTAGTTAATTGGTAGTGATTGATTGCTAAAAATGTATATCAATTTATCAAATAAGGAACAAATTGCTTTGCTGCATTAACTACTATATAAATGTACATGTCATTTTTCCCAATATGGGGCTAATCTCTTTCTCATTCAGATCAATAGTAATTTTTCAGTGGAGCTCAACAGGTGTTAGATAAGCTTTTCTGGGAAAAGTGTCTTCCTCCAAGCCGATTAAACACAAAGAGACTTTCCATCTAAAAAGACCTCTATATGTTTATCCCCCGTTAAAGTGACAATGACATTGAAATTTGCAGATTATGTTACAGGTCACAGTTCTTACAGTTTGCACTCAAAGTGGCACCATCCTACTGAGAAGCATTATATTCTTTTTACAAGGCTGTCTTCTTACACTCTCTTAGCCTGAAAATATACAAATGTTCTCCAAATATGGAAAACTCAGCAGCAGGAGTCATTGTCCTAGAAACGTTGTGAATATGTTGTAGGTTTTTTATGGCAAAGTACCGCTTTGCTTCTCATCAAAAAAGACACTTCAGTATATTTCATTATTAATTTTAAAATTGTTTTAGATCAAGGCCTTTTTTCTGAAGGACTCTTGGCTGAAGCTATAAATTGGGGGCTGGTTACATCTGTTAAAAAGATATAAGATCACTTTCATCTATTTCATCTTTCATAAAGCATATTTTTAAACGTTAAGAAAGAGAAATCATCTCCATGTACCGGTCATTTCTCACCATGATACTGAGTGTGGAAGATCATGCAGGCAGCATTTACTTATGTTTTTTCCTAATCCTGTTAACATTTAGGTTAAAATTTACATTGCTGCTCCTCAGTGCTATAGCATACAAACTCCTCATAAAGAAAGCCTTTCCATCTCCTGGGTCTGATAGATTATCTTAGGTGCAAATGCAAATAATAATAATAACAACAATAATAATAATAAAAGCATTTAAAATTCATGATGTACATTATAGTAAAACTATGCAGTTTACCAATTGATCTACTGAAGTATAATTAACACTATATGATAAACATTTTCTAAATCTATTCTTCTATACTTCATTTGGAAGATTTGAGTAAATCTCATAATAATAATAATATGTATAATATAATAAACATTATATATATATATATAATATTTATAATATAATGAAATAAATGTAGTCATAAGATTTTTAGCACATTTTCTGCCACTAAACTGATTGGTAGCCATATCAGTTCATAAGCAGCAGTACATTGCTGACCTGATGCCTGCTTAGATCACCCCCCTTCTGAGTTGTCAGGTTTTCTTAAAAGCTCTAAGACACTTGAGTTTTTCCATCCACCTTAATAGCATGCAAATATCAAACCATTGACCCACTCTCAGATCATTAGCTGAGTATCACTAACTTGTTAGTTTTTAATGCAAAAGTCTTTAGTGATGTCGCTAATTTAAATGAATGTGTGAGACAAATATCAAGAGACAAATTCTTTGTAACACCTGTACAACATTCATTTATAGTTGGACTGAGCCAAAACACAATTGCAGTCTCTGAAGTGTTAGCCTCTGACTATTATCTTTATCCAGTATCAGATTGCTGATCTGCTATTGTTTCTTATGATTTAAAACACTAAAGTATTGAAGTTGCTTTTTTCTGATCAGCTTCAACATTCGACTCTATGGTGCTGTACTTATACACTTTTGCATGATATTTACTTTGAATTAGTTGTCCTTTTTTCATTTACTCTCTTTATGTCAAATTATTTGGAATATGTAAACATCTTTAAATTTTTGCCTTTAAAGTTTCTCCTTTAAACCTGAAAGGATTTGATGGGTTAGTCTTCCTGAGCTCATATAGGACCCCAGCACACCTCTGAGCTTACCCTACACTGAGTCACAGGACTCAGCAAGATATTCTTGGCATATTGTACCAGTACCTGAAATGCGGGAGAGGTACAGCTTTTTTGAGTGATGGATAAAACATTTTCAACCTGATTCAGTAACACTGATTCTTCTGTTTGATTTTCTTGTTAGTACTCCGATTCACCGGAGTAGGTTCAGTAGTTATTTCTGCAAACTGTGAAAACAAGGGTCATGCAATTTTTTAGGGATTAAGTACTCTAATATTTTGGAAGACATGAAAAAGACCTTTGTGAAGTTAATGATTCATCAGTGATTTCTGAGTCAAAGAATACCCTAGATAAACACCTAAACAGCAACAGTTTTGAAGAATTAGGAAGTGCAGCTTGGTAGTTTATGTAGTGAAATTTCTCTTTGTACTTCATCTTTAATGCAGAAATTCAGGTTCATAATCTGCAGATCCTTGAAGAAGCATCTTTCATTTGGCATTCTAGTTTTGCATTCAGTTAACGAACAATTTCATCTGAAAGCCAGACAGAGCTATAGCATTCTCTATGGAACCTGCAAGTTTGATGTGATATATCTGATCTGACCTCCATTCCTCATGCAGCATTATCCTACTAAGACAAGGCAATTCCAAATTACATGCACGTCAAAGAGACATTTCACTGTTACAATAAAGTGTGTGTCTTAAAGCTTTCTCATACTATTTTGGCATTGTGGGGAAAAATACACAGCAGGCATCTAAAAGAAAAAAAGGGACACTGAAGGGGAAACTGTCTATAAAATCAGTGAGTCAAAAAGATAAACACTCAGCTGAAGCACTGAATGTTCGGTATGTCTTATACAATTCATTTTTCACAAATACAGAAGCTGGCATTTTAATTAACAGTGAAATTAGATAATTCTGACTTCAAAGAAGGTGAAGATGGAACAGATATATGAAATCAGCTACAAAAGCATGGTGTTCATCGCCATCTGTAGAAAAGGTACAGAAGATTGAGGTCCCCACCAATGATAAATGATGACCAGAACACCTCAGTTTATTAGGAGTCTTCTGATTCTGTAAGTGCCTTAGTATTACAGTTAATAGTTGCAAATGTTACTTCTTTCTTCATAAATTATCGCTGACTCCCCCATACATGTCAGTTCTTGTCTAATTCTACTGCGACATCCTTATTCATTTCTTTAATTTTCCAGGAAGCATTCAGCACCTAGCAGGTATCCATCGCAAGACAGAGTTATCAAATGTAGCTTTATTTTTCCTTGAAAAGTGAAGAACCTTGAAATGTGTGAAGGCATCTCAGTGAGCTGTTAACACCAGAATAATTACAAGAAACAGCATAAGAATCAAATTTTTTTTATGCATGGCACAAGTAAGAAAGACTTAAATTCTCTGAATGATTTTAGTTGCTGCAGTTGTAATAATTCTTTGGTATAAAAAGAGACAAAATTTGTATATTTTATAACTATTCAGAAAATAGTAACCCACCTTCCAATTTTTCTTTATATTATTGGACTTTTAAAGTAGGTAAGAGAAGGAAAAAGAAAATGTTTTCCTTTGCTCTGATTTATGGGTTTATTGATTTTAGTTTTATCTAAATATGTACTTTCTGTTGAGTCTAGAAAATCTTCCACATAATGTTAAGAAGGGATGCAGTGATTCAAAAAGAATATATATATATTGGACCTTAATTACTGGGAATGTTTGTTAGTTGCTTTTTTTATTATTTTATAGCATCATAGCAAGCACAGAAAATGTTTTTTCACCTGAAACCTGCCTTGTATGCTTCACATCTGTGCATCTTTGTGATCATTTTTCTCCTCTTTATCACAGGTGAATAAAGGACCTGGCCATAAACTTAACTTTACTATTAGTTATTTGTGCCAAAAGTCTGAACTCTCTTTTCTGAGTACTGGAGTTAGGAATCAAAATATAATTTTCTTGAAAAGCGATGTTTATTCTTCTCGAGTTTCACTGTGTGATTGATGTTTGTCTGCCTGTCATAAAATAGCAGTTAAGTTTTCCAATACTTTTGTTTAAAATCAGTGTGATCATAAGGACATAAAGGGTTTTGTTCTAAATTGCTTCTAAAGCATTTTCAGAGCATAGTATGTGTGTATTACATAAGCTTTCGAATAGATGAAAATTTGAGAATCTAAAGCTCCTATGTCAAAATCATTTTCTATAGCTGGTAATGGCATTTTCTGGAAGGAATACAAAAAATGTTTGAGGAGATCAGTTTTAATGAGATGATAGAAGATGCGCACAAATCACCGGGAAATAATGTGTCCAGGAAAAAAAAATAAAAATAAAGCAAGAGAAGAGAACAATCCAAAAGGTACAAAATAATCCAAGTACCTCATTGATTCCAAAAGCCTTCAGAAATTAGTATTTGAAATCTTGGATCATCTACGGGATGCAGAAGGCTGACTGCAGGTTTTTCTCAACCGAGAACAGCTGGAAGGGATTTGATACCTCTTTTTATAAAGAAAGGATTACTACTTGGGGATGGAGTTGGGCCACTAGAGAGGAAGAATGCAGTGCTTAAGAAGCCTGATCAGAAACAGATTTATCTGTTGCACTAATAATTACTTACAATTGCTTTTACAAAAAATATTTAAGGAGTTCTCAAATTAAAACAATACATATAATAATAATTCAGGCTTCTTTATTCCTTGGAATCTCAGAAAACAGATGAAAGCATTTCTGTATTTGACAATCAGCAGTTTTACCAGCAGCAACAATACAGTTTTGAATTTTTGCTTCTGTCAAATTCAAAGAACTCTGATACATCATCGGGCCTAATGTGTCCAGTCCAATCAACATACAGTACTTACTCACAGCAGGGCTAAATTTGGTACATTACCTTTAATTAGAAAATAAAATGTGAAGACAATCTCTTCCTGATGTAAAGTAAAATGACTATAGTAATTAAGAACTGACACCTTATGTTTCACATACAAGTCACAGAAGAACACAAAGAGAAATCGTCCTAAAAATAAAGCTTATAAAAGATAGTGCTATAGAATATAAGAAAGATCTAAGAAACAATGAAATAGCACTATGTCTTTTTCCTACTGGGAAGAAGACAATTCCTGCAGATCTCCCATTACATCTCAAAACATAATTCTTCAAGAAGAAACAGACTTTGAAAATTCCACAGGGGATGTTTCTGGCAGAAAAAAAAAAAAAAAATGTTTAATATCAAAGCTTTGTCATCATAACTGAGCCTAAGGACATGGATAAGAATCTGCAGGCAGCGCACACAATTAGAAAAAAATCTGAAGGTACAGCAAGCCATTGCATTTTGTTACACGTGTCTTTCTAGCCATCCATCCCTGTCAAAAGGAACTGGCATTCTCAGTGAAGACTTTTAGATGACAGCCACAAGTCTTGCACTGTTTCTCGTCATCCAGAAAGTCGTACTTTGTTGAAGAAATCTAAAATCTATGAATCCATGTACAATAAAACAAATCTCTGGGGAAAAAAATAATTTAAAAAACTTCTGGATAGATTGTTGACTCTTAGAACTAGTAATAACTGAAGACTGACCTTGATTATAACAAAAGATAAGATTGCATGCAAAAGGTGTTACGATGTAGTTAATTTCAACGTTATGCCAGCAGAATTGGCAGCATTATTAAATTAATTATATAGATTGGCTCTCACTACCCTGACCACTACTGCATTTTCCAGACCTCAGATAAGAACATTCGTTCTAGTTTAGAATTAAATATTCATTCATGTTTAGAATTTAAAAAAAAATTGTTTTTGTTGTTTTTTTTTTTCCTAGTTGATGATTAAGCTTCGTCTTTACTCAATTTTGAATATTTTCATGACATATGCTTGTATATTTTCTCTGCACTACATGTGTTTAGAAACCAGAGAATGGAATTATTTTGAAGAAAAGACAGTGGTGAATTTATTAATTTATTAGTAGATGGGTCATTGTAAAAGATTCTGAAATTAGAGAAATTACTGTCATTTTTCAAAATGAAATTATCAAATAAAATTATCTCATAAAAAAGTATTTTTATCTAAACTTAAATTTTCCATGGGAGAAAAGAAATTAAGACTTTTTTTCTAATTTTTTTTCTATCTTCTAAAGAGATTTTTCAAAGTTATTTTTACTTGATATATCATAACTGGAATTTTAATACACTTTGTAAAGCTTATTATTGTGTTTCTTGTGGAAATAAAAACCATTTCTGAGACTTTGATTTTGTATCCTGAAGGGCCAAGTTCAAGGCAGCTACCTGGAATGTAGTCAGAAAGTCCAGGACTTTCTGAGGAATTTAGAGGAACTATGCAAGAAGCTCCAAATGAAGTTAGAATGCTGCTTTCACAGTTCACTACCTTTTGAACATCTGTAATACATGTCTCCTCACCAGAATGACTTTCACTGTTCTGCACAACACTGACCGGAATGGTACCAATTGCAGGATGAAACACTGTCTAAGCGGATGTAAACAAGAGATTGCAAGGAAACTCAAAAAGATGTTGTTGTAGCTGTCACTAAAAAATGATGTTAGCATACAGAGAAAGAACATAGTGTCTTTTGTTTATCAAGCTTATATTACATTAAGTTTTCTTACTGTATTGATATTATGTATCTACAGAATTTAAGCCCAGTGCAGACTTACAAGATGTTAAGAAAAATGCTTTAGCTTTATGGTCTCATTGCAAGATGAAATCTTTCTTTATATATATAGGTATATATATCTTACACACCCGACCAGATCCCAACAAGAGTACAAGATGGTCTTCTAGTCTGCTTTGTGTATATGTTTCTTTTTTTCAGTCCAATTTCAGTTTTACACACTGTCTTAATACCACTGAAATGAATGTTTGTAAGAAGAGGCACAATTACAGCACTGCATTAAGACAAGAGTGTTGTTTCAGAACAAAAGTCACTATCTCTTAATAATGCCTGGCTGAGTCCGATAGTTTCTGGACTGCAGTTTTTATTTTTACCTCCTTGAATGGATCTCTCCTTAGTGTTGGATTTTTAAACAGAGCAATCTATGAAAATAAAGATAAAATATCCAAGAAAACAGTTCACAAATAATGGCAGAAATATTAACAGTTCACAAAGAGATTACTAGTTTTCTGCAAAGCAAACAGGTGATATTTTCAAAATATCTGATGTCATGCTATGTTTCAATCTGTATCACAGAACTGACACAATAGAAAAATAAAGATTGTATGTGCCATGATTGCACAGTGAATGTAGCAATCTTCTGTATCACACTCAACTTGTACCTTCTCTGAACGTAAGGAACGTATTGCCCAAAACATCTGAAAATATCATTTGTCTACACAATAGATGATAGTAGAATGAAGAGATCTTCACAGATAATAATGTGCCATTCCAATACTGTTATATTAAAATGTGCAAGATCTGCACCTGGGTCAGGGCAATCCCAAACACAGATACAGGTTAGGCAGAGAATGGCTTGAGAACAGCCCTGAGAAGAAGGATTTGGGAAGTGTTGATTGATGAAGGATTCAGCATTAGCCGTCAATGTGTGCTTGCTGCCCAGAAGGTCCTGGGTAGCATCAAGAGAAATGTGACCAGCAGGTCAAAGGAGGTGCTTCTACCTCTCTGCTCTCATTAGTCCTCACCTGGAGTACTTGCATCCAGTTCTGGTGTCTCCAACACAAGCAGAACATGGAGTTGTTAGAGCAGGTCCAGAGGAGGGCCATGAAGATCAGAGGGCTGGAGCAACCCTCCTTCAAAGACTGGCTGAGAGAGCTGGGGCTTTTCAGCCTGACGAAGAGAAAACTCCAGGGGGACCTTATAGCAGCCTTCCAGTAGACCTGAAGGGGGCCTACAGGAAAGCTAGGGAGGGACTTTTTATAAGAGTGTATAGTGACAGGACAAGAGGAAATGGTTTTAAACTGGAAGAGGATAGATTTAGACTAGATATTAGCAAGAAATTATTTACTGTGAGGGTGATGATACACTGGAACAGGTTGCCCAGCAAGGTTGTGAATGCCCTCTCCCTGGAAACATTCAAGGCCAGGCTGGATGGGGCTTTGAACAACCTCGTCTAGACAGAGCTATCCCTGCATACAGCAGGAGGTTTGGAACTAGATGATCTTAAAGGTCCCTTCCAACCCAAACCATGCTATAATTCTACGATTCTAAGTAGCCTACCTACAGTACAGTAGATCACCATTATCCTGCTTTTTCTTCACATACTTTTAGACCTTTCCTCTCATAGCCCCTAAGTATAGCAAATTAAAGTGTCTTGAAAACATTTCCTTCAAAATAAAGCATCTTCTTTTCACACTATGTTCCAAATAATATGAAGAAAAGAATAAAAAATTTAATAAATATGACTTTTTCTTATCTATATTCAATAAATTCTTAACAACTTCTGAAATTCAGTTCCTTTCATTATTAGATTAGTACTAAAAACTGATTAATGCTATTTTGCACTTCTAGATGACAAAATTCTCTCTGGACTACTTGGATCTGGAGTTTTTACTTGAAACATCTGCTTATTTCACAGAAATGTGAGTGTTATTTCAAAATATTTTACTAAAATTTTGACCATGGTATTTGGGTTTAAGGTGAAAATAACGGAAAAAAGTGAAAAACCCTTTCAAAATCAGTACTTCAGAATAAAATATAAATAATTATATAAAATAACATTTTATTAGCCAGCCTAATATTAATAACAATAGTAATATTTTTTCTTCTTTCTTTTTTTCTCTTTTAAAACTCATAATGAACTACCAATGGTAAAGTGACAGTTCCAGTTACTGAGTCATTCATATACTGTATTTCAAAACTTCTCTTTGACCAAATCATAGCTACAAGAAATATTAACAAATAATAATAAATAATGTACTCAGACAGAGTACATTGCCCCTGCTGCTACTGATTTGTTCATGTTTGCCCTTTTTATAGACTAATGGGCCAGTAACATTTGAGTTTTTCTATGAAGAAATAAATTCAACACATTGACCATCAGTAGCATATAGCGCAGAATGACCTAACAGTGATTACTGCCTGACAGATGAAAAAGCCACAATCTGCCTTTAGCTTGAAAAGTAAATGGTTGAACAGACCAACGCTACATTAAACAAATAACCAGAAAAACTACTGGCAATTAAATAAACTTTCATCTTCTCATAAATGAGGACAGCAAAATAAAGATCAGTGTACATGTACGTAACATTGTTTTCCTGTTATCTCCAAAACACATTGTAAAAATATATTGAAAGACAAGAGTAGTGTAGAAGAAGAGAAAACACGATATATATATATATATATTCTTCAGAAACATTCAGTAGCAAAAATGAAATTCTGGAAAAAAAAATCAAGGCGATGTGAAATGGATCTTTAGTCCAACTATTGGACACATACTAAGAGAAAATACAGTAACTGTGCAAAATAGAGTTTATTTTTAACTTGAAGTTTGTGAAAGGGGGAGAAGATCCTACTGTGTAACATAACTGCCCACTAGAAAAAAAGATAACAATCAATCTGCAACAATATTTTTCACGCACTACAACTGAGAAGCTGCCATCTGATTTGCAGAAGGTGTTAAAATCTCATGATGCCTTTCAGACAGAGTAAGGACTTAAAAAAAGATTGAGTACTTCGGGAGAGGGGCAGAAGGAGAAGAAGAGTATGCATGGATGGACAGAAAGACAGATGTCTTTTCTTTTGGTCCTTCATGTATATTCTTCCAAATTGTACTTATCTCTGGTCTTGGTATCCAGTATGTAATTGATCAGCAAATGGCCTCTACTTTAGGGGAAAGTAAACAAATGAGGAACCATAGAGTCAAGCTACTAATTCTGATTTATGAAGAACAGTTGTCATTTCAAGATAAGTATTTTTGCATGGGTATTATCTTGAATTGTTTCATGTATCTTAATGTTTTGAAACTGTGAAAAAAGAAAAGGCATATGTGGCACTACTTTTTTCTTGCTGAATTACCTACCAGGATGATGACAAGCCAGTTCTTACAGATTTTGGTTCTTTATGTGGAAACTATAAAGTGCTTTTCAAGACAACTGTTAAATAGTTAATGAAAGCAACATAAAATGTTTATCATAATATTAAGAATAAAGAAGCAGGAAAATGAACTAGGACTGAAATATAAAATGAAATAATACAGAAAAACCTGGCATTATTCAATAGAAAGTCTACATGGGTATTATTTAGACTTCCTTTCTTCATGTCTTATTAAAGAAAGCATTTCAAATATTTCATAGAAAAAAAATCAGATGCTGTATTTTCTTCAAGGCCACACCAGTTCCTATAATGATTATTTTTCTGGCCACCTACATTTCACTCTTTATGCTCCTCTAGAGTGCTGCCTCAAGGTCAAAGTCCTGCAAATTCATACTCACTTCTCTGCCAGTTTTGCTCTTCCAAGCAGTTTCAGAGTAAGCTCCAGTTCTATTTACAATTTGTCTCATGTGGGAAGGATGTTGGTTTTCATTTTTTTCAGCACTGTGATGTGGAATAGATATGTGCTGTCATGTCTCTGAGAGATTTGAGGAAAGGAAGGAACTGATTTCCGAACTTGGGCATTTATTACATATTAATGTGAAAGTCATGGGAAAATAATTTAAAAAATTAAAGTACAAGACATCTTATAATTTGAATATTGACCTTCAAAAATGCTAGAAATCAGTTACTCTTTCCACAAGGAACAGTCGGTTTTCCAGAAAATAAACCTATGGTGTTAAGCATTGCTTGCTTGTTTTATTTATTATGGGCAGGTAATTTTTTGGTTATCTGCTTGTTCTTCTTTAAGTTTAATTTTTCACAGTACAGTTTTCATTTATTTCATTTGTTTTCATTTATTTTATTTTATTTTATTTTTTTTTACTTTGGATCCATAAACAGTCATATAAGAACAGAGTGGACTCTGAGAGATTTTCTGTTCTGCTTACATCTCCTTTCTACCAATACAGATTTACTTTAAGATTTTGCTCTTAAATTACCTGTTCATGTCTTATTCAAGAACATAGCACGAATAAGATTTCCTAATGAATACAAAATTCACAGAAATTACATGAACGTGGTCCAACTATTCCTTCAGACAGATAGAAAAATCATCATTCTCTGAGGATAATAACAACTGTCTTTTCTGTGTACAGCTTTGTGCTTTTTTTCTTTTTTTCTTTTCTTTTCCTTTTTGCTTGATCAGTTGGTTTGGTTTGGTTTTGTTTTTAACTCTTCTGCACAGAATTTACCCCAGGTCATGGCACCTCTAAAGATAATAAAGAAGATAATTAAGAAAATACTTTAGGGTCATGGAAGGCAATGAGCTCAACATGATCACTGCTGCTAACATGCTCTGACAGCAAACAGGCCTATAGCACCATAGGCTGCATTAACAGGAACATAGCCAGTACAGTACATATGAAAGAAAATATTTACTGCATTTGGAAAAAGAGAAACATTGTCAATAGGACAGAACAGTGACTTTTAACAGCAGTATGTTTTCTCAAAAAGCTTGTTGAAATTAAATTGGGCTTGTCATATAAAGGACACTTTCCCACACACCATGTGCAGAAAACCTATTCTGCTCATATATGGTGCATTTCCTATGGTAGTTGATGATGTTTGAATTCCACAGTTAAATGAGAAATCACATTTACACAGCAGTTCTCTTGCATGTAACAAACTGACCATGCACTAGAGCCATCAGGATAAAAAAAAATATTGTTTCTCCTGATAACATACAGTAAGCAACAAAAAGTATTCTGAGTGTTAGATTTACATGATTTTTGAATTAACTAGATGAGCTTGGTTATAACTAGAACAGAAATTTTGAATAGGCAGAAGGTGTAATAATTGGAATTTGTACGTGGTTTTTTTTTTTTTCAAAAACCTTATCATCTACTTATTTCTCATCAATATCATGACATAAAAATGCCATAAACTGTAAGAGAAAGCCTTTGCCATAAGATAAAGATTCAAATAGCAATATTATGATGCACTGGTTTTTATCACTGCACTTTTCAGATAGGAAAAATGACAAAGGCAAAAGGGCATAAAAGTCTCTACGTAGGTTAACAGTGAGCTCAAAAGCCACAGCCTAATCCCTTAAACAAGTATTAAGATGCTAACAATGAAGAGCTCTTACCTAAAATCTATTTTAAATCTTCTGTTAAATTCAACCTAAGAACTCCAAGAAATAGATGAGGATAGGCTTTCAATTCCTAGTGGTAACCATTTCTTGCCATTCAGATCATCGTGATGATAGCACAACAGAACTCCTACCCACTTAGTCAAGCGTAACACCCTCAGTATTTTAAAAATATATTCTTATGAAAAGGAAAGGAAGTAGAGTCATCTGTCACTACCACTGAAATTAAATTTGAAATATGGCAGAAAATAATCTGGCTAATATGAAACACCACGACAGCAAAGATATCTGAAATATTGTTATGTATCAAGGCATACTACTGAATATGTTCGGACTACATACAGCAAAAAATAAATAAATAAATAAAATCACTCAATTTCCATTTCAGAAATGCAAGTGTAGATTATTTTTCTTATTTATGCTTTGAGTTTACAAAGCTCATCCTCTTAACCTGCGGCTTCCTACCCTTGTTTTGGAAGTCAGAATCTAATAGCAGCAATGCTCTCACCACACTTTTTTTTTTTTTTAAGCAAAGAATGATAACTAAATGCTTAGCTTGAAAAAATATTGGAAAATACCTCAGGACTTCAAAATTGACTTGTGTCTTACATAAACTGTGTGTACATACAGAATGATTTCATAGTTAAATACCATATTTGCATATGCAGGTGCAGTTATGTGCATGTCTCCATCACCTGCAAGCTCTAATCAGCCTGCTGTTTATGAAAAATCAATATTGTAAGCTGTGCAACTTTCTTATTTCCGCTATGCAGTATCTTATTTTAGAAATAGTTTTTGTAGACCAGTGTATATTGAACAGTTGCAGTGATGATGCAACTGCTTTTCTTGCCAACTTGATACCTTTCTTAACAAACGAGGTTACTTCATGGGTGCAATTAAATATTTTGCTCATTTGAATAATTGGTACCATGCATTCTTTATTCTGACTGTAGAATGGACTACTATTTTTTGAATCATCTATCAGCAACCCATGGCACAGAGGATTCAAAGGAGACTTTGGAAAGACTTCACACAGGCTCCCACAGTGGCTTAAGAAGATTGTTTCCAGTCCACACCATTTTAAATATTAATGCTTATTAATCTCTCTCTTCCATGTCAACTCAGATGTTCTCATCAATAAGTTTCAGGAGATAAAAGGAGTTGTCTTGTCTGTCTTCTTATAGGGACAAAGAATGACAATAAATGATATGTGCTTCTTCCTGCATGGTAGGGCCTTGAGTTGAGGTAGCCGATGCACAGTCAGGCAAGGAACTTTCTTATTCTTCTCCATCCCATTGTACAGATGATCCGGACAAATCATAAACAAGCTCAATTTTACTTCATTTTCTAGAAAGAGAAAGCTCTTAGAAAAGTTGGCTTGAAATATCTTTGTTTTTCTTCTGTTATATTCATTTTGTTTTTGCTTTCCCCTTATACTTCTTTTATTTTTCAGTCATCTAGATATTAAACACTACAACATAATACAAGGTAAGCTACAAATGCTCATAAACACATCATCAGCTATCATCTTCCTAAGCTAAAAACAGCTTATGCTACTAAATAAAAACAAAAAGTTACGTTATAATAGTTTCAGGCAAGTGAAGACGTGAAGCATTAGAAAACATGACGGACAGGGATTGAACCTTGCAGCTGAATGAACAGGATAAATGATAACAAGCTTTAGTGATAGTAACACTAAACAACAGCCTTCACTAAGGAAAAAACCCTCTGAACATTGTACGTCTGTAACGCACAAAGCCACAGAACAGATTACCCAGGAATAAAACAAAGATGAAATTAGCATTAGTATCTTCAGAGCTTACAAACAACATTAAGAAAAAATCACAGATAAGGTATTTCTGCTTGCATATAAACAAGCAATGTTAAACTACCCCTTTCTTAATTTGGAATTTAAGATTTGTGAAAGCTGGGTGAATCAAATGAAGATAGAATCCATAGTCATTTTGAAATAGAAAAATGACTATGCACACTACATTCAAAATGAGGAAGAATTTAGTTAATGAAACGGTAAGGATAAACATCAAAATGTATGCCTGTAATAAACATGCATCAATAACCACACATGCATCCAAACCACCTGGAACATATGAAATAGTTTTTGGAGGTTAATTCATCTTTCCTTGTGGAAAAGGTATTTAATATATATATATATATATATATCTCCTATTGATTCTATGCTATGATGGCATTCCAAATAAGCTAACTCAAAATTAAATGAAAACAGCTCTAATTCTAGCAGTCTTCTAATGCCTGTTTTGTGACTTATGTTAAATCTTAGTCTTTGTAAATGTATTTCCACACTGGGAAAACATATGACCAAACTCTCTCTTCACTGAAGCCAAAGGCTGCAGGGCAGTTTATGTCAGAGACATTCATTACTTTGGCTTTACTACTGAGCACGCAAGATCAGTAAGTATACAGATGTTGTAAAGTATTGAACAATCAAAAAGTATACAGAAAAATTAGACTAGTAAGAATATCACACTGGAAAAGATAATCAAAGATAAATGGAAAGTGCTCACTAGTGTTGCAAGAAACTCCATGAGGAGTGATTTCCAGAGAGAGAAACCTTTCCTCAGTGGCAGTCAGCCCTTAAATGGGGTCTAAGAGAGGTGGAGCAAGGCT
>JAOWBP010000001.1:79109159-79122059 GCA_028571105.1 Tragopan temminckii | reverse complement strand
CTATGCCAACAGAAACCAGGACACCTGAAGCTGATTGTTGTAACTGCACAAGAAGAAACAATAAATATTATGCAGTCTTGGTGATGATTTGTCAGTTTGAGCATTGGTATCACAAACACATATGATTGCAAGTGAAGTAAGTTCTTCACTGGATGATGGCAAGTTCCAGCTGACTACTGGGCTTGAGAGGAAAGGGAATGAGAAATAGTTGCTGCCATAGTTTTTTACAGTTTGGGGTACTACTACTTTCCTCTGTATACCTTGTTGTAATTATATTCCAGCTCTTTAATTTCTAACTGCTTTTATCCTGCTATAATCAACATGATATACTGCCTAACACTTTTGTCATTTTTACTATGTTTGCAATGCATCTGATTCTAGATGGCCTAGTTCTTCCATTTAGTAGTTAGACAGGCATACTCTCTGTTTTGTAATTTTTTCTTTGGCAATCTTAATGAATTGCTTCTCCTTAAAGCCTTTACAAATGTCTTTAACATCTCTCTTGCAACACTGGACCTTGGAGTACTGAATAGTTTTCATTTCTCTGACAAAAACAGACTTTTGCATGTTGGAAAGATGGATACAGTAAGTTGATATTTTATTGTTGGCTTTAATTCTTTTTCTAATAAGAAACAAAAATGGGAAGACAGTCTTCTCACACAACCTGAACAAAGAAAAGTAAAAATTTGTCAGAGCTACAGAGAAAAAGACCAGAGAATGCAAGTGATCCCAAATCAAAGCCATGAACAACACAGATCGTCAGAAAATCCTTTCATCAGTAAAATAAAGTCATGTAGATCACCCATATAAGTGGCTACTCACAATAACTGCACCAAGTATATATCAAAATTTTGAAAGTGGTATGGTGAACCAGAAATGCAATGAGTTTGCTGAAATTTATGATGATAGTCTTCCCTAGTTCAGGGGCATTATGAGAAATGCTAAGAAAGCATGTTTGGAGGCTTAGCAGAGAAACAATGGCATATAGTATCATCTAATTGAAACAAAAAATTGATTTTTCACAACTAAGAAATGAGTTTATCAGAAGAGAAGGAGTCTTAAAGAACCCCAGAGTCTTGAAAGTAAAATCAAAACACAATATCTGATCTGACATATTAAAAAGGAGGAGCTAGTGGAGAAATGCAAATGTTCTCACAATTAATTTAATCAAAATGACAAGACAGGAAAGCAACCACTGCTGGAGAATTCAGAACAAATTTGAATGAGCCAAGAGTACATTTCCCAAGGTCAAAAAGAATATGATTACTAAATACTAAGCTCTTTTACATTGGCTTAGTGTATTTCTGTTGCTGTGTAAGCAGTGGCTGTTAGTTGAATTGAAAATTTACTTCTATAATAGTGCAAGTAAACTGAGAGTTTGAAGTCAGTGGAGAAAAAAAATCCCCAGCTTCTGTGCTTGGCTTCATTCCACTTACATAATAGACACGGCTCTCTTTGCCTGTCACTGCATACGCCTCCACACACTCTTGCTTTAATACAAGTGCTTTAAACCCTCAGAGCCGATGTACTGTAAAGTTATCTTTTGTTACTCACACGTCTACCCACTCCTCAGCTTTCTGTCTTCTTGGTTGGCTTGGACAAATAAGTTATTCTCCCAGCAATTAGAATCATGCAGTTTTCAGTTTTCATTGGTTGCTATTTTTCACTTATGTTCTAAAATAGTATTAGCCTCTTTCCACAAGGGTAGTTTGGTTTATGTTTATGCATGAGCTTGTACATACCCACATATGCTGAGCTAAACAAGTTAACTCACTAGTTGTCATTTCCTAACTGAAGTATAATAAGAATCTCTAGAATCAGAATGCATCACAAAGCAGATGTCATAAATAAGTGTGTTTATATAGAGAGGAAAAAAATAGATGCAGGGAGACAGAAAGGCAATAGCTCTCCCAGTCTATTAATGTATTCAAAATCTCTTTTTTTTTTTTTTTTTTTTCTGTAACAAAAGTATTTTTGAGGGGACAGAGAGTTCCACTGCCTACAACACAATAGCCAAGAAGTAAAAAATATTCTGGTCTAGTGGAAGACCTCTCTTTATCCCTTTTTCTAACTCACTGGGAGCCAAGTCAGTGCTTAAATTTCATAAAAATTCCAGTCCCAAAGCTACAAAAAGATCTTCGGCCAAATACTGCGAGCTAAAATGCTGAATTAAGACAGGGGAAAAAAAAAAAAAATGCTTTCAGAAACCTTGTGCATGGTAGGAACTTACCTGAGCTGCATAGAATTCCAGTTTAGAATCAGATTTAAGAATTTGTATTTTATTTCATTTTGAAAAGCACATGTTATTTAGGTTTCAGGATTAGCTCAAATCAATCAGTACTTACTGCAAAGTCAGACAGGCCATAGAAAAAAAAAAAAATTCAGGTGATTCTGACCTAGAGTCTTAGGCTGGGCAGTATAATGTTCACTTGAACTTTCAAGGACTAAGTCACTATGTTAAGCACTTGCTCAGTACTACAATACATCTGTCTCTAATTTTCCACTGTTTTAAGGAGAAATTTCATATTGGATGTGAGAAATTTGCACAACTACCTTTCCACCAGTTCCAATATTCTTCCACAAAATAAGCTTTGCATTTATTAAACGGCATTTTTCAATTAAATGAAAATAATATTGTGAAAAAAGTCATCGAGTCTCTGAGTACTTATGGCTGATAAAGCAGGAAGTGTGACTGTAAGGCAGATCTGAATTTTGAAACAGTAGTTACTTGTATGCTTCTGGTTTACATAAAGTTCATAGTACTCATTCTTCTGTATTTTTGATGCATAGTGGTAAATTTCATATTTTGTACAGAGGAATCACTGGAAATTGAGTTAATGTGTGCACTGTGAAACAAAATCTAACTACTTTGTCTTCCTATAATGTCTTTCATTGTAAATTTTGCATGTCTATTCACAATGAAAATGGTTAGTCTGTAGTGTTTAGAATTGTTATAAGACTTGAGAGGATTAATACATTATACATATTATTAATACATATAATTTTCATCCTCTATCTCCCTATCAGTTATCAAGATTACGAACTCCTGCCTGTGTCTAAAGATACATTATGTCCAATGATCTTCATGGTTTTAATTTTATAATTGCATGAGTACTAAAAAAAAAACCAAAAACATTCTTTTGGCTCCATACTGCCCTGGAGAGCTTCGGAAGGATGGCTGATTTCCTGCTTTCCTCACCCACAAAGGTTAAGCCAGCAGTTGTTCTCACAGCCTGTCCAAAAATTCAGTACAGGATGCTCCAGGAATAACTCTTATCTCCCTCCCCAGCCCAGTGCTCCTTATCCATTATCCTTTCTCTCCTTTTCTCTGATATTTTATTTTTGAATCTTTAAATTATTTTCCAGAAAGTGAAGCAGTTTGAAGGAAAAACTGTGGAAGCATACTCCCGCATGACAAACTTGTCAGTAACCTGGTGATTAGCACTGCCTACTACATGGTTAAGAGATTTAAGAAGGAAAATAACAGAAAAGCATCCACGCATCCATCCTACTGGTATTAAGGATGAAGGGAAAGGGTCAGAAGCAAACACTGCATACAATTCTAGCCATGTTTCTGAACAAACATGACAGCTGCCATGAGAGCTGTGCCCTTGTGATAGTGTGTTCTGCATGCTCTCAGTACACTAACAGAATTCAATCCTTCAGGGGACCTGGTACAGGAAATACACCTTACTGGTTCTCATGATGCTTATATGAATGACAGTTGTCTGCCTCAGATGGGTATTTGATTCTGTAGGCTCTGGTATTCTTAGATACTATCTCAGTATCTTGTACAAAAAGACTGCCTTGAAGGATGAAGCATGAAACATTTAACTTCCACTCTGGAATCTATCAATCCAGCTACAGAAAAGTGCCTTGATAAGTTAAGCGCAGAAACTAAGAACATAAACTTAATACGACTAATGACTGCTTGACAGATGGTAGATGACATGTTGGTTGGAAGACGTTAAGATCTGCGGAGCTACATAGCAGTTACTTGTTCAAAGCAGCGCTCAAGGGAAATAAGGAAGAAGCTGAGGGGGGACAGAGGCAAGTGAGAGGAGGACTGTGGGCTCCTCCAGGGTGGCCTGGACAGCAGGAGGGCACAGGAAGCTGCACATGTACCCCCTGGGAGTCAAGGGAGAAATGGGAAAGGGTTCAAAAGAGACTTAAAATTTTCTCATCTCCATTTTCTATCAGCTTCATGGCAAAATACTTGTACAGTTTCATGCTTCTATCATGGCTATCATCATGCAATAACATTTTCTGGAAGAGAAATGTATCTCCAAGTCTTTTTTGAAGCACTGTGGATCTCAGTGGTCCATGCTTAAATGACAAAACATGCAGAAAATTATTTACAATATCTTTTCTTCCCAACCTACACCTGCCATGTAAATAGAAACCATGGGATGCTTGAGCATTCTGGAAAAAAAAACAAAAACAAAAAACATCCTAAGGGCTCATCACATTTTATTCACCTTCTCTATTGAAGTATAAATGTCTCAGCAAAAATTGTCAGCAATTTCTCTGAGCTTAGCCATCCACATAAGGAGGTAGGAGTTTGATTATTAGAATACAAAACTAGAGATGCTGGGAGAGAACACTTTATAGGCAAAGCTTTTTCTCATTGTAAGGGCCAGCTATACCAACAGTTTATCACTAGGACATGTTATGAAACTTTAGAAATTTTGTTCTACTGTCAAGCATTTTTGTGATGTTGGAAAGATATCAAAAAGCAAAAAACTTTACCCATGATAATGACGAGTTCATTGCAGAGTTTTCTAAAATGTAAAATCAGACATGTCCTAACTTGGTCACTGTCATAAATGACCACACATTGCACCTCTCACTGAACAGAGATCATTCCCTACCTGTATGACATTCTATCTTCCCCCTGGTCAGCTGGTAAGCAGCTCAGTGCAGATTCCCAGATCACCAGCATGAATCTTTCTCACAGTAAAGGAAGTTCACACTTCCGTACAGGCAATACAACGCATAAGTACTGCTAAACAGGATAACACTCATAGGGAAGCTTAATGATTTTCTTATGTCACATCAAAAAATATCAAAAACATCTGTATGGAACATTACAGCAAAAGTGAATGTAAAAGATGTGATACAGGAAAAAAGGAAAAATTCTTTTGGGGTGCACTGTGTACTGGCTGAATGAGTTGTCTGAGGAACAGATATTACAAAACATGTGTGATGCAATCACATCTCTAAGTGTTTCAGTGATCGTACTTTTCCTTTCCTTATCATTTGAGTTGAAATACTTAAAATGTAGGAAATAAAATCTCAAGGTTCCCTATTCACCATTAACAAACAGCATTTCACAAAAGAATTGGAATGCTTACCACTAAAGCTGCCCTGAATTGTAATACTTGAAATGCTTGATTCATTTTTTCTTAAACTTAAGCCACATGGGCCAAATAAGTAAGAAATAACAAGTCATTATTTTTCTGTAAATAGCACATTTCTAACATATTGGTTCAACAACTTTGTTCATTATGCATGAAGTGAATTATCTCTTCGTGCATTTTGGTATCATCGTGTTCTATTTTATTGCTGGCAGATTTGTACTGTACCACAATAAAATCAATAAATGCAACAATAAAATCATGCATCACCATCTGTGTGTTCAAAACAATTTTATAGCGGATTTACTGCCTAAATCCTGCTTTGATAAATTCTTCTGGTATATCTGAAAATTATATAGGTGTGTATGTTGTATAACATAACATATAATGCATAATATATATTTTATTTTATAAATTAATAATAGACTACATACCAATGCATCTATATTAATTATAGATTTTATTTAATAGATATATGTTTCATAGAATCATACAATGGCTTGGATTGGAAGGGACCTCAAAGATCAAGGTCCAACCCCCACCACAGGAAGGTTTGCCAACTGCTAGATCAAGTACTAGATCAGATTGCCCAGAGCCCCATGCAGCCTGGCCTTGAATACCGCCAGGGATGAGGCATCCACAACCCTGGCTTAAAATAAAATAAATACCTACAGAGAATCTTTTCCTCTTCCCCTTCATGTCTAAAAGCACCTCTCGTGTTATAGTGTGACACTTTTGTCCAATCAGAAAAAGCAGAAGACATAGAACCGATCTCTTCTGCATATGCAGGTGGTGCAAGACCTGCACAGGGATGAGACATGGAACAGTGGGCTAAATCCAAAAGAGTTCTGCCAACTTCAAATCTGCAGAAGATTGGTGCAAGGACAACACTTGTGGGTAATTTTCTGTGTTCACCATTAACAAGACCAATACTAGTTAATTGTCTTAAAGCACTGCTAAGGAGACTAAACTTAGATAACAAAAAAGCTCTCACACAAGTTAGCTGTAAACTGGAACAGACTATCTAAGCAGTGTCTGGGATTCATCTACACAAATGTCTGTAAGAAAAAGTTGCATTAACAGGTACAGACATGTTTGCTATACTCAGTCCTCTCTAAGAGCTGGAGTGGGCTAGTTGTTCTCCTGAGTTCCTTTATTGCCCTGTGCTTATGAGTTCAGCAGTTAGCTTCACTGAAAAGAATGAAAGAGTAGTCTCAAATTGTTCTATCCATACTTGCAATTAAAACAAGAGAGGAAAAATATTCCTTCCTTCTTTTCCCCTTCCCCTCAATCTCTATATGTCTCACAGCTGAGAAGTACCCAGCCCTCAGAGTGGGGGGCTGGGAGTAGAATGCCTTCTAAAATGATGTGACAAGAAATGCAGTAGCACTTCACAGGCAACAACTAGAATGAAAACTATCATCACAGGACAGTCTTGTACGAGCGGGGTGAAATATTTCACATCTTACTGAAGGCTCATAAGACTCAGCCCATGCGTTGGGTAAGGCGCATGTTTTACAATAGATATGTATATGTACAATGATATAAACTTTTTTTTTTTTTTCAAGTTTCAGCCATATTTGCAACATTAAGAAATTACTCTATTGATAATCTGAGTTCTCTTGGTCTGCTCATCGGATAGACCTTGTCCGTTAAGAAAAATGTATATTACTTCAGTGAACTATTACAAAACTGAAAATGAACATATTATTTTAATATGATAATTAAAACTTATTTAGTGGTTGTAAGAACAGTGTTTTCAAAACGTATATATTAATAAGGATTTGGGGCACTATTTTCAAAATTGGTTTGCTAAATGCCCGTGTATTTTTATTTTACTGTAAGTGTCCTAGGATGTTCTTTTGATGTTTGACAATATGGAACTGCACATCTTGGCTCAAGCAGTGCTCTGTTCTACACAGAATTTGCTCCAGTGTCGAGTGAATCTGTGTCTCCCCAAAAGGAGAAAAGGCAGTTAAGTAACATCATATGCTTTTTTACCTTGGCTTTGAAGACCTCATGCCTGATATGCTACATAACAGACAGCTACCACTTGAATATAAGCAAAGCTGATATAATAACTACCTGTAATGGTACATATCACTCTTAATTGGGGAAACTGTGTAGCACAAATTTAATTTATACCTAATTAAACAGAAATTCAGTTCCTGGGGTGAGAGAATTATGTAAATTTCCTGTATAGGACAAATATAAGAACTAGAACAACTGTGGTATCTTGTTCTTGTACAGCAGATGTACTAATTCATATTATATACAGATGACCAATCAGGTAAAGCATTTTAAATTAAAAGAAACCTTACTTTCCCAGGTTTATGATCAATATATCGATCATCATTATCTAAAATATTAATTTCTCCTACTATGCAGTACAAAGCTGATCCAGAAACTGTTTAATAACCATCATGTATAAACCTTAATCAGTATTCTAGCATCACATTTTTCAAATTTGTTTGTACTTTCACTGAGCATTACAAAGTGATTGTAATTAATTTCCCAACTAAGATGGCTACTGAGGAAAAACATACAATCTTATTTTTTAGTCTGGAAGGTGGGAATATTTCATTAACTAGAACCATGGAGCTAATTACAGTAACTTTTGGGACTAACTTTTTTTCAGCCTGGACGCGTTCCATCATCTTAAATGGAAATAGATTACCTTTGGGCATTTGCTGTATTTGCTTCGTGTAAATGGGTTATAAAGGAAAGAAAATACTCTTGCTAGCCTGTCTTGCACTATACCATCATGTAACATATTTTATGACTTATTTTGAAAAACATATACAAGAACTGATCGTATGATTCTTTTATGAATATTTGATAAGAAATCTTTAAAGGAAAAATGGTATATGGTGCCATACCACCTAATCCTAACAGCCTTTTAATTGAGAAGGAGGAAGACAACTGAGATTATATTTTTCAGAATTACAAAAAACGCTCTTCTAATTTTTATTTTTTTTTAATATTTTTCCGTTTGGTAGTTCTAAAGTATTGGTGAAAACTCTAGCAGACTTTACTCTGGGATTTCACAGAAAAAAAATATTTTTTAGAAATATATTACCAAAAGCCACAAACTGTTTGGTAAAACACTTTTTTTCCTCCTATCACTCCTGTAAAAAAAAAAAAGAAAAAAAAAAGAAAAAAAAAAAGACAGTTTTAAAAGACCCATACAAACTCTTATATTACAGAAAATAACTTATTCTAATGGATTCATAGAGCATTCATTTAACATTAAGGGATACTAGGAAGACATTTTCATTATATATTTCGTTATTTTGTTATGTTTTCTCTTAATGGTGAAAAAATTACAAATACTTCAATACTGAAAGGTGGCATAAACATCTCAAGTACTACACCTAAAAATATTTTGTTTGTAAATTTAGGTAGCTTGTCTAATAGTATTGTAATTTCTATGTTGGGGAAAAAAATAAAATATTTGAAATGCCAATATATAGGACAGCAACCACACTGCAGCTGGTTATGAGTTAAAAACAAACATCAATTTGAGTATAAAAATTTATCTTAATTATGGAATTAATTAGGTACCTATACGTGTTAAGTAGTTCAATGCTGAAGTAAATAATAATAAAAGGGCTTCCTTAATAACTATGTACAGTTTATCATTTGTTTCAAAATTAAGTTTAAAAAGACTATCTTCAGATCACTAAACTTGTCTTTACTTTTTAAATATATAATTTGTTTTCTTGATTCTGAAGTGTCAGTGTGCTTAACAAAGCAATACATTGAACTGTAAATATTAAAAATACTCCATCTCCAAAAGGAAGAGGCATATTAATAGCTTGCTTATTCACAAAATAAATATGGTTGGATTACTATATCACAGAAGCACTAAGCCAATGAAAGCATTCAGTTGCTCTTACTTGAGCCTAAGATTATAATAAAAATAAATAAATCTAAAATTGACGGATCAGGAGAAGACTACAGCAGCTGGAACACGTCCACTCCCTTCCTTTCAGCTCAGGCTCCCATCTAAATGTCAGTACGATGCCATCAGTATTCATTCAGTTTTGCTCTGTGCTGTCTTCTATTCAAGGGGGTGAATGAGCAAGTGGGCTGGAGCAGATTCATGTGCTTGTGATTCAGGAGCACTGACTGTTTACAACATATTACAGACAGACAAAAGTTTTTCAGATACTAGAACAATTTAAAACATTATCAGCGCTTTTGAGGAAATAAAAAAAAAAAAGAAAAATAAAAAATAAAAAAGCACTAAAAGGTACCTTCTAGATCTTATCCTAAGCTTTCACTTTCTATTATTTTCCATTTCCCATTTGCTCTTTTAAACTGAGCCAATTTCTCAGTGGCCCTCAGGAAGTATGCATTAAACAGATCTTTATATTTTCATCTATTCATTTTTTGTTGTTTGCTTTGTTGAGTGTGGTGTGTAAAGAGGTGCATAGGCAGTTTTCCAGACACTGCAATTTTATGCAAAAACATCATACTTCCCATCAATTAATCCTAACAATATACACACTAATAGAATCTGAAGGGCTTAGTAACTCCTAAATCTATCCAAAACCTGTTAAGATTTTTACTGAGAATCATGCTAGAGTTATACAACAACAGCAAATTATAAATACAGCAGAAAAGTAAGTTGCATAATTAATTAGGAGGTCAATATTTTCAAAATTAAAATTCCTCATCTGTTCAGTATTATAGTTTTATAGATGCAACTTTGTTAATATTGAAAAACTGAAGTTTGGCTTTCACTTTCCAATGGTAAAAAACATCACCTGTTCTACAGCATCCACAGGCGGAACAAAAAAATGATAAGTACAGTAATGGGATTTTATTTTTTCTTATAACAAACACTGGAAAATTTTGAAATTTAAGGCTATCACTGTGCTTCCAAATATACTGTCAAATTAGAAACCTTTGAGTTTCATTATCCTGGTGAGAAGGCATAAATTAAGGAAGATAGTTGAACTTAATTACATTTTAAATCTATTGTATATTCAATAACTGTTTATTGTGAGAATAAACATTTAATGCTTTTTATTGACTGGTCTAAATACTTTACTTGGTTACTGCAGACTAGATAAAATTGCTCACTAGTCCACCACTATGCTGTCTAAGTTACTCATTATAAACTGAACAGAATTCTCCTACAATTAAACAAAGCCTTTTTGCCCACAAATAATTTCTAAATTGCCTACTGCTGAAAAGACAAGACATTGATTTCAGAGAACAATATTCTTTTAATCTAATTTACATACAAAGTAGGTACTTTATTCAATGCATTATTGAGTTTAAAGATGATATATTCCAGTTGATGAAAAACATACAGTTAGGTGAAGAAACCAGTGATTGTTGCTTGTATTCTCTATTGCTTTCCTATTTTATTCTATTAGAAGTCATTATCACTATTTTACTTTCTTTCAATTATATTGTTCCCTAAGACAGAGAACATTAACCCAATGTGAATAAAATACTGAGAATGATCCTTTGTGTGACTAAAGGACATGACTGTTAAGATTTGCCCTGCCTATTTCCTGATTTTTAGAATGCTGTCAGTAATGTCAAAGCAAATCTTTTAAAAATAGCCAGCCTGTAATGGCTTTGACAATATATCCACTGCTCTTCACAACTTACTGTTCAGTGTCTTTATTTTCTTATGCAGCAACACAAAAGATTAATACTCCGGTATTTTGATCATATTTCAAAGAGGAACCCTTCAAAAAGATTCAGTTAAATTCATATGGCTTTCAAGGTATACTGCTAATGGAAAGAGCCAGTGTGTTCACAGCTGCTGCAGACAGCACGTAGAGTTTTAAGAACTCTTCCAGATAACAGAAGAGTCAAAACTACATCCTAAGAAAATGAATTATGTTGTGTTCTGCTGCCACTGCTCACACAGACCTGTAGAAGGCAATTTTTTTTTTATAAGGATGGTGATTTTTTGTAATAAAAGCTTATCACCATACAATTGTTTACTTTTGGCTGATAAGGATGCATAAAAAATCTTGTGCTGAATGAACTATATAGTGTGGTGGTTAATTTAATTAATATTTCTGAGTTCAATTTACTTCCAGTACCTCAGTATAGCGCATAGTTGGAACATTCAATTTGTTTCATTAATTCTGTCCCAATATACCTAATATTGAACAAGGATGTCCTGAAAGTGTGAGGCCCTTGGTTCTTTCATTAGTGTAAAATAGAAAGGCTTGCTTTTCAGTATAGTAAAATTAACTTCAGAATTGTGGATTTTACTGGTCAACCCAACACGTACCCTGACTAAAATATTTGTGTTAAACTGTCTCCTATCTGTTCCAATTTCGAATTTTTCTTCATTTTATAATTCTGTAGAGATCAGACTGTACTCTCCATACTAGAAAATATAAACATGACAGAAACTAAACATAAGAAAATTTGTTATTTTGTATCACGTCAAAATTTACTGGTATATTTTCTGCCACATATTCACTTAAAGAATTCCCTCTGCAAAATATGTAAGGGATGTCAAAAAAGTAGATTCTGACTCCCATTAAGATTCCTCACTTGCGAATCCCATCCTCAAAAGTTGTATCCGTGGCATATTAGAAAAAGCAATAAAGACTGCATTGACTCCAAAGATGCCAGAACGGCTCATTTATGAACTTATATACTTACCGGGATCAACTAAATGGGATCTTCAGTTTTCAACTGCAGAAACAAAATGAAGAAATGATCTGGCCAAAAATACATTTTAAATTCATAAAATACATTGTCATATAAAATTTTAAAAAATCAAGTGTGATCCGGGTATCAGGACAGTTACTCCAAATTAGCCAAGTCAGTGTTTAACACAGACAGATTGCTGTGGTATTCTCAGCTACCTATATTTGCTCATCACAGAAGCATCGCTGGTCTGTTCTCTGCATTGTTCCAGGGCACTATATGCCAACTCAATACAATTGTTGCCAAACATTGTTTTTTCATTGTTTGAAATTAATAAAACCAAATAATAAAATTAAAAGAACTAAGCATTTCATTGTAAGCTGATGCAAGATCATAAGCAGTCCACTTTCAAAGGTGGAGGTACAGAATTGTGACCCAAAGCACACAATGAATCATAAAGTGCTTGTTTCAGAAAGTGGGTTCATGGTAATGATCAACCCAGAAGTGCTCCCAGCTTTCAATATCTGTTCAGTCTTCAGATATGTATAACCCGTTTTCTCATGCCCATGCATCTGTTTCCCTACTCCTTAAAAAATATCTAGCAAATATTGATATTGATACTATAATGCTATTAGAAAACACATTTAATTTCCTGTCTTTGAAATTTAAGATTATGAACAATCACGTCTGTGAGGGGAAAAAACAAGACTCCCTAACTTCAAAATTCAAATCTCCTGGTACTATCTGGCTCTTGTGTTTGTTGTAATTGTGAGCAATTTTAGTTTTTACAGATTACTGATAAGCCAAAGTAAAATAAAATACAATTTTCAGATCAAGATTTTTCCTTAATAATTACATGTTTGGTGTAGTTCTTGAAAAGTACATATCAGAACTACTTTGTTTTTCA
>JAOWBP010000001.1:79085822-79100679 GCA_028571105.1 Tragopan temminckii | reverse complement strand
TGGGTTTGCATGGCTGCAAGTGTAGTCACAGTGTAGTCACATTCTTCTCGTGTAAATTTTCAGTGCTCTCAAAACAGCAGTCATGTAAGAAAAGTCTCCCACTTCTCTACACACTACGCAGAAAATGCAAGAAAATGATCTGCTGAAGACCATAATGATAATTTAGAAGTCAATGAGACTTAAGTACAAGCAGCTGTATTACTACAGTGGGTGACATGATCCAGAGAGATGAACAAACACCTGCTACCCACCTCACAGCATATTGTTAGACATAATTAGTCAACGTTGAAAAGCACTTTAAAACTCACTGAAAAAAAGGGCAAGTATTATTAATTTTTATTGTAATTATCATAATTATCTCTATTATTGTTATGGGATGCAGCGTGAGAAGGCACAAGATTGCAGCTATGAGTGCTGTTGCTAGAAGATGCAAAATATTAATTTACTTTTCAAATTCTCTAAATGACAGCCATGCATACACCATCAATTTGACTACTGTCCTTGATCCCACTTCTGATATTTCGCACTGCATGCATGACAGCTTGCAGCTGGGTTGTCTTTAACTCCTCCTGAAAAAATTTTTACCAAAACCAAATTTATATGTTTTCTCAACACAGTCAGTATGTACAGGATCATAACAAGGAATGAATCCTACACGTTGGGACAGTCCTCTAAAAGCAGCACTACAATTCAGTGCTTTCAAAGACACTCATATCTCTCCTTGGAGCTCTTACTTTGCTTTCTTCATACAGTTCTACAAAAACCATAATTCTGCCGAAAGAAGCACTCATTATTTCAGGCAATTTGGATCACTGATGAAGGGAGCAAAAAAAAAAAAAAAAAAAAATTATCACCACAGAAAGGACCGCTGAAGTCAGCAATGTTCTGAACACCAGAGACCATTTGTGTGGGTTGAGGATCGTGGAGCCTTCCTCTTGGCAAGACTATCATCATACCAGCTTTGCCCAGCCTGTCTGATTCTACAGGGTAGGAACACATTGTCAGTTTTGCCAAGTCAAACATTAAATCCCCCTCCAGACCAAGTTGTTAATGATGACTGCCAGCTATAGATCTTGACCAGCTTGGCACACACAACCAGAGGAGAACCTTTGGGCCTATCACAAGAAAGCAGTTGTGGCAAATGCTCAGCTTTCCTTATATCTGACTGAGGAAGAGAGCAAGAGAGGGAGGGCCCAGAGAATAAAGACCATGTCTTGGGGGCAGACAAGTAATAACAGCAAGCTAGAACAAGCAGGGTGCAGCCTACACAGGAGAACCACGTTTTCTGCAGCCAGCAGTCTGCTATCACCAGCTCACCTGACTGTACAGCCAGCAAACTGGTATATTTTGTCCTCCTGTCTTGAGGAGGGCAAGTAAGGGGGCTGCGCGGTGGAGTTCATCTACTCAGTGTGAAACCAGTTATCCTTATATTCTAGTAAGCTGCATTGGGAGTATGGTTGACATGTAACATGATTTGTTTGTCCTGAGCAGCATGACTATTGCTTCATATTTATCACTAAAGTGAGCAAAATCTCTCTTCTATAAATCCATACAGCCTCAGTCCCCTTAAACCACTGTTTTCCTTATAATGTAACATCTTTCTTCTCTAAGGCCTATTCTCTAATAGTATTTGGTACTGTTATTAAACAAATTTTTCCAGTTGGTTAGTATATTATAATTCCTGGTACTTCATGACTCATACATTTTTTTTTTCCTAAAAATCATAAATTATGGTATTTCAAAAAAAGGTTCCATCTATTTTGTAACAAGGTTACAGAAATACTTGTCCTCTATTGCACAACACTGTGTTTGTTACTGGGCTAGTAAATGAACAACAGTATACATATATATTATATTGCCTATATATATATATATATATATATATATATACACACATATATACACACACCCACTGTTATGTACCCACTGTACCTCAAAGTAGCTATGGTTAAAGGTTATCTGCTACTTTTTCCCTCAACTGCATCAATAAAAATAACAGATACATTACCAGTGAAGTTCTCCAAATTATTTTAAAATGTTTTTTATTGGCTTTCACTACCATAGAATCAAAGAACAGTTTGGTTTCAAAGAGACATTAAAGATCTAGTTCCACTCCCACTGCCATGAGCAGAGACAACTTCCACTAGACTATGTTGCTCGAAGCCCCATTCAGCCTGGTCTTGAACACTTATAGAGCTGAAGCATCCACATCATCTCTGGGCAACCTGTCCCAGTGTCTCATCACCCTCACAGTAAAAAATAAAATAAAATAAAATAAAAAAAATAAAAAAATCTTAATGTCTAATCTGAATCTCTCCTCTTCTAGTTTAAAGCTACTGTCTCTTCTCCTATCACAAGACTTTCTGACAAAGTGACCCTCTCCAGCTTTCTTGTAGACCCTCTTTAGGTACTGAAAGTCCACTATGAGGCCATCTCAGAGCCTTCTATTCTATTCTACTGATTGAACAACCCCAGCTCCCTCAGTATTTGAGCTATTAACAAATCTCAGATCGTATGAGCCATTACAATTCCTCCTATTGTTTCTGTAGCAGATACTCCTGATTTGCCAGTTCATCTCAATTACCATTATTAATATTATAATAATATTAATAATATTAACTATATTAACTTATATTAACTATTTATTTTCAGTTTTACTTTAAAAATGTTCCAAAATGTATTTCTCTTTCTATGATTAACTTTATTGGAGAAAAGTCTCGAAGTTCAGATTCAACAGTTTTCTTTGTTGTTGTTTGTTTTGTTTCAGTTTGTTATTTTAAGAATTCAGAAATGTCCATTTTCATTTGCTGGCTAATCCATTTCTCTCTCCTGAAATAGAAACTAATATCTTTGCAGTGATATGGACCTCACTGTTAGAAAAAGAAAAGCTAACTAAATAATGCAAAGAAATCAACTTCACTGTTTCTTAAACTGATTTTTCAGTTAAACACCTTTAAATAGAATGTAAACAAAACCCCATGACAGATTTACCATCTGCCATAATGCATTATTTAGATTAATATACTGTAAGTGTAAAGTATATTAGAAAAGTGAGATAGTTAATTTTTTTCACAGAAATTACAGGTATACATGTTAAAATAAACAAGTTTCTAAGAGAGACATTCATTCCTAATGCATTATATTCACCGATAAATGTCAAAACAAAATAATGCCTGATATTATTTCAACAGAACATTGGTAAATCCTTTAATTGAAAGTTTTGTTAGATTATTTTTTACAAGTCCTCTATATCGACTTATGTATTAAAAGTTAATGAAAATAGGTCAATCCATATCAATTCAGACATACAGGTCACATATTTCCTTCAGCATGCATAGCTGAAAGGATCTTCAAAATTAATAGCAAATGAATCGGAACCTGTTATAATCTTTGTTATAAAGGAATAGATGGACATAAAACTGAACTTTGAAGACAACAGCTGTCTTCAACAAGATTTTGGGAAACCTGAGTTTAATTAGATTTCAAGGAAAACCTAAATTAAATTTTAATCTATTGTGATTTAGTTTGATAGTTGATTGTCAGAATACTATACTGTAAGTCATGGATCTTTCAGGTGACATCTCAACATTTTAGGTATTGCATCAGATGCTTCCTTTGCTGGTATATCAGAGTTGTTTCATTCTCTCACACCACCTAGATGCACAGGACTAAAAGGAATTAAGCAGATCATTTTTTTCATTAGAAGAATCTATACTTCTAGCCCGTTCTCCATAAAACTAGATCATAATGAAAGATATATATTTTGTGATGCTCTTTTAATTAAAATTTTGAAAACAGTCCAGACTATAAGGCAACTTATATGACCAATAGATTTGTGTCTATTCAGCACAAAATACTGTTTAAATTCTTCTGTTGTGCAAGATTAACATTTTAACCAATTCACATAATTAAAAAACAACAACAGGCCTTCCTGTAGATCTGTGCTAGCTTACCATTTACCCAAGGGCAAAAATATTTCTCAAAATCCCTTCCGGTCATCCTACATTTGTGTAAGTATTTGCTAATGGATGAGTAATATTTAGGCAAAATAGGCAAAATATGTTGAACCTGCATTCATCTTTCTGACAGTGCCATATTTTCCTCTCAGATCACTCAGACTTTTACTGATAAAGATACTGATTAATCAAAGATCAGGTGTTTTTTTAATCTCAGAAACAAGCAGTTTTTCAGAAAATACAGGCACAAAATAGCACAAAAATGGGGCAGTTACTTAGAAAACCTAATCTATTAAGTCTGATAGTAATATAATAACATAGATAGTAACTAATATAGGTAGTAACATTGTGAACAGAATGGTCTTCTAACATTTCTTAGAATGACCAACTTGAACAGAGATTTTTCAGCCACCTCAGAACAAAGCAGAATATTTTTCTACCCTCTCTCTTTCCTAATAAGGATGTAGTTATATAAATATTATATAAAAATATATATATTAATTAATTTTCAACTTCCCTTAAAAAGTAAAAGCACTAAATGGAGTCAAGGCAAGCAATTATTTATAGCTATGACTTGCAAGTTAGCTTTCATTTATGTGTTTTATGGATCATAAGCTATAGAAGTTGTATAGGTAAACTATCTAACAAACAGTTAATACCTTTAGACTGTGATTACCTACTTGGCTTTTGTGTTTTTCAGGAACTAATTAGGTAACTGATATAACTGGTGCTTTTCTGACATAAATTTACAAGGAAAAAGAAGCTGAGTTATTTGAAACTTCTTTAGAAGAGAAAATATGAAATAAGAAAAAAATGAGATACTACATTATGAAAAATATAAAAATAACTTAATAAGCAATCTTTAAAATGACAATTAGATCCCAAGATTCTTCAAACCTTATTTAATTTACATATCATTCATTGTCCATCTGTTGTATTTCCAGTTTTTTCTTTGCCATCTGGTTTTCTGATGCTGAATCCACTGCACAACTTTCTCTACTTGTAAGGCCTCTAAACTGTAACTGATTTAAGTGATTTATTAAAATGTATTATAAAATAAATATGGTTAGGCTTTTTTTGAACACTAGTTACACACTCTAATTCACCCGTGTAGCCCATAATGACTGGAAGGATGACTTCTGAAAAGAATAAAGAGCCAACAGACATATCCAGAGAAATCTCACAACAGTTCAGAAGAACAGAGATATTGAGAGGAATATATGAGAGAGGAAACCTGATGAACTGAGAATGTGTGACACCATGCTAGAGGGGAAGCAGTAGCAGCTGTTGCATGTTAAACAGCACTTTACTCTGCAATTGGTCCTAATAATTTTAACAGGATAGACTTCACTTCACTGGTGCTTCATATTCTGTTCTTTGTAACATATCCAGCAATTTGGCCTCTTCATACACCCCGGGACTCTTAGACTGTTGCAGTTGCTCATCTGTTCTGATTTTTGTCTTTAACTGTTCCATGCTTCTCCCAACAGACACTCCAACTCTGTCAATTCAACAGCTGCTACACACACTTCTATTTCTGGCAGAGTACACCAACAGTTTCAAGAGGATTACATGAAGGGTAGGTAGGTCAGAATCTACAGTTCTGTAAAATATAACACATTTGATCCTACGTGATCTTCCCCGGTTGGGCTAAAGACATTGTTCTTAATTCAGTGGATTCTAAAAATATACCCTTGTTTTGATCACTATATTTTCAGGCTGATTAAACAGATCCTTTCTATGAATTTACTCACTGTAAATGAAAGGAAGGCAGTCACTGTAGAAATGGCATAAAATACATTAATTGCCTGGCTGGGTATGTAAATAGGTGGTGGAATAGTGAATGGAATGGCAGCCTACTTTCTAGGATTTCAAGTGAAAATGAAGTTTTTATTTTTGAATTCAGAGCAACACAACACTGGCCTGGTAGATAGCTATCTGCTATAAAAAAACTCCAGAGAGAAATAAAAAAATATTATAAAGATTAAACTGTTCAGAGTTTTTACAAAAAAAAAAAAAAAAAGAGAAAAGAGACATTCAGAAATCACAGAGCTTAGACATCACTAAAGTTTCTCACTGTTAGGCCAGTTAGGAAATTCTACAGTTTTTGAAAAGTCCAAAATCAGAGAAAATTCAGTAGAAATGGCTTTGAAGTGAGAAATATGAGACAGGGGCTACTATTTTCATATTCAGTTTAAATAACACCCCTGAGCCTCTTCTTCTCCAGACTGAGCAATCCCAGTTTCCCCAGCTACTCCTCATAAGACTTGTGCTCCAGACCACACAGCAGCTTTGTTACCTTTCTCTAAGAGTGCTGCAGCACCTCAGTGTCTTTTTTGTAGTGAGGGGCTCAAAACTGAACACAGTACAAGGTGCAACCTCACCAGAGATCCTCTACTTGTTAGCTACACGCTACGTGATTTCTCTCAAGATCATCTGTTTCATAACCTTGCCAGCACTAAAAGGCCAACAGGCCTGTAATTACCCAGATCCTCCTTATAATCCTTCTTGCGGATAGATGGAAATCACACTGGTAAGCCTTAAGTCCTTTGGGACCTCTCCCATTAACAGAGACTTTATTTTCAGTGGTCACACATTCCTCACTGCACCCAGTCAAGGATGGAGATTCTCCTTATCCCTTGTCTTATTGGCAATATATTTGTAAAAAAGTTTTTATTCTTGTAATGCCATAAATATGATGGAAAGTACAGCAACAATAGCAGAGTAACATAATCCTAAGCTACAGCAAATGAGAACAAGCCAAAAGGCAGCAGCCATGGACACAAAAACAAAAGAAAAAAAAATTTGCTAACCTCTGGAAAACCACAGGCAGGCAGAGATCTCTAACAAAATACCCTCACCTCCACTGCCAACCCTTAAATGAGATCTGGGAAGAGGTGGATCCAGGCTCCATCCCTTCCAATCACTCAGCTGCATTGCTTGCACCTTACCTCCCCTGGCTTGGTCCTGCCTTCCCACCAGGTGCTAAATCACTGTGACAGGCCATAACTTAGTATTTTCACTACAGTTCACTTCTATTGCTGTGGCCAGGTTGAATTCAAGCTGGGCTTTTGCCTTTCTAATTTTCTCCCTGCATATCCTAACAACTTATTTGTAATCTCCCTGAGTTGCCTGTCCCTTCTTCCATAGGAGGTTGACTCTCTTTTTCTCCTGGAGTTACAGAAAAAGTTCCCTGTTTATCCACATCTGTCTTCTTCCCCAACAGCTCATCTATGGCACAGGAAGACAGCCTGCTTCTGCACCTCTAAGTCGTTTTTCTTGAGGAGTGGACACTCCTCATTTCTGGACCTCGTAACCCTTCAGGACTAACTTTCAAGGGATTCTCCTTAACAGTGTTCTGCATTGTTCAAAGTGCACCCCCGATAGTCCAAGCTGGCCCCCCTTGTGACTTCACCAAGAATAGAGAACTCTACCATTTTGTGGTCACAAACAGCTCCCAGCCTCCACATCTCCCACCAGTCCTTCTGTTTGTGGACAGCCAGTCCAGCTGGACACCTCTTTCGGTAGGATCCCTTACCAGCTGCATGAGCAAGATATCTTCCACTCATTCTAGAAACATCCTTGACTCCTTCTTCTGCACTGTATTATATTTTCAGTATATGTCAGGGAAGTTGAAGTCCCTTATGAGAAGAAAAGCTGGTGATCACACAACTTCTGACAGCTGTCTGTAAAACACCGTGTTCATCTCTTCATCCTGTTAAGTGGTTGTATGGGAACTGCTGAATCAGGGCCTGAACCTCTGATTGACCACCTGAGGCAAGCAATGAGTCAGCCCTGGGGAAGGATCTCTTTTTTGGAGATTGCTTCTCTTAGAGTCTTCTCAGTGAGCCCAGGATAAGGGTAAGCTTTCCATCCGTTGTTCTTTGGTGTGATAACCTGTTTAGACTAACTTTCCTGTATATTTCTTAATTATAGCGTCTGTATATTTATTGATTATACAGTGATCTATAACAAACTCACACCAGGATGTCAGCATTGTTGGTCCTCCTTCTGATACTTACCCATAGAGACTCAACCTTACCACTCTCAGCTCAACATTGAAACACTCTTAAACACAGAGAATGATACCACTGCTCCTCCTTCCTTGCCTCTCCCTTCTGAAGACCTTATAGCCACTCACTGCAGCACTCTAGTCATGGAAGCAATTCAACCACATTCAGTAACAGGTTGCCTGTCACATGATGGCTTCCAGAGCCTCCTGCTTGTTGCCCGTGCTGTGTGCACTAGTGTAGATGCAATTCAGCTGAGTCATTTGCCTTGTCTCCAACCCTGTTATCACTCACCATGTCTTCTCTCTGACAAGCCTCTTTTTAGCCCCTTTCCCCTTCATACCTAGTTTAAAGCCCTTTCAACAACCCCTGCTAGTTCTTGAGCTAGGATTCATTTCTCCCTATCAGAGAGGTGAGACTCATCTGCAGCCATCAGGCTAGGCATTAAGAAAACTACTTCATGAACCAAAAAATAAAAAATAAAAATCTTCAATTACACCAGCCTCTTAGCCACATGTTTATCAGATAGGTTTTCCTGGTTCTCTCGGTATTCCTTGCTGCCATGAAGGGACAGAGGAAAACACCATCTTTACTCCTTTTACATCAACTAACCACTGTAATGCCCTGAAGTATCTTTTGATAGCCCTCAGGCTTCTCTCAAAATCTTTATTGCTACCAACCTGAACTATCAGTAAGGGGTAATAATCAGAGAGGCAGTCCTTGTTAATAATACACACAAATTCAAGAAAGAAGCTTTCTATTAATGACCTAGTACATATCACTGGGATCCTAATTAAAAAGTAACTTAAAGTCTGTATATTTTGTTAAGCTTTGACACTGACTGATTGAAGAGGAGAGAGGAAAGAGAAACAAAAGGAGTGCAGTGATGTGGCTGTGGCTGTAACAGCAGCAGGATGAGTCACAACAGGGGGGATGTCAGGAGGCTGTAAGAGAGGCAGCACCATGCTGCTGCGGCCTAGGCCTTCAGTGAGTGCAGCATGCACCTGCTAGTGTCCATGGCTTGGGTGATCTTAATCACCCTAGTGTTGATGGGCATCATCACGGAGCCTCAGATGGGAATTAATCACATGTATATGGGTGTACACAAGCATCTGCCTGCAGAGCAGCCTAGTCCAGATGTGGTTTGGCCATTGCACAGTATGGAGCAGGGGAGCCAGGAGCAGAGTGGGACAGCCGAGGGAGTCCTGCTCTTTGCTGCCTTGCAGCACTGGCAGCTCTGGGCCTTTGCTAGAGTCCTTGTCCTGCTGTTTGGGAATGCAAATAATTTTCTTTGTTATATAGGTGCAATTTCACAATTGCAATCTCTGAGGTCCCAGCTATTTCCAATTTCCTGTAGGTTGTTACCAGATTTATTCTGATTGTGAAGGTACAGGAGTGATTTGAACACAGTGTTTCAGAATCAATTGATTTTGAACAGATTTGATGCTATTTCAAGTGATGGCTGCATGTGTTTCCATGGCATGATGCCTGTTGCAGGAAGAGAACCTGCTTGGAATGGTGTGTATCAGAGAGCTCTCTCTCTCTGAGTTTTGGTTTTCCTACTTGGAAAGGACCTGCACAGCTGAGATCTTGGCTTTATCTGGCTCCTGTACATTGCTGTCCAGGGCAGCCTTAAGGAAAATGCTGCAGGAAATGCAGGGAGAAAGCTGATATTGTCTTACCGCCAAAGGAAAATAATCGAGCTTTAGGAAAAGACAGAAAATATTTCCCAGGATTATACACTGCCTTTCCCAGTCCTGTTTGCTCATATGCTTTATACTATACATCAAAAATAAGTTTTTGCAAAAATAAAACAAAATTCTGCTCTCTTACTGCTTCCAAACTTTTGAAAGCATGTCTTGATTTACAGTCTCATTTCTGTACTAACCAATTTTCTGAGCCATTCATTCCTCATTACACCTTCATTCTCCACAGAATTTGTTCCATGCAGAATCATGGTAGGTGACTGCCAGTCTGCATGCCCCTCTCTTGTACAGCTTCGTACGAGGTCCATGAAATGTCAGAAGTGAGAATAAAAATCACTACTTCTTTAAAAGATATGGACATTTCATCCAGAACATTCGTTTTGTGAGTATCTCAGTAACTCACCTCTACTCAACTCAAACATCTTGATACAGATCAACCATGACATATATGTCACTGATTTGTGAGCTCAATTATAAATAATAATAAATTGCATTAAAATGTATTTGGGGATAAATACACGTTTGTATTTGAAACAAATACAAAGAAAGAAAAATGATAATAAGATTGTAATTTCCTTTTCTTGAAGAATATTTAGATCATGGAAAAAATGTACCTTGACTGAAATTTTGTCACTAAAGATGAGGATGTTTTTGATACTCAAGACCTATTGCACTTTTCAGAAGAAAATTTGGACATCAAAATGATTAAAGTGAACTGACATCAGAAGTAATTTATAATGCCTACCTGACATCTGTTGAAATCTCTGCAACAAGTTACAGACTGTTGACTAATTTTATTTAGCATATGCAACTGGCTGATTCCTATCAAAAGTACCATCTATCAGTGCTGTTCATTAAACAACACAGGCATTTGGGGTCAGCTCAGTGGGAAGAATGCTGTATTACAAAAGTAATTATTTTCCCTAGGAAGAAAAATTGTTGACATGGTGAAATTTTGGATGACCAAATGACTTTGTTGGCATCAAAATTTCATTCCTATCTGTCATCAAATCTTGGGAAACATACAGTTTTCAAACTCTCTCTCACTATCCATGACTTCATTGTTATTGTTATTGATTGCTAGGAATCCTTATGACAAAGGGCAATGTCATAAGGATACAGAAAATAACCCTTTAGCTTCCTTATCTAGGCTTGGAGAGAAAAAAAAAGAAGAAAAAAAAAAAGAAAAAAAGAAAAAGGATTTTTTTCTTATTTTGTGTGACTGGGTTGCCTTAAAATGGCTTTGGTACTGGGAAGAGCCAGGAAGAATGACAGCATGAAAACAGGAGAAAAATCAACATGTGGCTGAACTGAGCATAAACAGACATGGCAGTTCAGTGCAATTCCCTGGCTAGCAATGCTGAAGGACAGATGTCTGAATTTGGCTGATCAGAATGAAGGAAACTGACACAAAGATCAAGACATCTAAAAATAGCATATATCTAAAGCCTGAATTATTTCAGTTAATCCATCTAAGAGCATAAAAATGTTTTTCCTTTTTGCCATCCTGGCCCACCTTATATATCCAGTTAATATAAAGCAAGTGGTAATATTGTCAGTGTATTTATTTTATTTTGATTAATTTTTTCAACATAGTTATACTTTCATCAACTTTTAAAATTTTAACATTGACAACTTCAACATACTTTTTTGTTTGACATTAAGCTTCCATTTCTCCCCTATAGAGCATGTGTATCCAACATTTTGGCTTGCCTGAGATGCATTGAGTGAAGAGGAATTGTCTTGGGCCACATAAAAATACATAATATAGTTAATGTAACAAAACTTTTTTTTTTTACTTTTTATTAAAATGTAAAAACAAGAGGGCAACATAAATAAAACTAGTGGATTGGAAACATATGCTAGAGTAATGGCTGTTCCAAATGTGATGGTGTCAGATATATTCAAGTTGGTATCATGTTTTTAAACAACAAATCACAGAGTGCAGTGCTCTTTGCACAGGCTTACCTTGCCAATTGTTCTTGCGTGTTAATCAGAAAGTTCTCATGGACCATTTTTGTCATTGAATATTGAGGCTACCGCTGAAAAAAAATGTGAAAATCATTAAATTACAGACAACATATAATACAGTGTCACACACCATGGAATAATGATCACAACTGAAATAGAAACTGTCAAAACAAATAATTTAACAAATGTTTTGATACAATTCAAACTAAACATCAAACTAATACAATTCGTTTATTAAAAAGGTACATTGAAATGGTAAACATTCACTGGAAATGAAGACAAAATATACAGTCTCATTGAATACCGACTCTCATTGGATGGATCTCCCAACTTAAAGACGTTTTTTGCATTTACTGACTTAATAACTAAAAAATACTAATCTCTGAAATTTAGTACTCAAAAATGCTGATATACTTGTGCTTTCCAACATAAAAAGATGTTCAAATTCACTTACTACCATAATTGAGTTACAGCATGCTTCAGAAAACACTGAAAACACTGTGATCGCTTCAATAACTTTTTCATTTTATTTTAGAAGCATTGAAACAGAATCCCTATTGTTCAAAAATTTGGTTTTCACTCTTATGCAGAGTATCCCATACCAAGATAGTACATTAGAAAATTAGCATATTAGCAAATTAGCCACTTTCACAAAATGATTGAAAAATACACTGTAGGATCAAATTCTATTCAATAATTCATGATAAATGAGGTGATAAATCATGATGTATTGCAATTCCTTTTATATCACATTAATTTCTGGCCAAATACATGCCCAAAGAGGTATATTTCTGGTTGGGAATATTTAAGATCAAAGTTTAGATCTGCAAAGTATACAGGAATAATTTAAGCTATAATTTTATTAGAGAAAAAAAGAATGCATATGTTTGCAACAGTGATCACAAAAGATGTGGAAAATTCTAGCCATCTGGAATAATGCTAAAACAGACTCTTGCTAGCTTAGAGTTTTGTTCTGTTGATAGCCAGAGCACTTGATTTCAGTCTTTGACACTTATTGTTGTTTGCAAATTACTTTCATCAGCCACCATAACACTATCATAGCAACACATTTTAACCCTACTTAAAATATATTCTCACTTATGACTGGAAAACTTTGACAACAAATCTGAATAAATTAATCATTACAATTTCTCAAAGTCATTAAGATTGCATTTACTTTCATTTATCAGGCTTCATTTGTCATCTAGATATACAGCAAGCAAAATTTAGCACAAAGAAAACAACGTTAAATGTTTAACATTGGCTGAATAATTATCTTCAGACGTGATGACAAATTGTTAAAATGGTAAATGGGATACGCTAATTGTTTTACTCAATTACAAAAAAAAAAAAAAAAAAAAAAAACAAGAGAAAAAGAAAAACACATAAATAAAATGCATTTATAATCACTACTGAATGTTTTCTTTGGGCAAGAAGAAACCATTAAGGAAAAAATCTTATTAAGGAAAAATTGAGACGATATCAAAAGGAAATTACGATAGACAGTACATGTATGAGGTTGTTTTACATGGACAGATCAACACACTGGACCAGACCACAGACTGTTGAACACTGGTGGAAGAAGTTGCGTGCAAATGTTGCCAGCAGAATTATGGGAATGTCTTTCACTATCATGTGCTCACATAGGTATGAATAGGAGTTTAACATCATGGTCTTAACCAGATGTTTACTTCGATGTTTCTTGCATATGTTTGACTAGAGGATATACTGAGATATCTATCCACATGGTCTCTGAATGAGATTTAAAACTGATTATGTTCACCTTCAGTAGAAAGTAGAAACTTGTTAACAGTTTACCATTATTATAAGTTGTAATGTTCCTATTTTCTTAATTTATATACCAACCTTAGCAAAACTGAGATTAGAAAATAGCTGACAGTTCACCTGAGATTCAATATGTTTGAGCTATTTGATACATTTTTTTTTTTATTTATTATTTTCCTGAAATATAAAGCATAAGAGCCGTTTTGGTCCCTATTTATATTTCTAAATTTCTATTACTATCAATACGAAATGAGCTAACACTGAATATCCATTTCTACCAAGTGAGACAGTCAAGTGAGATATGTTAATTTTTTCACTAAAGCTGGAATCATTTAATTTAAAATGGACATTTACATTTGGTCTGGTGTTCCTAGGTTCTCTTTATAGTCAATAGAAATTGGTCATGTTAGCCAATGGCTAAGGCACAGCTCATCACATCTAAAATTAGATGTTTAAAATAAATCATACACTAAGACTACATATTTCTCCTAATCAACTATCAGAGTAGTTTAAGGTGATTAGATCCATAAAGAGAAAGACAAAGATATTCTCTCTAAGTGTCTGAAATTCATTGAAATTACAAAATGAAGATTTTCTGTCTGTTCTAAATTCTTGGAAAATGATGGAAACTTAGAGAAAAACTTAAGGTCTTCAATTAACATTTTTATCTTGATCTGTCAAAATAAAGAATAAATCTCTCACCGTGGCTGAAACCACACGTTTGAGTCTACAGTTATGTGGTAAGTGTAGCTTTGTCTTCAGCCTCTTGTTTAAACTTCAGTGCCAGGACTATTTATTTCCTTAGTACTTACAATTATTTTTTTAATGCCACAGATATGAGCAACTCTGATCACACCTTCCAGTTAGTATTTCCTTACCTCTGTTAGGAACGACTTACATTACCCATTCCATTGCCTATTCATCTACACTTGTTAATTATTTCAGAATGTTTTCAGGCTTCATTTTACTTGACTAGCCTCAATAATTTAGCGTCAATTATAAATTTATTTTCTTTTAAGTCTTTTCTTTTTACATGCCATATAAAATTATTTGTAGAAAATAATATCACAACAACTGTTAGCCTATAGACAAATGAAAGATTTGATTTACACTCACATTCTCTGGCTTTTGCTTTTCATTACTAATTTTTAGTCATTACTTCTAATTTACTTCTCACTTTGACAATCTTCCCCGAATGGTCTCTTGTAAAGATTGAAGTTTGAAGCAGTTAGAAAAATCAAGTATATTATGTTCTAAGAGAAACATATGATTATATATGAATAGAGTTATAAAGAGTGTATCTATAGCTAAAACAAAAATACATGCTATATTTGTTATGCTTTTTAAAAAGGTGCTTTTATTTCTTCTTCAGAATGGCTGCCTATTCATGTGCGTGTGACTGTACATACACATGCATATAGTACATACA
>JAOWBP010000001.1:79054497-79078151 GCA_028571105.1 Tragopan temminckii | reverse complement strand
TCCAGGACTGTTCCCTATCTGCTGTATTATAAATCCAGCAGATGTCTGGGAAGTTGAAGTCCCCCACAAGAACAAGGCGGAAACTTATTTCTACATAAGTGCAGGCAAATGTTTAAATATATTGCCCTGAGAGATCGTGCAGGCATCTTTTCTATAGGTTTTCTAGATCTGACTAGATCAAGCCCTGAGGAAACTGAACTAACTTCAAGGTTAATCCAGCATAAGAACAAGGTTGGACTAACAACTTTCTAGTATTTCTTCATCCTATAATAGTATGTTTGCTTGTCTTAGGTTTCTGTTCAAAACTTCTAGAAAATGTTTGTGTTTTTTCATAAATAAACAACAACAACAACAAAACAAACCAGCATGCTTTTACCCAGTTATCATCAGATTTATTTATTTATTTATTTATTTATTTATTTATTATTGAGAACAAAACAGAGGTAAATTGTTGCATCATTGAATCCTATTCACTTGCATGTTGCTTCTATGAACAACTTCTATAACCTTCTCTGATGTACCTCAATATTTGAGGAAAATAAGTTTGTTAAGGAGAAAATGCATTTTTTTTTTCCTGGAGCGGTTTATAAAATGTTTGCTATTTTTGAGATTTTATTCCTAACAAAAATATGCAGCAAGAGAGAAAGAAAACTGATAAATTAGAATATTATGTTTGTAAATATTATTGAGCTGTTAACTATGTATATTTATTGCATTGCATAAAAAATGAGATGAAAAGATGCTGAAAAATAGTAGGATGTTTTTCATGTTCGTTGATTAATCTTCTATCTTGTTCACTATTTTTTGGCCACTGCAATTTTTATCTGCAAAACTGGTTATATTTGGAATGATTATTCTTAGAATGGAAGCATTCAAAAAATATAAATATTTTGAATTTTGTTAACTGTAATCCCGTTCAAATATGTCTCCAGCTTTTATTTATTTATTTATTTTAAAACAAACAAAATGAAACAAAATAACTTTTATATTTGGAACATCTTTGAGTTTCTTCTTGATTGCTTTTTATAATGTCCAGGAACTTCGTCCAGGAGCCCCAGTACTGTGAGGTAGTCTGAAGTTTCCAAGGAAGCATCAGTAAAGAATATAGGAAGTACGACTAATCTCTCACACACAGCTCTCACTACTGTAAGGTTGTCTTTCTTTGATTCTGATCTTGCACATCTCCATATTTGTTTCAGATTTGTTTATTTGGTTGGGTTTTTAAAACTGTACGGTAAGGAGACATGCAGTCTTCATTTTACTCATTTGAAAGGGATCTTTCATTCAGAATCATATTTTCCATCTGCAATTGTAACAATGATCACAGAATCACCAAGGTTAAAAAATATCTACAAGATCATTCAGTCCAACTGTCTACCTGTCACTAATAGTTCTCTCTAAACCATGTCTCTCAACACTACATCTAAACATTCCTTGAATGATGTTGCCCTTTATTAAGTAAATCCTTTAAAATTTAATGGGTGTAGATACTTTTTGTTTTTTTTTCTTTAGGACACTGACCTTTTTAAGTCTACAAATTAAAAAAAAATAATAAAAATGTAGCATTTGATGTAGAATGAGCTAATACTTCTTTTAATTTCATTTCTATGAAACTTCTAAAATTAAAAATAATCAAGTTTTAGCATTTCAGGATTTTCTGTAAACGTTTTTATCATTTGAAAGATTATAGGTGGATTCATGAGAAAATACTTCTACTCTCTAAAGTGTTAATATAAGCAAGTTCCCAGTCGTAAAATGAAATTTATGTTTGAACTCTATTAATTCTCCTCTTTTTTTCTTTTCCTTTTATCTTTGCCTTGCTCCCTATTATCTCTTAGTACCTAAGAATATAAATCTGAAATAATTTCACTTTAAGATTTGAATTAAACTTTCTGTAAACAAACAAAACAAACAACAACAAAAAAAGCAAATCTGCACACCTTTCACCCAAAGCCTTTTAAATGCTTCTTTATTGACAGTATCAGTGGGTATTAGAAAATAAGGAAATAAACTTCATGTATGGTTTTCTTCAGTGACACTCCTTGAGCAAAAACTTACCAGAATGTCATGTCTTTATTGCCTTGCTCCTTAGAAGCAATATTTCTTATTTGATTCAGGCCATGCACTGAGCTGCTAATTTTATTGACACACACTATTCCAGCTTTTAGCATATAAAAAGACTGATATATATATATGAATTAAAATGAGAAAGAAGGAGAGAACACCTCTTTTCCTCAGTTCTCTACTAATTACATATAGCTGTATTTTGATAACCTGGTTTATTTGTTGTTGATGTTTTATTCTTTTCTTTTTCAATTAAGTAATTTAGAACTTTGAGGAGCACAGTAGTTACATGTGTGGGCCTATGCTAACCAAGAAACAAATAAATAGGGAAAGGCAGACAACAAATGATCCCTTTGCTAACATCCAGACTGAGATGAAGAGCAACATTTTCCAATCACATCGAAATAAAATCTGAAAATAAATTTTGATTATTTTACATAACCCTTCCTGACCGGTACAGTTGTTCAGTAAAATTGATGTCCTTGTCAGATTCATTGTTAGGAGCACTGGATGTTTCTCAGCCATAGAATCTAGAGTAAAAAATTTGGGTTCAATGAAGTGCCATTTTCCAATTAAACTATGTCCTTCTGAAAGTTCCCCAAACTCTGCCAAATACTAGGGCTATACATCCTATGCAGACTGGAAATTTGAAGTGTGTTTGCAGAACAGGTTTTTTAAAGCATAAGACTTGCAAGAAAAAATTTTTTGAGAGTGAATGTTAAAAAATATCCTTTTTTTTTTTTTTTTTTTTTTTCTCCCACAGACTTTCCCACAGGCACAGATAGGAAAGATATCATTACTTATTAATTTGGCACCAGGTTTATCTCTCTTTCTCCATCATTTCCAAACATGTTAATTAGAGCATGTTTATGTGCAAGCTAAATGTTAGGTAACTTGGGTCAGAGGAAATTTCAGCACTCTTTCTCTCAACAAATCCTCCCTGCACTTAGAAATGTCTTTTAATCAGTGTCAAAAACTGTCTCTTGCATATTGCAAACACTTGCATCTTCTTTATTTTTTTCTTCCAAAACAAAGCAAATGATTAATAATCCCCCCCTTTTTTTAATGTTGCATCTTCATTTTCCAACATTCTGTTTAATGATTTTAATGAAGCTCAAAATAAGTAGGTTTTTTTTTTAGCAGTCAGCATTCATAAAGATTAAAAAAAGTAAAAGAGAGATTAAGAATACAGGATAACAGGATAAGTGCTTATCATGCGGATCATGGGCTGACACATGCGAAGGTGTCAGTAGTAGGCACCTCAATTGCTGTTTGGCTTAAGTGAAAAGCAGATAAACAAAAGTAACCAACGTATGCCTTAGCTTCTAACTTTCTTCTGGGACTGATGTTTACAGAATTGCAAGTGTCTTCTATATACTAGTCTATCAACAGCTGAAAACCCCAGCTACTGCAGATATTCGAATTCTTTATTAGCCATAAATACACAAGACTTTATCAGATTTGTTTGTGCTCTTTACACTTGAAATCAAAATAACTACTTGTTATAGATCACCTGTATGTCAAGTTACGTTGCTGTTGTTATGTATGCTCTCAACCAATCACAAAGCAAGACAATATGGCACGGCTCAGTTTTTCAGTTTCATGGTTGTTGGGAATGTTTTAATATGATGATGCATATTCTTGATGTTTCATAACAGTTACAAGTACACTCTTATAATGCTACAGATCTTGTTTTACTTATTTTCTAAGATTTTTCTTTTCCCTTTAATTTGGCAAGCCCTATGAAATCATGGTTAACTGATAAACCATAAATACATTGTTTCTCTGAAACTGGTTTGTTCTGTTGTATTCTGAAAAATTACCCCACAGTGTTCTAGCATAAAACAACCTGTTTTATATGTTGCCATTGATTTTCAGTCACAGCTCTTCATTGATTTCAGTGGGGAGTTCTCAATAAGTATTCCTGACAGGAGATGGCCACTTGTATTAGAATTTTTGGGGGAATAAAAACACAACAACAAAACAACACAGTTGGTGAAAACAATCAAAATGAGCATCAAGAACTTTGCTCCGTATTGAGAGCAATTGCAATAGCAAAGTTATCTATCCTGCACCACAGCGCAATTGCAGCATGAAGAGAACTTTTTTTTTATTTTAATAAACATTACTCTTCAGGAGTTAAAAGTAGACAGATTAAACCACATGAACTGGGATTACTTTCTTCAGAACCAAAAATAAAATCTTCATAGCCTAGTGTTCTCACCGCAGGAGCCATCTTGTGGAGGGAAATTATTTTCCCTACAATAGCTTTAAAGGCAGATTTGCTCTCCTTGAATTAGAAAAATATTCACAGTATGTAAAAAGAACACAGCCCTAAGTGTATCTCTCTTCCCCAGGTTTTAGTAAACAAAACATAGAAAGATGAGCAAGAATTAAGTTCTGGGATTTTTTTTTAAACCCATTATTGAATGATCATTTCCTGAAAATTTCTATTCCTAACCCTAGGTCTACTAGAGGGTAATTTTAAATTTCAAGGTCACAGAACACACTTTTAGAGAAAACACATTGCGCATTCTTTAGAATTCAGGTATGAACTTCCTTTACTCTGCAATGCAGGAGTATACAAGATATTTGTGAAAGGGAATGGAGTCAGACTTGAAAACTGTTCCCACCACTCATATCACAGTTATAAACACTGAACTGTGTAGGGTTTACAGTTTCCCATTCTCTTATTCACTGCTTTAACTCAACACATTAGTTAGAAACGTGTCCAGCGGGGCTGGTGGCTCTGGGGCTTTACCATCACCTTTTCTATCTCCACAGGGCTTGGCAGTGGTTCTTTTCTTCATCAATCACGCATCATTGATCAGCTCTGGCTTCCTTTGCTCCAGTATGCATTTGATCTGAACACCTTTCTTCTTGATCCTTCACTTTTTCTGCTAAGTGCTTTGCTTTGGCAGTGAGCTTGTTCCAGCCCCAGTTTCCCTGAGTCGTGTTGAGATCTGAGGTTGTTATTCAGTCTTTGTATGCTGGAATCCACTTCTGTGAAAGAGCCAGCCTCATTGTCTGACTTCTGTGCTGTGGAGTTTGTTTCTTTAATGATTGGACCGTTATACACTTTCATTTCTGCCTTTACAAACTGAACTGTTACTTCGCTGCTGGTTGTCTGAGGAGACAGAGGCGGGCCTGCCGTTTCTCAATGGAACTGGAGGAGGATGGTAACTCGGTTAGAAATCAGGTTTCTCTTCCTGCAAGATTATTCTTCAGTCCTTGCTTTTATTCTGAGTACATTCATCCCAGCTTTCCTGCCTTGCAGAAACAGGCTTTCCACAGGAATTGCTGCAAAAGTCTGATGAAGCAGCTAATTGGCTATCTTTGACACTGTCTTTCTGGAACAGTCTCCAGATTTTCTTCCACATTTTTACAGAACTAAAAAATTCAAGTGTGGTACAGAATATCAACACTCTTAAAATCCATTTGGCTTCCTACTGGACAGTGGTACACAACACAGGAGGCTGTGCTAGGCTAGAACATTCTCCAAAATAACCAGCCACACTGGAAATGTTGGAAAGTTTTGAAGTTTTATAAAACTATAAAGAAATTTGAAAGATTACTTAAGGTATATTCCAAGAAACCAAGGTTTTAGTTTTTCAAAACTTTTAGCCAAGTGTTTTTTGTTTGATTCAACTTCTCTTTTTCATGCTACACCATCAAAGACAGACAGTTCCATCTTCTTTACACTTTTGCTCTCTCTCTCTGACTTTGATATTTTCATTGTAGGCTCAGCTCTCAGAGCTTTTCCCAAAGACAAAGTTATATCCTTTCTTCTAGGATTTGCCAGCCCCCCAAAATTCTGGAAGAGTGAGCAATATGAACAATGAAGGCACTTAGACCAAAGACAAAGGCATAGATCCCCAGATGATGACTTAATAAAGACAGAGGTAAGGAACACGGGAAAAGGAACTGTTGGGTAGGACACTGAAAGCAGTGATTGCCTGCAGATAAATCAGGAATTAGGGCTTTCAGGAAGGCATGTCTTTCAAAAGTCATGCAAATTGTTTAAATCTCATTTTATTACTGTAATTCTGTATTCTTTTAGAGACATTTTCAATTTATAGTTTAAACTAGTAATTTTTTTAGAGACTTCAAAGATAGTAAGTGTGATCCCCATGTCTAGTAAGTTTATAGGTTGTTTTTTTTTTTTTTTTTTTTTTTGTAACTTTGGTATATAAAGATAACAGGATAGTATAGCTGTCCTGCAAAAAGGATTCCCTAAGGTTTACCACTTAATAGGTCACACTCCAGGTTTGAACAACTTTACCATTGTTCAAAGTCTTCCATTCTGTACATGAAATAGTACTCAGAAGAAAGATTACAGATTCTTACTGAAAAATTGAAGCTATTATCACAAACGAACACAGAAGGGTATCTTAATAGATTTCATGATGCAGCAACATTATTAATAACTTACCAAGATTTCTGTATTACAGAAGATACTTAAGATACTAATTAACAATTTAGAACCTGATGTCTATATATCTAGGAAGTGACTATTTTGAACAAGGACATCTAGGTCCCTAAATTGGAAGTCATGGGAATTACATGGAAGACTACACCTTTCTGTGCAGGCTTGCATTATGTACTTCCTCTGCATCTAACACTCTTTACTCTGGCAGTGATGGGTTTTAATTACTGGAACCTGTGTTTTTCAGGACTGGCTAAATGCCTTCCTAACATGGATTGATTATACTCACATCATTTAAACAGTTTTGTGGAACATTTGTCCTGCATGTAGACACTGAGTGGGATATGTGGAGTCCTAATCAAGACCATATATACATTAACAGCTCTTCTGATCTATAGATCATTGCTGCAATCTCATGCTGTGACATCTCTCTCCAATTAAGAGAATAACACCAGATTCACTTAAAATTGTGAAACCAAGGTGAAAATAATGAAATAGATGGATTTTTTTTTTAAACTCTGATTAGATTTGCATCACATAAATGCATTATTATCCTGCTTTCACATGGTGACCCAGAATTTCTTTCTTTTTTTTTTTTTTTTATTTCAAGAACCAGATTTCCTCTCTGTATCCACCTTGTGCTTTTCTTTAAAAATAGCCAAATACAGTGTTCTAACAGAATATAAGTCTGTCATAAATATACCCATGACCAAGCTGAAGTCTCTCAATAAGATTTACGCTCTTGATGTTTTGATCCAGTATTAAGAATATCTTCCTAAAAACCATAATTTCTTCTTCAATTATAAAAGTTGCACTGATGTCTTCAGTTCTGCTGTTAACATATTCAAGTAGTCTCAGATAGCTTTCTGCCCACTCGATTTCTTTAAACTTCTCTCTGATTTTGTTTAAGCAAGCAACAAAAACTAGGCATTTCCTAACAGATTTAGTTTCAAAGCATATAATACTTCATCATCTTAAGCAGGGTACTCACTCTAGTTAAAGAATGTTGTTGATTTTCCTGTGTTTGTTTAGCAACAGTAGATCTAACCTAAAACTCATTTAAATGAAAGACATCTATTGAATCCATGGGCTTTGGGGCATAAACTAGTCAGTCTTTCACTGATTCACTGAAGTGCTGTAGATATGATTCATGTTTCTTCCAATGCCTCAGACATGAATGTGGTTATTCAAGGAGTTAGTAATCACAGGGCCAGTAGTTTATAAGCAATGAACATTTCAAGAATGCAGATATATCAACTCAATACTATTCTTTCTGAACAGAATGATTTCTTTAGTGGCGTAATTCAGCTTCAGTGCACAAGTGAAAGGAAAAGAAATAAAGCAAAATATAAAAAGCTGTGTTGCAGGTTCCAGTTTTGAACTTCAATTTCAAGTATAAGCATTCACAATTATTGATATACAAGATCAGACAGGTAAACCTAAGGTTTACCTAAGAATTTGTTGGCTGGTCGCCATTGTGATCAATAGTGATTGATCTGAGCACAGAAGGCCAACTATATCCTGGGCTACATTAAAAAAGGAGGGGGACCAACAGGGAGAGGGAAGTGATTATCTCCCTCTACTCAGTTCTTGCGAGGCCCCATGCACAGAAGCAGGGGGGCCTCCACAGGCCTGGGACCCCCAGCACACAAAAAATGCAGAAGCAGGGTCCAGAGGAGGGTCATTAAGACAATCAGAGGGCTGGCACAGCTCTCCTATGAGGAAAGGTTGAGGGAACTGGGCTTATTTAGCTTGGAGAAGAGAAGGCTCTGGGGAGACCTTACTGTGACCTTCCAGTATTTGAAGGGAGAGTACCAACAGGAGGGGGAATGACTGTTTACATGGGTTGATAATGGTAGGACAAGGGAGAATAGTTTTAAATTATGACAGAAAAGATTTAGTTTATATATTAGGAGAAAGTTTCTAACCCAGATGGTGATGATGCACTGGAACAGGCTGCCCAGAGAGGTTGTGGATGCCCCATCCCTGCAGACATTCAAGGCAAGGTAGATGAGGCTCTGGACAGACTGGTGTAGTGGTGCCCACAGCAGGGGTTGAAACTAGACAGTCTTTGAGATCCTTTTCAACCCAGGCCACTCCATGATTCTATGAATATAGGCAAATGTATTTAAATTTAAAAGTTCACAGTCGTGAGATTTCTGTCCTCATGCAATTTCCCATCACACGAGTGCAGCTGAGTAGCATCACTTTATTTGAAGTCTATATCATAATTAATTTTCCTTTATAACAAGATATGGGGGAGAGGGGAAAAAAAGAAAAATATTCATCTTAAGATGGTCAAATCCTGACCAGTATCAAAGAACTGATCAATTTTCCCTGCACCTCTTTATCAATCTGGAGAGATCAGCTTTGCAAGTACATCCAGCACTTACAGCTATAGTTGAGCCTGATACAATACAAAGATGTCCACCAGAGTCAGAAATCTTGTAATAACGTTGATCCTACTCAGGAGTCAACACAGAGGCCCAATGATAATTAAAAATGTCAACATCATTACATATTTCATTTCTCAAATATGAATGAGAAGTCTGAGTCACATATTTGCATAATTTACATAACAGCCATCTAATTTTGTTGATTGAATTGATGACACCTGGGATGTCTAAGCTTCCCCCCTCCCCCCTTCCTTTCCAGTCCACAGAGTCAGACCTAGAGAACTTTGCAGATCCTATCAGTGTATTGAAACTGCACCATGGGCATTCAAATCCAGAAGTCTGAGAGAACACAGTCTTATTCTGGCATTCACAGCATTTGTTTTATGTGTGATGACAGCTGACATGGACAGGGCACAGAGGGCTTCCCTCGCTTTATTGCACTCACCTGACTCCTGCTAGGAAGATAAATAGCAATGTTGTCACTCAAAAATACTTTAATATTACGGTCTCTTTCTCAGCTAGAGCTAAGCAGTATTACAGCATTACGTTAGTTATCTTAACACAATCCAACTTTTAAGAACAGTAAATTGGATTCTCAATAAATGAATTCCACAGTTCAACTGAAACAGTCTACCATTAATAGTGATCCTGATGACTACGTTTTTTACATTATGGCATCACTAATTCACAGTGAAATTTCTCATTTTTAAATGAAAAATAGCCAAGTAATAGAGCCGAGATTAGGTAACATAGTTTACTCCATTTTTATCTTATGGTCTTAGAATAGACAATAGGCTTAGAATATAAATGTGATTCTGTTATTGGCAGCTGTGATTAAATAATCAGAATCTATTTTTTCTGTGTGAATATTACAAATATAGACCTAGGCTATTGTTATTAGGTACATTCTTGAATTAATGTGTTTTGCTATAGCTGTTGTAGAAAATTAAAAACCAAAATGGCCTAGGATAAAGTTTTGGCTCATGGGAAATTTGCCTGTCATGGGATAAGAAGGAAGGTCTTCTCATGAATTAATAAATAGCTTAAATAGTAGGATTAAGTGATCAGCTTTAACAAAAGTAGAGGTTTAATAGTGGAGTCCCACAGGGAGTTCTGCTGGAATATCTACTACTCAACATAAATGATCTAGAAGAGGAAGTGAATAATGAGGTGACTAAGTGTTCTGATGATACAAAATTATTCACAGTAATAATCATGAAAACTGCAAAGACTTGCAGAGAATTTCAGGGTACAAACCACCTATGGGACAAGAAGAAAATGAACATTACTGTCAGTACAATGTAGTGTACTCAGGAAAAAAAAAGTCTTCCTCGTGAAAACAGAGTGAGATGATAACTAAACAAGCTGTTACCACTCAGAAGATGTTTAGCTGTCATTGTCTCTAATCTCAGGAAAACATTACCAGCCCAAAATACAGTAACATTCAAAATTTAAGTGGATAAGTAAGAGAAAAAAATAATTGCTAAGAAAAAGAAGAGAGCACAAAAGAGAACATGGTCACAGCATTATATAACATTGATTGTCACGCTCTGAATTACCTATTCATTCCAGTCTCTTTAATTACAAGGGTAGACTGCAGAAAACTGTGGTAAGCAAAGGTATGGAGTGGTTTTGGTATTAAACTGATCTTGACATATCTGTTTGACAAAGTTTATTCTGATATATGTGAAATCATGAATGGAAAATAGAGAGTGATTATTAACTGTTTTCATGACAGGATTAAGCAGCATAACATTAGTAGAAATGAGGTTTAAAACAAAAGCATACATTTCAATACAATGAATATCTTGTTGAGTTCATGCTCTGAAGGTTCACTGCCATACAATGCTATGAATGCAAAGTGGTTTTGAAATTGCACTAGCCTGTATGATAGAAAAAAAAAAAGCTGTGATGAACAACTCTTGTAATGACTTAATTACAGTCTCTTGCTCAGATACTGTGTGCAGAAAAATAGAAGTACCACTCTGTCCTTTCTCATGTGTCAGAAAGAGAAAGATCAGCCAGGTGAAAGTTTCAGTCAAAGCTTTTGAATAAACTTCAGTAGTTTATTTCTAGTTACTGAACCTCTGCTTCTTATTTGCAAAATGGGGCTAAAGATACATACTTACTTGGGAAACATACTATGATTTTAGTTTTTCTGTAAAATTCTTAAAGATGCATAAAGTTACACAGGTTACCACATCTATTTTGATTACAAAAATATTCTGACATTTCCTTACAATTAAGTAATTTCTAAATAATGAGGAAACAGTATCATTTAGTTATAGTGACTTTTAAGGAGAAATGACATTGGGTGGTGTAAGGATAGGTAATAGCATATATAACTGCTTTAAACCAGCTTCAGATTGCTCAAGAAAAGTAGAGATTGCAACCCAACAATAAAGAATGAATCACTTACCCCTTTTCAAGACTCAGGACTCACCAAACACTCCAAAAAAAATGAACTCCAAGTAGAGATGCTTTCCCTTACAGCTGCTAGCCCTTTAATGGGGTTAGGGAGGGGTGGAGCCAGAGTTTGTCTCTTCTGGTCACATAGGTGAATTGCTTCCAACTGTGCTCCCAGAGCTGACTGCGTCCCTTCACCAGGTGCTCAGTCACTGGTTCATGCTGTGACCTAGTAGTTCCCATTCAGGTGGAAATTGTATAGGCATGTTCATTCACGTTTCATTATTTGTATTTATTGAGGAGATTGTTGTTAATATTCTCTTTGGGAAAGCCTCTGGCTGTAAACACAGAAATCTATAAAATCCCAGTGCAACTGAGTTTTAAAATAAATAAACAGCTACTGTTCCCAGGAGAATTTAACTGAAATCTTTTTTGGACTCCCTTTTCTTTATCCTCGGCAGAGATTTAACAGATCTTGATCACACAGCTTCAAAGACACTTTTGGCTACTAAAGCAACAGTAGTTTTTTCCACTGCCTCATTTTGAAGCACTTGCTCAAATGCTAAGAAGAGTCTGTCTTGAGTGCACTTTTCCAACTTGCCTGCTAATGAAGCAGGTGGAGAAAGACGCCACTGTGTCTATCACTTTTGCATGCAAAAACCACTTTCAAGTGAGTAGTGCCTTGACCTGTGAAAGTAAGATGTCCATATTCTCTGTAAAAAGTGATTGCTGTAATCTTGCTTATGTGTATTCATCTCTGTTAAACATTCTGCTTCATCTGGAATTTACTCTCCAAGCAGCTTGAAGGCCACTGAACAAAGAATTTTCCTAATATATTATAATTACACAAACACCTGTGCTGAGCAACCTTGTACTGAAAAACGCATGGTTTTTTCTTCAGTAGTTCAACAGTGTTCAGTACTCCTTAATTGTGATTTGATGGCATAATGGCTGAGTGTGGGGTACAATGAAGAACAGATTGGATTTCTAGACCAAAAATTTTTAAAGAAAACTGCCCAGATAAATGTGTAACAGGTTAGTAATTTTGATATAGTTGTACAACATGTTTTGCAACATAAAACTACTTCTCAATGCTGTAAAGGTAAAACAATTATTTGCAGATGTTCACTGCAGAAGAGATTATATACAAAACATAACATGACTTCACAAATAAATCACAGAATCACAGAATTGTAGGGGTTGGAAGGGACCTCCAAAGATCATCGAGTCCAAGCCCCCTGCCAAAGCAGGTTCACTACACCAGGTCGCACAAGTAGGCATCCAAGCAGGTCTTGAATATCTCCAGAGAAGGAGACTCCACAACCTCCCTGGGCAGCCTGTTCCAGTGCTCCGTCACCTTGCACCATACAGTGTAAAAAGTGTCTTTTTAGAGACTTCATTTCCTTTAGAAGATTGTCCAGCATATTTTTGGAAGACATAAAATCTATTCTTCAAGTCATACAAACATTAGAGAGTCTCCAAATATCAAAGTTATTATTTACTACATGCTTCCCAATGGAAACTTCTGTGAAGTCACCTTTGTAAAGAAAAATATCCACCAGTGAATATTTATTATCTATAACAAAGTTCCTCACAGTGAAGTTTTGGAATATTTTGAGCGATGCGCTCTGTCTTCAGCCACCAAATAACTTATGTTTTGATCGTTAATAGAGCTTTCCCCACCTCTGATTTTTTCTAAAACTTGTTAGCTTTTCCAACACATTAACTATTTTTTTTTTAAATGATGGTAGCACTGAATTATACAAATCTTCAAAATTCTTATAACATCAAACTAACTAAAGTCTTGTGTTCTGTCACACAGCTACTGAAGTGAATGTGGGGTGAAATTGGAGACTTGACATTCTATTTTCTTACACATTATAAAAGATAACAGAAGTTTTCTTTCTGTGTTCAGTCATGTTTTAATTTGTGTGAGAGTATGTAGAATCCTAAGAAATATCACAGGAATGGTTAAAAAATCAGATCATCTTGCCCAGAATTATTTCTGCAGCACTGGCCACAGGTGGATTCCTCCAGAAGAATATAACACAAGGCAAAAAATTGAGTAATTTTCCAGGGTTCTCTCAAAGCGTGCAACTCTACAGAGGATTCCTAATTTTGAGATCATCCCTTTATACTTTCATTTTGTTTTTTCTTCTCCAGATTACTTCAGTTTCTTTTTGAATCCATGTAAGCATTTAGCCTTAGTTTTTAGGGAGAGAAAAAAAAACCAAAAAACAATAAAACAAAACGTGGTTGCAAAGGCTAGAGGTTTGGCTTCATTTTCTCTGTCTTATTTTTTAATCTATTTAGTGAACAGTCTGTCTACTGCAAAACATGGAGATAGAGAATATATAAAAACAACAACAACAACAAACAAACAAAAAAAAAAAACAGAGCTGTTAAAACATGAATCTGACAAGGCATTAATTCCATAAAAAAATTGCCTAAGGTTTGCAGAGGATTTTAACAGTTGGGAATTAAAGAATAATGGAGTGGTTGCAGCTCAGCCATAATCTTCTTTGCCTCAGGATGTGACTTGTGCAGAACAAATAGTAGCCAGAGAACAGTAACATTAAGGTAAAGGAGAATATCTCCTTTAAAAACTGCATGTTTGCTTCTACAGGTTCAGATATCAGAGTAAGTCAACCTTTTAACTGAAATCAGCAAAATAGAAGGAAAATATTTCCTTCAGGTGAACTTAAGGTTTTGTTTATAGACATAGAGGAAATGGAGAAGCAACGTTATTCCTCTTAGAACAGTGAATGTTCATACTTCCTTTTGCTGTTAGCATTCTCTCAAATATTTAGTTTCACTGTTCTCTGTGTACCTTACTTTTCATTCAAATATTCAGTGACTGCTTCTGATGACTATACATGCACAAAAAATCCCTAGAGTCATTCATATTTGTTGTAAACTTGATCTGCAAACTTAAAGTTTTATCAGTAGATCTCATAAAACTGTAGACCCATTGACTTTTTGTTTTTAAGGAAACTGCTGATAAAAGGTTACCAAGGTGTAGCATTTATTCTCAGTCGTCACATATCTGCCACTTTTTTCTAATTTATTTGCACAAGTAGTGCATTTACAATTTCTTCTGTGTACATGCACATACCCATTCAGATTTAATGTCATACATAGAGATAAATAATATCAACCACAGCAGCATCCAACAAGAAAATCAGCCAATACTCAACATTTAATTTACATTATCGGAATGTGCAACAAAAAGAGGGAGTAACTTTTCCTTATGACGATTAAACTGAATCTTTTTAATTTTTTTACCTAAATGTAGGAAAAAATTATAAAGAGTTATTTAATATACTGCCACATTTGACTAATGTTTATGATGCAGAGAAATTCTCAAATGGAAGAAAGAATATTATAGACATTAAATTGCTGGTGGACATAGTTTCTTTTTAATTTTAAATTTTAGACCTTTCTAACGTGATCGAATGAAGGTTAGCAATTAGCAACAGACACGAAGAGACAGACAAAAGTATGTACACAGAGGTAGGAGAGCTTGTATTACAGGCCTACAGCACAGCTTGTTTCATAGCACTGGCGGCAAGTAGGTCTCTTCTACATCTAAAATCTCTTCAGACCTCTTGTGGCAATGAGTCAGATCCAAGAAAAAAAGTGGCTCAGAAAGTATACTGGGATGGGGAAGCGCGGGAATACGAGACAGAAAATGAAAAATGCACGAAGATGAGACAGACATCTAGAAGTCTTCACTCATCTGTAGCCAGAATATCTCAAAGAAGCAACATAATTACTCTATGGAAATTTAAATTTATAAATTTTGCCAGATCATGGCACCTCCTTGAAAATATCACAAAGGTACAGGGCTAGAAAACTGGAGAAGCTGGTGAGAAAATTTTAGCTTAAGCTCTGCGGCAAATAAAAATTCCCTTTGACCATCATTATTGTCCAAATCTCAAAGACAGTGCCATATTTAGTGCTAACATTCGCATATTTTAATCTTCCTTTAATCTCTCAAATTTCTTACCAACAGAGCTTGATATGCAAAAATTAAATAAGGAAGTTCAAGAAATAAGGAGTTAAGCTGTATGCACCTAACTTAGAATCGTCCATAACTTGGCAGACATTCATACAGATCAGATGTATCAAACACTAATTAGATTAATTTCTCATTAAGGCATATGCACAAAATTAAATAATCTGATCTCATTAAAATTGTGATCAAGATTAGGCCACAATAAAAATATACACTCATTTCATTTTTTGCAAAAGGAAAAAAAAAATCCTTCCTATACAATCTGCTCTGAAACATGAAGTTAAGCAACTTAAATTTTATATAAATATCCTCTGAAACAATATTGATTCTCATTCAAGGCTCCAAACATTCTGACTTCACTTTCTGCAACACACCATTTCAGTTTACAACACACAGATTTACTCCATTTCCGTATGTGTAGGCAAGTAAAATAAAAACTAACAGAGGTCATCTCCTCATAAGAGGTATTCTAGGAAATTGAAGAATTGAGACAAATCACATGAATGATTACCTAGGAAAAATGGGAAAGTTGTTCTTCCTAACAGAAATTTTAGCTATAATACGAACAAATGAAATAAATCTACCACTTTGGAATAAGTCAGACTTCCTGTAGAGAGTCCCTATATTTAAGACAAGAACTAATAACAATCTCAGAAACAAACGTTGTCCTTTTCACCAATCCCCAATTAATCTGAACCTTTGACATGCATAATCAGGATGTAGAACAATTAACTTTCAAGCTGGCAGATAGTTCTCTGTCTCAATTTCTCTCTCTATATATAAATGCATATCCTATATGCATTTATATGAATAAATGTATATGGATATCTTAAAATTATTCTGAAGATTCCAACTAATCTGCACCATTTTTCACCCACTGATTTCAAAATAAGATATTATATACATCCATATAATCAACTTTGTAGATGTAAGGAGACTGTGGAAGACTGTGGGACAGAGTAGGAAGGATTTGATGAACATAATCCGTAGATTGAGAGGAGAAATAACATAATATCACTGTGAGTATTTGTCCAGAATTTTACATTTTAGTATATACTGCATCTTCTAGTGAGTATTATTTTCCTTTTCATACATTTTTTCATGGGAACTGCAAGAAATCTTACTAATGCGTGTGATCATGGTTCAAACTTCCTATTTTTTAAAGAGATTATAATGTAGTGAAAGTAGCTAAAATACAATTTTCAGATTTTAGGGTTTTTTTTTAATTGTTATTTGTTGTATTTTTATTGGTTTTTACAGATCTAAAACTTAACTTGTATCTTTAGCAATTACTAGAGATTAAGTCTTTTGCAATTAATAAAACTTGAAGTAAGTCATAACACATATTTTGGCATTTAAGCATTGCTATCAAAACAAATGTATGGTTAAAATTCTTAAATGACATATATGTATCATAATGTTGTATATTCCCCTTCTATAATAAAAAAAAAGAAAAGCTTTTACAACTTAAACATTAGAAGTATGTGAACTTCTTCCTTGTAGCTGTAAACAAAATTAACAGCCACTACCTTCCCTCATTAACAAATTAATATTCCTTATTTCTATGTATCAGTACACAAAAAATATTCATTCTTTTTTTAGTGTTTTTTTTTTGTTTGTTTATTCACTATATTTTGAGTTACAATATCTAAGTGTATTCTGGTGGTACATTTTACTTCATCTATTCAGTAAGAGCACTTTATAGAAAAAATATATGAACTACTTGGTTTGTTGGTTAAAGCTTCAGAAACAGTTTAAATAAAACTTGGAACCTGAATATTAGTTGTGCATGCATAGTCTCTCTATTACTTTCTATTTCAACATTTTCACCAGTTCACTTTAGTACAGGAGACAGATGAGATGAGACAATGCTAAGGAAGAAGAAATGCAGAAAAAGAAATAAATTCAAGTATGGTTCATTGCCTATTAGTTTATTAAGTAACCACCAGTGGGCATGTTTAATCTAAAAGGAATTTTTTAGATTACTTGCAAAATCTGCAAATATTAAGTAACAGAAATTTAGCATGAAGCATCAAGATGCTGATGTCTTTATATAAAGACATATAAATACTTTCTCTATTCACACTGCTGAACAATGTGTGTATTGTTAACTCTTCTCAAGCTCTCTTGATGAAGATCTTAAGGAATTACAGAATAAAAACATAAACTCCAGGTATGTCAAAAATACTCTAAACAATTCTGTAATGCAAGAATGCTATTAACTAAATTTGGTTAGCCCTTATGATTTCAACCTGATTGAGCTACATTGCTTCACAGATGTAAAATACATTAGATTTTTTGCATTTAGGCAATTTTGTTCATACTGTATTAGTATTAAAGACAGAACAGGCATAAATGGTTTATGTATTAATGAGGTAAGGCCCAGCTTCTGAATATATCCTATACTGAAACAAAACTGCACTCAAATAAAAACCAGAATTGAGGTTTGCAAAATCAGCAGCAGTTCTGCTAGGTGTGTAGTAGCTGTGAGACCTCAGGAACTGCCATATTACAACCGCACTTTTAGAGTCCTGATGTATATGTTACTTTGAACAGAGCATCACTATAACAAAGTGGAGTTTGATTGTTACGTGGCAAAGTGGCAGCATAACAAAATTAATAAGAACAAAGTGAGTTTCACTTTATACAATTTATTTTTGCAGTACTATCAGCAATTGTGCAAATGGCAGAGTTTCCAGAAGGGCTACTTAGAGTAAGGACAACTAGCTACAGCTGTTGTGAACAAACAGTGAATCTCCAACTCAAAATGCAAGAAATCATTCCAAATTGAGAGTATGATAGAAAATAAATGACATGCAGTCTGCTATAGCAGATAAAAGAATGCCTAATAAAATACATATAATTTTATAGAGAAATAGTGCATAGACTGTACATCTGCACATTATAGATACAGAAAACATTTGTACAATGCTAAAATTTAGTATAAATTGGGACAAAATTATTACATTTATTCTTCAAATATTTTCACAGTTGAAAATTTTATTCCTCGCTGAGATAAAAATCAAGAAACTTTCACAAAGAAAATTTGCGGAGGATCACATCCAGAGTTAGCTTTAAGTTTAGATGATACACTAAAAGCATAGATAATTCAAGACATTAGTCATCCTCTCTAATTTCAACAGCCCAAATGTCATGTGTAATCCAAACTACTTGACTAGACTTCTAGTTTTCAGCAGAAAGACACTGTGTTTGCAAAATTCTTTCTAGGCTTCAGATCTGGAGAACTACCTTTATCTCCCTTCATTAACAAAGGATGATTGGGTAGGTACAGCGAACTTAAGAGTAAGCTTACTTAACTGACTAAGGCAGAAGATAGGTATGAAACTGTGCAACCTAAACAAGTTTTCAACAACTAGACTATTTGCTTTCTGGTACCTACACATCACTTATTAATTGAAAATTCATTCTTGAGCTGATTATTGTTTCCTCATCTGCACTTAAGCATTTTTTTTTTTGTCCAGAGAAGGACAAAGATGATAAGGAGGCTGGAGCATCTCTCCTACAAAGACAGCGTGAGGGAGCTAGGCTTGTTCAGCCTGGAGAAGAGAAAGCTCAGGGGAGATCTCATTGTGATTTTCCAGTACTTGTAAGGAACTTACAGTCAGGAGGGAACTGACTTTTTACATGGTCTGGTAGTTATATGATTAGAGAAAATGGCTTTAAACTAAAAGAAGGGAGCAAGATTTAGGTTAGATGTTAGGAAACAATTATTCACTTAGAGGGTGGTGAGGCACTGGCACAGACTGCCCAGGGAATGTAGATACCCCATCCCTCAAGGTGCTCCAGGCCGGGTTGAATAGGGCTCTGGGCAGCCTGAGCTGCCCACAGAACTGGCTAGGCTTTTAAGGTCCCTTCCAACCCCAGAAACTCTATGATTATAGAACTCAAATTATAAAACAGTGAAGCTCAAAAGTTATGGTCCTTTTCCACCCAAATTACCAGAAAAATATCACCTTCAAGAATATTTACTAAAATAAGAAAAACCACATAGTATTCAAAGATTACCAAAAGAATATTATACTTCCAGTAATAAACTATGGAAAACTTTGGAATATAAATTTTTTTAATACCTGCCATAGGGAAAGCGTGCTGCCAATACTCTGTAAGTACAGGTCTGTACGAAATTATTCAAACTCCTTTACTGCATAAACAGAGAAATTGTGACAAAGTAAAAACAAAGTTCTGGGGAATATCTATGCAGACAGGAGGAAAACAAACAAACAACAAAAAAAAAAAACACCCCACACAACAGAGAGTGAAATGAAAAAAAAAATCACAGAAGTAGGAACATTTTTTTAATTGTTAATATGAATACAAAAGTCTTGGATTTAAATTCACTACTCTTAAAGTGGGTTTATTGGATCTTTTGAGATGAACAAAAATCATGACCAATTTGCAGCAGCTGCTAGACTGGTCTTAATACTCATTTTAGCTACTTTAAACAACTGGTTATATAGGAATGGAGCGAGTATAAACTCTCCATGAGTTCCATACCTCAAAGCTCAACAGTTTCATAGTACCCTTCTCCCTCTTCTTTCCATTGAGTGGAAAGGCAAACTACATTAGTCACACTGCTAGATTATTTTGGGTGTCGGCACAAAATTGCTCAAAATACTCAAGTACTAGAATCCTTTCTATATCTTGGCATGCACTTCAAATGAGCAAAGTTCCTTTCTTAAAAGCTGCTACTGTAGCAATTACTGTGACCTTGGAAATTATATGAAAGAAACACTCAAAACCACTGAACTTGAATCTTCTACGTGCTATTTCTTGTACAGTAATCTTGTTATAAATTTGGATCTGAAAAATTCATTCCAGTCCTGTGAGTGCTCCACCTTTTTTAAGCAATCATAAAATCTTAGTGTTATTTATAAGGGTATTTGTGAGGCCTCTCTTTTTTAAAAAACTAGCATACAAAAATAATAAGTCTTCCCATTTTGTGAGGTTGTACTGCAATTAAACTGCTGAAAGACAACTCCTGTACTGAATTCCCATCTAAATTCATGCAGGCATTCTTAAACTCTGATGCCACAATTTCACCTTAAAAAAAAAAAAATATATATATATATATATATATATATATAATTAATCTATGTGTCAACTCAGTATGAATTCAGAAAGAAATAGCAGTTTCAATAGAACTTCCAAGCTATCAGTAATTCTTGTGCTAGAGGATGGGGGAAAAAAGGAATGATACTGGCTGACCAACAAAACAATTTGATCTAATATAAAAGTGCTTGTGTACAACTGAAGAATAATTCTATTCATCCTGCTAATGGAAACAGACGATTTTCATCCTTATTTGTGATAAGGGTATGAAATAAATGAAAAAATCTTAGAAAAGGTCAGAGTTATGAACAGAGAATGAAGCAAAACAGCTGCCTTCAGAGGGTTGAGGGTTTTTTCAACAAAGAAAAGCTGTCAGTTGGACTTCTGCTGTGAGAGACAAAAAGTTTTGTTTGAGTAGGAAGTAAAAGGCCTGAAGTAAAAAATTTACTGAACATTGATTTAACAGAAATTGATCATTCTATTGTAACCTCAAGGCTGTCATTTACTTGTGAAACACAGTATTCATTTGAGAATGTTTAACACAGAAATCATTAATTCCAGCAACTTCCTTAGAAAAGCAAGAATCCTGTGTTCAGTTTTTCATGTGTATCTCTCTCTCATATGAAGTAAGAGAATCCTTTACTACTGTTTAGGTAATATCTTAAAAGGAACAAAGTTGAGTAATACAGAACTATGCTGTAGAAAAGACAGAAGTGAGTAGGACATGCTTATTTCTTTGAAAGAAAATTGAAGACATCTTACCCACAATGAGTAAACAAGATATAAGCAGAGAGGATAAAGAGAAAATGGAAGTCCTGGGTGAGGAAATGAGAAGACAGTAGAATACTGGGAATGGGTAGACCAGAAAAGTAAAAGTTGTGCAAAGAAACAAATAACTTGTTCTTTTTCCCTCTAATTTCTTGAGAAATTTACAATTTGTGTTGTAGATTTTTACCCCTCAAGTTCAAAACACTGAATTAAAGGAAGATAATATTCTAATACAATGATTATTCATAACTGAGGTAAAGGGAGTATATGCACAATATGTTTAGGCTTTATTTTGGTTGAGATAATAAAAAATTATTTCAAATAAAATTTCTTCTCATTATGTTTTTGCAGTTATGATTCAGCAAAGCTGACACACAAATATTTATTAAATTCCTTCTGAATCCAAGAGAATCCCTCCTTATGTATTTACTGTTAATGTATAACTCACATATATAGGTCACTCCGAAAGTAATGCCTCCTGTTTACTTCCATGGAAACTACAACAGATACTAAGAGTAAAATAATTCTGTTTAATAGAACAAATTCTCAGCTACAAAAGACTGTTTTTCAGCATAGTCACCACCATTAGCTGTGCATTTTCACCAACAATGAACAAGAGTCTCCATGTCATGCTTGTAAACATCTGCACCAGTGAAGGTTACTAACTGTTGCAGTCACCACTACTGAAATGCATCCCCACCACGTCATTGGGCTCACATCCATTGTTTGGTCTCTGGAAACATTCAGCAACATTCAGTTAGCACTATTGCAAATCCAGTGACACACCTTTGCTTCATATGCACTTCCGTATCAGGTGTCATTTTGTCAGACTGCCCCTCTGATTCCCTCTGTCACATGGCAACAACATGTAACGGAATACTGATAAGCGGGTTCAGCCTCTGACATCATGGGCCAATATAATAAAATAGGAGGCATTACTTCTGGAGCAGACTTTTTCCATTAGGATATGTTCCAGGAAGCTCAGAATGGAGTTTGAGTGATGTAGGCACTTTCTAAAAAGTCTTATGTTTTTTATAAGTTTATAATAATGTCTATAAAAACTAGAGAAGTTAGAGAAACCTTGTAAGTACAGTTATGGTAAAGTGAAGGCAGTTCTATTGGCCTGTACAACATGAACAGGAGTTCTAACTTTTTCTTTGTTTACAAGGTATGAATATCCAATATTCAAACAATTACACTATAATATTATGTTCCAATCCATGGTTGCACTTAAATCTTCAGAATCTGCAGGAGTAATATTACGTAATTTGACCTTTATCAATTAACTGGGAAAAAAAAAAAGAAAAGAAAAGAAAAAAAAAAAAAGCATATGTAAGAAAAAGAAATTAGGGAAGGGAAAGAAGAGGTACAGCAAAGATACTGCAAGATCAGCCAATTGACAAAAATGACCATATGAAGTACTTGGAATAAATTAGTTTAAAAGAATGGTTCAAAATCCATACCTACATGTTGGATCCCAGAAGTCTGAATCTGCATTCACATCTACAGTATTACACAGCAACCACTCTTAAAAATGACCATACTGTCCAACAAGTGCCACAAAAAATTGATGGCAGCTTTCTTTGTTCTGAGTAGCACACAGAATGTGGGATCTTGAACAAGTTCTTTGATAACTGCTACAGAATGGTAACTTCATTACTTTTTAATATTGACAGTATTGACTCTTCAAATAAATCTGATCTACCTTATTAAATATATTTCTTGAAGTTTGAATTGATGACACTTCATATCTTGTATATAAGGAGATAGAACAAGAGGAGGACATAAATTGATATAGCCCACTTGCATGGCAAACTGGCTGCACACTTGTACATCAGAAGTAGTATGTTCAGAAGAACATGCAGGAGCTATTGCCTGAGAAGCACCTGTCCTCAACTACACTATTAAACACGCTGGGCCAAAGTTTATATCTGGTAAAAGAGAATTTACTGAAAGAGCATTCACTGTTACCTTAGTTTGCAGCAAGAATTCACAGAGCTCACTGTTTTTTGGAAGCTCATGAAAATGAGGATTTGAACACAACAAACATTAAATTTCTTGTACAGAACATATATCCTATCTATATACACATATTGGTAAATATGTTTGTATTTTTCTTAATGTACAGTATCTCCAAAACTAGAAAATGGTGCATGAATATCATACATAAATAATAGTGATTTATTTCCCTATTTATTACAATGTATAAATAATTACCTCAGAAAGATTGAATAGAAAAAGAAAGAAAAAGAAATAATTAAGGAGACATCCATGATACATCCATATAAAATCCAAAATACAAGGCTAAATTACAAAAGCAGAAACAAACATCTGTTCTATATTACATATGTTATCTATCCAAGAAAACCTTAAATGACTTTAACACAGATTTTGAAAAAGCCTCTATAACTCCTCTATTACCATAACTACATCTGGCAAGCAAGTAACTTGAACAAGGACTGAATCGAGTAATCCTCTATGATATAGCACAGAGTCATAGAATCAT
>JAOWBP010000001.1:79028595-79054128 GCA_028571105.1 Tragopan temminckii | reverse complement strand
ATAATATCTCAGTTCTCTCAGCACTCTCAGTTCTAAGGATAATCCTCTTTACATTCATAAAGGTGCAGCTTCTTAACACAGGACTTAATTTAGTTAAATGAATTGCTTTAAGAAGCTGATAACAGTGGAAGTTTCAGCACACTGTACATCAGTGGAACCTTTACTTATTGAGGTAGGCTGCAGTAGTGATGGGCTGCAGTCCACAAATCACTTCAGTGATACCTCCTTTCTCTCTTTCTCCCTGTAAATTAATTAAATTGCCACACTTAAATGAATAAATGTAACAGCAACAACAGAAAATCTTAAAAAAAAAAAAAAAAGCATCAGTCATATTACAAAACTTTTTTTTTTATATATATATGACTTCTTTATCTTGAAAAATGGCTCTTGTGTTTCAGTTTGCCTCTTGTCCTGCCACTGAGCACCACCAAAAGAAGCCTGGCTCCTAACTTTTTTCCTTCAGCAGCTGCTGAAGGTCACTCTTTGAAGTCTCAGAGCCCCTTCTACTCAGTGTGTATACAATATGGATCGTGAGTCCTTGAAGATCCAGAATTGACATGAAGTGACCATGTAAATGATCAGATTGTATCATTTTTCCACTGTTGTAGAGAAATAAGGACACAACCAATTATCTTAAGCAAATCTTCCTAAATTTTGTTATTGCTCTTGTCTCCCACCCCTTCTGAGAACCAGTGGTTTATTCCTTTCATTACAGAAAGGGGCTGGACTGATAAATGAGGTGAGGGAAGGCTCTGATAAATGCCACCACTACTGCAGATAGAGAAAAAATGCTGTATGAAGAGTAAAGATGGGAAGTTGTCTTTAACAAATATCTTCCATTTGAGGAACACTGGTTGACAGCAATTAACATGAAAGGATTCCCGCTTAAAGACATTATGTTAAAAATAGTTGTTGCCTAAACTAACCTATCATGGGTAGTAATGGTTGCCTTTGTGAGGAACATAGCAAACTATGTCATGGATAGATGTCATTGGATATCCCTGATAAAGCTTGCCTTATTATTAGCGTAGTGAATATTAAGCCTTTCTCTATTTTATTCCTCCTGCAAAGTTGATAACTAGATACTTTCTAGATTCACATGATACTTACAGTTACCGAAACCAATAAATAAATAAATAAATAAATAAATAAAATAAAAATAAAAAAAAATTCAGATTCTTATTGCTAGTACAAACAAGAAAATACACAGATAACACAAGATATTTGATACCCCTCCACTCACTCGGCTTTATACTGGTGAAAAACTTAACTGTCCTTGTTGATGAGCACATTTTCAGGGAATTACCCCATTTGAATAGAAATTCAGGGTACTTACTACATTGCCAGATACACTCAAACTAAATGTCATCAGTGATGCTTATCCTTATTTTTCACTATGTTAACTGATAAATGTTAATGACAATTTTCAGTTCAGCAAAATAAGTAAACTCAAGAAAGTACAGCATTACTGACAAAATAGAGGAACTCCTCCTTCCCCAGAGAAGTATCCTTTCATCTCCATCTTAAGTTGGCACATCACAAAGTGACTGATGAATTTTACAAAGATTGATTATTGCCAGTCAGTGAAGAGAAATTAAGTTCAATAAAGAACCAACAATATCACTTGCTGTCCCCTGTCACTTGTTATCTTGTCTAAAATATACAGGTGCACATTGCAATAGACACAAAACACCAAGACAAAAAGTACTACACAGCTAAGAGGCAAAGATATTAAGTATTAGATGCTGAACAGAACTGAAGTCATCTCCTCACCTTAGAGCCAGTTGTGATCACCTGAGCCAGGCCTGGAAGGCACTCCTCAGCTAATAGCCAAAGGTGACAGTTACTCAGAAAATAAGAAGCACATTGCCATCCACTGTTCAAAGGGCTGACACAACTGACCGCAGATCCAAACATCATAGCTTTTCTTAAGGCCTTAGAAAAAGGTAGATAAGAAAGAAAGAGACACATAAAGGGACTAATTGCTCTCTTCACCCTCAGTGGAGTGAGTTTAGAGACTCCTGGTTAACCCAAGCACACACATAATGGTAATTCTAAGCCTGAGTTCACATTCTATACTTCAGGCCAGTTATCCTACCTCCTAGATGAATTTTTTCACATAACAAGCTTGCAGATGAATAACAGCAACAATCCTTTCAAGACTGCAGTTTGAGGATAATGATCATTAACTTTGAATTACATTCTGTTAGATAACTTGTTAACACATCAAGAAGAATCAACACCACAAGCCATTCGTAGCAGAAGCCATTTTGCTTTGAGCCCCCAAATCTCCAAACTTACCTCTTCATTAAAGAGCTCCAGAGGGGTGGAGGCAGTCTGAGTGGGAGCAGGACTACACCTCTTCCTCTGTTTGATTGATTCTGCAAGGTTGCAAGCCAATGAGTTGTCTCTCTCGTGACTGCATGGCCTAAAATACTTGGGTATGCAGGTGAAGATTCAAGAGGAAAAGTGAGACCAGGTTTCAGCTGTTGGAAACAGGAGTGGTGGCTCCATGAAACTCAGCAAAGTTAAGTAGCTAAGCTTTTTTCAGGGCTGCTAGATTGTCCTCTCTTTCTAATAGTCATGACAGAGAAAAGCTGCTAATTAGTCTTTAAATCATGCCGTTAAGTGCCTAGCTCTCTTATGCACTTTTCTTTCCACTGCAGAACAAGTCTTCTGACCAAATTGTGATTGGGCCCAGATGCACAATCTGAATTGGAATTACTTTATTATGTATGTTATTCATCTCATAATGAACCATTACTCACCATTTTATATTCTCATATTCCTACCAATGATCTAAAAAAGAAATGTTTATCTACATTGTGTCTGTTTCACTTAGGATGCAGTTCTCAAGCTTTAATTTGCAGATCACTGGAGGCAGGGAGAACATTTCCATGTTGTTTTAAGGAAATCATTAGACTATATATCGAGAGGTTTTTTAAAAGTGTCATACTAAAGTAAAGACTTTTTAGAAGTTTTTGTGTAATTTCTGAAAAATCAAACAGAAAACTCCATGCCTTTTCTCTTTTCCCATTCTTGGAATACCAGCTCCCCATCTGTGGCTGGTAATTTTACGATGTCATTCAGTTGTGACCACATTTGAAGACAGTAGCAAATAAAATAACTGAGGTTACAGCATGGGTGCCCAACCTTTTGACTTGCCTAGGCCGCACTGAGTGAAGAGGAATTTTCTTAAGCTGCATATATGTAGTCACTCTGAAAGTAATGTCTCCTATTTATTTCCATAGGAAGTACAAGGTATATTGTAAAACAGGTACAATGAGCACAATAACGCTTTTAGATAGAGCAAATTCTCAGCTACAAAAGTTTGTTTTTCAACAGTCACCACCATTAGATATGCATTTTCATCAGTGATGAACAAGAGCCTGAAAGTTGTTCCTATTAAAACCTGCACCAGCTGAGGTGATCCACTATCAGCGCTGCTGAAATGCACCACCCACTGCCTCACTGTGCTCACATCCACTGTTTGGTCTCCAGAAATGTTCAGTAAGTGCCAACAAATGTTAGTGAGTACCATTTCTCTGCATAGAGGAAGTCAATCATACCTTTGATTTGTTTGCACTTCCGTGTCAGACACTATTTTGTTAGACTGCGCCTCTGCCTTCTGATTATCACTTTTTTGGCAATCTGGGAACCTATTCTCAAATTCCTTTATCAAAACAGGAAGCATGACTGTTTTTGGTGGTTGTTTTTTTTTTTTTTGGTTGTTGTTGTTCATGGGACTGTGTTTAGACAGTGCATCAAAATGTATAAAATTATTTGTCATAGCTTGATTCAGCACTGCACTGTATTCTCCCTATGCACTGGTTTAAGCCTAGACAATGCCAGTCACACAGGTATGTTCGGTTGTTGCCAAGAGAAGTGGGTGTGCCCGGGGCCAGGCCAGGCTGCTCAGTGTGGCAGAGCTGCCTCCATGATGGTATGGGGCAGAGGTCAGTCACAGTGAAAGTTGCATCAGGCCACATGTGAGCTGTGGGCCACGGGCTGGATGTGTTTGGGTTTGAGCTAAAATAAAAAACAGAGGTTTGGGCTGGGAGATTTTCAACCAGTCGAGGAGATTTATTAGGAGTAAATGTAAAGACTCACTAGCAGGAAAATGAAAGCATATATACAGAAAGAAACAAGGAACAAAGCAGCTTCATAATTAATGTAAATTAAAAATCTGCAAGGAATATTTCCTTTTTTTTTTCCTTCAGTTTTATGTCAGAAAGCATTTAAGATTCAACACAATTTTTCAAAAATAAGTGAAGAGTTCTGCCTGTTATGAAACCTGGAGGGGGAAAAATCTACATTGATGCTTTCATTATGATATTATCTATTCTAAGAACATTCTCAATTACCATTATGATCATCATTAGCATGTTTCATAGCATGTTCATTTGTTTTTCCTCCTTCTAAAATGTTAATCAAAGATTTGCTTCACTGTAAATCAATCAAAAATTTTAAAATTCATTTTAGGTTTAATCATGCAGTGTTGTAGCATGTAATAAATGAAATATAAAAATACTGAGTTATTGTTGACACTGCTTTTATCCTTCAATAATAATGTGAGTATGCTTTCATTTTATAGAATTATCATTTTGAGCATAACCTAGTTACTTCTGAAATATATTAACTTTTTTTTTATGGAATCTATAATTTCTGTGTAAGGTAGAGATTATTCCTTCATTATTTCTATCTTATCAATTTAAAAATACATTTGCAAATTTTAAAACTGGTGCATTAAAAAGTTTATTCCTATAATTACACAAGTTTATTTAAAGACAACAAAGTGGAAACTGGTTCCTGATCAGTTTATCTGATTAAGGCCAGCTCTTCTGGCTGTGTTATTAGAAATACCTGATATTTCTGACTTTTTAATCTATATTCTTTGTCATGGTTTTGTGATTTTTGGTTATCGGTATTCCACATCATAACATCATGTAGTGCATTGGGACTTAAAGTGTTAATGCTCAAGTTTCGGGTACCTGTCCAGAAGAGAAGAAGAACTACATTCCCCAGGGGACTTTGCAGTCACAGAGAAGAGACTCCTGGCAAGGTCACCTGATGCGCCTTTTCTTCTTCTCCCTGCTGCTCAACCAGACTGCACATCTCACTTCAGCGTTATGGTGAGGCCTATCCAACTTTTGGACATTCTCTCTCTCATTATATTTGACTTATTAGCTTCAATTCTAATTATATTGTATTATAGTGTGTTATCTTGCATTCCGATACCATATTTAGTAAATTAGTTTGTTTCTCCTCAGATCGTTGCCGCTGTTTTTAGTTATTTCAGGGTGCCCTGTTTCCCTTTTCTGGAGGCATGGATTTTGCAAAATCCCTCCGCCTCACTAGTCACAGAACCGGGCTGGACCAGCCCGTGAACCGTTGACAATTCTTACATTTGAAAAATGCTTATACCTAAATTGGGCCCAAATTTCCTAGTAGCCAAATACTTCAAAATCCAATGGAAATGCTACAGTCTTCACCGTCTTGGGATTTAGGTGGAATATGGAGACAGAAATCTTACATCCAGTTTAAGTATTATTGCCACATTTTAGGGAAATGAATATGTCTTACATATTAATTTTGTGACAAGAAACTAAGTTTATAGTCTCAGGAGAGAAGAGAATCCAGATGAAAGTTAATTTTAATTGTTCTTGAATGTGTCGTGCATTAACCTTTACTGACTGCTGGATGCCCATCCAGTCACTCTCTCATGAGAAGAAAGATAGAAAAGCTCATGGGTCAAGATAAAGACCATTTACCAATTACTGATGAGGAGAACAGCCTCAACTTCAGAAAAAATAATTTAATTTTTTGCTCATTAAAAAGAGAGAAGATGGTGAGAAATAAAGACTAAATTAATCAACACTGTTCCTCCAGCTCCACTTTTTCCTGGTCTCAACTTCAGTCTTTCATCACCTCTTCAACCTCCCCTACTCACGAGCAGCAAAAGGAGGGTGGGGAACTGGGGTTGTGGACAGTTTGAAAGTCTTTGTCTTTGCTGCTCCTTTCTCCTTATTCTTCTCCCCTTAGTAGGGTTCCTCCCTCAGTATGCAGTCCTTCACAAACTACTCCACTGTGGATCCTTCCCACAGGGTGCCATCCATTAGACTCAGACTGCTCCAGAGTGGGTGCTACCTAGGCCATAGCTCCTGCCAGAAAAAGCTTCTACTCTCCATGGCCTGCAGATTTTTTCAGGGTATCTCTACCTTCTGCAGCATTACATGCTCTGAAGTGACCCTCCATCTCCATGGTCATCCTTCACCATGGTCTCGTCCGTGGGTTGCATTGGAACCTCTGCTCCAATTCCTGGAGCAGATCCTCACCTCCAGAGAGGCCTACTTCTCAGGCTTATGTGTCTGTAGGGCAGTTTCTCTCATTTTCTCACTCTTCTCTCTCACAGCAGCTGTGCAGCATTTTATGCTATCTCTTCAACTAACGTGCCCCCAGTGTGGTGTGGAGCTGACTGGAACCCACTGTGTCCAACATGGAGCAGTCCCAGCTTCACCTCACACAGCAGCCCCACAGCAACCACCGCCAACACCTTAACAAAAAAGCCCATTACAGAAAGTATGCAAAAGAAAGAGCTGTTTCAGACAATTTTCTTTCCAGTGTCCTTGCAGACACAAAATTCTGAGGTTCAGATTACAGACCTTTAGTAAAATACTTAAATGTCACCAAATTAAAAGTTTTCCTAGTAGTACAAAAAATCATAAAAAAAAAAAAAAAAAAAAAAATTGCAATAGTATTTTTGTCTAGGATCATTTTGGTATAGAAGTACTTCCTTTGTGCTACAGTCTGACTCTAAATTACAATGCAGTTTCAGCTAAGAAATTGGAAATCAATTCTTAAGACATTATATCGATGACAAATAAATTATAGGCAAGTCACAACAGAACAACCTGAAATAACTGTGGACAGAGAATCAAGGTAAATGTTAATGGCCATACTGATAGAAAGTGAGCTTCATTCTAGCATTTCTCAAACATGCAAATTCTTATTTCAAAGGCCAGAAGAACTGGCACAAAGAAAATGTATAGCATTCCAAATATGTGGAGTCAATTGTAAATGTGTGGTAATCTTGAATCAAATATCTATCTCTCTTCTACAATAAAAACGTACCACAAACTCTGGACCTGAGAAAATTGTGTGTGAATATTCATTATCTCCTATGATCTGGACTTGGCATTATGTTGAAATACAGTTCTGCAGATTATGTAAGGCAATAAGGAAACAAAAGAGTTGGTTGTTGAAGGATACAACAGAACAAAGACTGAAAAGCAATATACATTGGGCATGTACATAATTTCCAAAAGACAGAAGTGACAGGAAAGTAGTTTTCCTGTTCTATTCATCTTATCATTTCCTATGCTATGAATATGAGACAAGTGTGATTCCTATAATCCATTTTTTCTTACTTTTGAAAGGTTTGAAAATAACAAAATGCGATTAGAGGAGAAGTCAACGTTTCCTTTTTTTTGGATACAAAATCTTACTCACTGTGCGTAAATACTATGCTTGACCAGATCAGACCAGATGAGCGCGTACTCTTTTATTCCTTAGTAATGTACCAACATGTAGAAGGAAAGGTTTCCACAGCCAACTGGCTCATTTGAGTGACGTAGACTCCTCACGTAATGCAGGTTGCATTTCTTCATTCTTCATGTCTTATCATGTCAGTGAGAAGAGAACAAAAGACAGCCGTAGAAACAGACATGACAATGTGCCCTGGCAGAGGAATGAGGGGGTACAATTAGGTAGGGTTTTGAGGCTGTTAGTAGGGGCAGCAAGGCAAATTAGTGGTGTGAAAAGATGATGTATTATTCCTTAGTGAGTTGTTCTGCAACTATTTTCTCTCTCTTTATGGCAGGTCTTTTTGTATGCGTGTAATTTTTTATTTTTTAATTTGCCATAGTATTAATTGAGTGAAAGCTCTGTCAAAGTTACACTGAATAGGTCTGTTGCAATTCTGTCTTGTATTTCACAGACAGAAATATGCTTGCTTTCACTGTGCATTATGTGTGAGGTGACTCTGAGATGTCCAGGATCTGTGGGTCTCATTAGTACAGGTGCTTCCCCACCTGGACACCATTTGACTTACACAGTGAGGTGAATTCCAGAGCTCGTATGCTGGAGGTTGGGAGACTGCATATATTGCTGTTTTTCTATTCAGATAAAATTTGTGGGCAGAAAAATAAGAGAAACCCTGACATTCTGATATCTTTACATTCAGAAAAAAATAAGGTAGAAAAGTAAGGACTACATGTTGGTAGGTGAGCTTTTTAGTGTTCATCATCTTGTGACTTATCATGTGACAATGCAAATCACTAGGCAAATTCTTGCTTTTATTACCAGCTCTATATTTCAATGTAAGCAGTATTAAATAAAAGGGTGCAGCAGGAAAAAAAAGGTGAGAAGTAAAATTTGAAAATCTTGGATGAAAAATACAAGTCACTGCAAGATGGTAAATTTCATGGGTTCCAGTTAACTGCAGATAGCTGAGTAAGCCCGCTGCCTTATAGCTACCAGTGAGTCTAGTCTGATAATTGTTAGATTGGGAAAACCATCTTGTAAGGTCCATTGAAGCAGAACTGAATGTCTTGAAGAACTTGTTGGAGCTTATAGGCAACGGCAACTAAGAGGCAAAACTATAGCTTAGGAAATAGATAGTATTTTTAAAAAATAAGTTAGACTGAATGATTCATTTCTATTTATGCTTCAGTCTTGAAGAAGATCAGTACAGCCTTTCTTCAAGGCTAGAATCTGTATCCTGTAATCATACTGAGAAATACTATACTCAGTGAACAGCTCATGGAATAAGGTAGTAAGTGGGAATCAGAAAAGCAAACATGATGTAAAGAAAATCATGAAACTGTCTGTATCTCTGAACCCTATTAGAAAGAAAATAACAGTATCAGACTGTGTTTTATCAATCTCTGTTAATCAAAGAAAAAAATGACTTACTTTGCAAAGAAGCTTCCTAATCTTCAATGGATTACCCATTATGAGTAAGATAATATAACAAGGTTTATATGAATTAATTTTTTACTGATACATTAAAGAGGTGATATAAGATCCTACTATCAAACTGGAAATACATATCTATATTGTGCATTTCCCAAATCTTTATATTTCTTAAGGGACTATTGCATGTAATATGTAAAATGTGTGATACTTCACTGTTCCAAGGACTCAAATTGGAGAAGAAAAAGAAAAAGAAAAAGAAAAAGAAAAACAAAAAGGAAAAAAAAAAGACAATTTCTTTTTGGTGGATTTTTTGGTAATTTATTATTATTATTATTGTTATTATTATTATTATTATTATTATTATTATTATTATTATTATTATTTGTGATGAGATCTTTCCGAGGAACAGAGATAATACTTCCAAAATGATACTAGCACCCAGGCCAAATCTGATAAGAGAGAATCTTTCTGAAAGAGTTTGAAGTAGGAAAATAATGTTCTATGTCTTATTATGTTTGTGGGATTCTTAGTATATAAGTTTACTTAACTCTATTCAATCAAAAATGCTTTAAGCATTCTTTCATCAGTGATATCATATACTTTCCATATGAAGTAAAACTTATTAGATGCATTTTGCTTTTTTTTTTCTTTTATAAAGAAAAAAAAATCAATGTTTTAGCTGGTTTGGGGTTGGAGAGGGAGTTGTTTTTTCAAAACAAGTAAAATTGCTGTGTAGGACTTCCTCGTATCTACCCTTTATTTCCGAAGTTCTTACCCTTCAGTCTTTCTCAGTGAAAAAGAGGAACTCTGGAATTTATCGGCTGTGTGCTGAAGTCCTTGCTGGGAAGAATACAACATCTGGTAATTGGTGGTAATTTCCCCTTCTTCAGTTTTGGGTCCACTTGTGGTTGGTTATATGCATTTTCTTACAAATTCTGTGACAAAATGGCATTTTTGGGGCCACACAGGCACTGTAATTAAGATATTTAGAAGAATACTGAGTTAATTCAGAGTAAAAGGCAGTTTAATGTAAGTGCCAAGAGAAACTGAGGAAAAAAAAGATGCTTGATAGTTCAAGACCTGCCTCAGCTTTTCCAATTACTTCCCATGAAGGCTAAACTGTTTCTCAAGTCTTCTTGTTAGGGCAAAGAACATCCTAATCTTTGTTCCTGAATAAGCATCTGTGGGTAGAGCTATTGTCCATTGCTACCATTTTTCATCCTTGTTGGCTGTTAGAAAGAGAAATGGGGTGAAGAAATACAAATCTCTCTCTGAAAACCAGAGCCACAACTTCTACATTTCTTACTCAAGCAAGAAAATAGAACTGGAGACTTTCTTTCCCCTCAGTAATCAAAGTAGTCAAAGCTTCTTTTATCCATAAGGAATTTTTTAGAGTGCAAACTCATCCTCTTGTAAAAGCCTGAGAATCATTTTAATTCTCTTACCAAAGGAATCAACATATAATCTTGTTCCAATCCATTTCAGACAGAACTTAGGAGTAGCATGCTCATTGTTACGCAGTGTATTGGGTTACTTTTGATAATAAAACATTAAAGACTCATAAAATGATGAAGAAAATATATATTAGGCCTATTTATTTAAAGCCAGAGAACATGGAATTATTTGGGGATTAAATAAGAATCATTCAACACATACATCTTCTGATACTTGCTCAGTTTAGTTTCTATCACTTTTCTATGGAGACTATGTTCTGTCAGAGAAAATTTATTGGATTCTGTTTTGGATGTCAAAATAACATGATGACCCATTCATAAAATCAGGGGGAAAGAAAAAAAAAAAAAAAAAAGAGAGAGAAGAAAAAAAGGGAAGAGAAGAAAAAAAGGGAAGAGAAGAAAAGAAAAAAAAGAGAAGAGAAGAAGAAAAGAAAAAAAAGAGAAGAGAAGAAGAAAAGAAAAAAAGAGAAGAGAAGAAGAAAAGAAAAGAAAAAAGAAAAGAAAAGAAAAGAAAAGAAAAGAAAAGAAAAGAAAAGAAAAGAAAAGAAAAGAAAAGAAAAGGAAAGAAAGGAAAAGAAAGGAAAAGAAAGGAAAAGAGAAAGGCGGATTTTGCTATTGATCTAGCCCATCTTGATTAAAATCTACTTTCCAGCTGTCTGTGATCTGCACATTCATTTGTGCTATTTACTCCTTCTTTCAGATTAAGACAGAATGCATTGAATAAAATGAATTTTAATGCATGTGCTTCAAGTATCCATCTACATTTCACCCCACAGGTTAGGATCACTTTATTCATTGTCTTTCATGCATTGTTTTTTTTTTTTTCCCCATGTGTAAGCAATTATATTCAAGTAAATGTGGATCATTTTTTTCAAGTAAGTTTTTCAAAGGCGTGATCATACCATACTAAAATGCAAACATTGCTACTGCATATCCTTCATCCACTAATCTTGTGAGTCTATCAAAAAGCAATCAAATTTGAATAGCATGTCATGTTTTTTTCTTTCCTTTTTGTTTATACTTATGCTGATTTTAAAAAATTCATGGTTTTCGTTTTAGTTAAGAGATAATTCATACAATGAAGCCAATGAACCCTATAATAATGAAATACAGAATAGATATAAAAGGTAAAAGTTGGAACTTTATATAAAAGTTGTGGATAGCATTCAAATACTTCATTATACCATGTGTACATCTGCTTAGGAAACCAAACTAAATAATGCCATGCATAAAGAAAATGCCTGATAACAGGGATATACAGAGCTTACCGATGCATTTTGTTCCTACGGTATTGCATCTATTTCTCCATCATGGATTCTAAGCCTGTGGGTTATAACCCTTTTGAACAGATACTATTCTGCTATTACCATATGACAAATGAAATGTTGTGTGGGGAAAATAGATATGAACTACGTTTTTTCATATATATATTTTTAATCTTCTGATATTTGATATGTTATTTTTAGGTGTTTGAAATCATGAACATTTTAAAACCAGGAGTGACCATTCAGTACAAGGTAGGTCACTGAATTTTTTTTGCCAGCTCCTGCAGAGAGAAAGCACTGTTTTTCTCTCTATGTGAGAGAGAGAGCATCCATTACTTGCAGGTGAACTACAGCATATATTTTCAATATATGTCTAATCTTGATTTTAAAACTACAGATTAATTGCTCCCTTGTTAATCAGGTCCAGTGGAATATAACCTTCATTTTTGTAAAGTTGAATTTGAATTGAATCCTCAGTTTTATTGCTTTCAAACTTCATATTTTAGCTGCAGATTTTGGTTTTTACTTTGTCAGCCTGTTTATCCTCCAGTGGTCAAGATCCTACGCCACAAAAAAAATTTATAAACGGGGATCACCTCTTCTTTTAACCTTCTCTGCAGCAAGCTACTCCAGTTTTTCAGTATGAGGAAAATTGTCCCTAACTTACTTGAAGTTACTTGGAGCATTTCCCTGTTATTTACAGTGCTTTTAAACTCTATGAATTAACCATTTGTCATACATATTCATAGTCAGGTACTGAAGCCTGGGCTGTTTGTTAAAAACAGCTACTGAAATAGCTGATGTTATTTCATGAAGTTGTCAAGGTACGAGTTGCTTCACTACTTACTGTCACGCATGTTGTAACATCCAAAACATTAACTGTGAACATTCTCTGACCATTTATTCTCCTCATGATGGCTCTTATGAGACCCTGAGCTTCAGGATATCTTTGGATTTATCCTTTGCTTGACTGACGAAGAACAGACTAACTGGAAGACAGAATTGCGTAGGAGATTCAATGGAAAAAAAGTATTAGCAATTTGCAGTTGTCATCCATAACAATAAGATGAGCTGACAGTGCCAGGGCTGCAATTGATCTCTCCTTTCATTGATGAGGAGAAACAGTGCTGCTTAAATGTCAGGGATAATGATCACTGAACATAGCACCAATGCTACCTTGGTATCTATTTCTAGACTTTGTACTTTTAGGCAGGCCGCCCTCATTATGATTCGTGCTTGGCTACAGAGAGGAAATATGTGAAATAACTATGGCATACTAGGAGTTTCTATAGTAATTTAATGCATGGAAAAAAGTATAATGTGATTTGAGTACACAGTCCCTAGTGGATCAGGCTGTGAAGAACGTGTAGACAGAGCCATTGTTGGTCCAAGTGTACAAAGAACATCCTACGAAAAATTAAATATTGCACTTTATTTTTTATTTATTTATTTTATTTACAAGGAAAGCCACTTACCTGAATTTTTAAATAGCATATGTAATATTTATTAAGAGTGTACTAGGAAAATAAGCATGCTGGTAGGAACATAAAAACTTAGCTGCAAAATCTAGCATAAGTAGATTAACCACCTCAGCAGTCTCAAGTAAATTGCTATTATTTGAAAATATCTAAATCAGGCTTTTACATGTATATGTAAATTTAGATTTCTTTTTGACAAAGTCTTTAGAACAGGATAAGTTTCAAATTCAGATTCAGCACTCCTTTTTAGGATTATGGGTAGAAACTGTCCCACCATGTGTGGAAGACAACTGCTGAATGACTGTAAAGAAAAGAAAACCAATAAACTCAAGCCTTCATTTGAATGTTTTGAGATATAAATGAGAAGCTGGATGTGTGTAATGCAGGAGGTAGGTACTTCGTGACCTTAAGATCCCTTCCAGCCTAAATTATTTGTGTGATTCCATACTACAGAATTTAGCATTAGCTACAATTACGTATGCATACTCATAGAGATTTGCTTTACATTTTGAAATATTCACAATTCAAATTACAGTAAAAAGAATGATTTCTCTTTTTAAATAAATTCTGCATTTTGTACCCAAAATTTATACGTACAGAAAACTGAAAATTGCAGATATAGAAACAGTATACAAGAAATCCTCTGAAAGTAATGCCTCCTGTGTTGGTCTATGACGTCAGTGGCTGATGTTGGTGATATGACAGTAGAAGTTGAACCTTCCCACCAATATTCCATTACATTTTTTTGCTGCATGACAGATGGCAACTGAGAGGCACTCTGACATGATGGCGTCTGACATGGAAGTGCATATGGAGCAAAGGTGTGTGACTGAATTCCTCCATGCAGAAATGGTACTACCACTGACATTCATTGGCACTGTCTGAATGTTTGTGGACAATAAACAGTGGATGTGAGCACAGTGAGATACTGGGTGGTTCATTTCAGCGATAGTGACAGCGACAGTGGATTGCGTTCACTGATGCAGGTTTTGACAAGTGCAGCATGCAGGCTCTTGTCCACTGTTGGTGAAAATGCATAGCTAATGGTGGTGACTGTTGAAAAATATTGTTTCATAGCTGAGAATGTGATCTACCAGATACTGTTATTGTGCTCATTTTATCTGTTGTGCTTTCCATTGAAATACATAGGAGACGTTACTTTCAGAGTGACCTATATACGTAAGGGATTTCATTTCATTTTCTTTTCCCATGTAGAAAAAAAACCAAAAAGCTCAGTAAAGTAATGTTACACTACTGTGGCAAAGAAGAAGGATCTTTAAAGCAACTGTCAATGGTGCTTACACTTACTTAGCTCATTCATTCCTCACCTGAGTTTCAAGGCCTTATTTCTTCCTTTTAACCAAAATAAAATAAAATGAGGGTGGAATTACAAAAGTCTCCCTGATTCTTAGCATGGGATTAAAGGAAGTGGTGAGAACCATTTTGTAATAGTTACAAGTTACTTAATCTAACATTTGAACAATAGTGTTGTTTAAATGTGCTCATTAGCCAAGTGCTTTCGAGGATCAAAGCATATGTGCAACAGTCCTGCTGGGAGCAGCAGCATGGCCCATCTCTGTTAGGAAGAATGTCAATGCTTGTCCAATGCCTTGACTCACAAAAAAACAAAACACTGTAAACTTTCTTTGGCGTTTAGATGTTTTTAATTAACAACAGGTGACTGCAAAAGTTTGAATGAATTTTTCTTTTAGATAATAAAACTCAGGCTTATAGTATAGACTTATAGTATAGGATTCAGTGCCTACACCGAAAGACAGCTACTTTCTTCCAAAGGCAGCATGCAACCCCTGCCCTTCAGAAGAAAGAGAGAGGAAAAAAAAAAAGAGCAGAAATGCTATTTTCAAAAACTCTGCTCTCTAAGATTTTATTGCACTGAGGTAGTGTCTTGGCCTGTTTCTATTTATCTTAATGTTTTTAAATATTACTCATCATCACCAAGTAAAAAGAACTATAGTATATTTTAAGTTAAAAAAAAAAAAGCATAATTCATCTATACTTTTCATGTAGTACAGTATGCAGATAAAAACCAAGCAGAAAATGTGGAGAGGAAGACTGAAATATCAATTCACTTTGTTAACTTCCTGTATTCCTCTGGTTCAAACTGAAGTCCAGAATTTCTCTTGAATATGTGCTATAAATAGACTCTGCACTCTCTTAAGAGAGCACTTCCTTGGGACATAAGCAAAACCAGAATTTGAATCTGTGTGGGAATCTCAGTAGCAAGTGGAACTTGGCTCCCTACAACCACAGGGAAGCCAAAATGAATTAAAATGGCACTACATTATTCTAGACTATGTAACAGTACGAAAAGCATGACATTCAGTCTCCAGAGGAACTGAAGAGATACAAGTTTATTCATAATTCAGCTCTCAGCTAGTTCTTAATTAAATATTCTATTCATTTTTTCTCACTTCAGGAAGAAAACAGTATTTTCTTATAGTCCATCTTAGAAGTGAACATTCAGTTCTGTACATTTCTCATTTGAATATCAAATAAATAACGTTATTTTTCAAAGTATTGAGGAACTACATTTTGAGACCTTTGAAAATCCTTGGTATACTAAAGGTTGCTCAGCATAGAGCTTTTGTGAAAATCTAGTTGTAATTTTGGGTATCGAGGCTTTGAAAAATCAATCGTGCAATTCTGGAAATGCGGTTCTAAATAGGCAATAAAACTATAAAAACTCTGTGTGTTAAATATACATTCATTAGTGACAAAATATGAAAACAAAATTTTCCTTTCTTATCTTAACACTGGAAAATCTTATATTGGAAATCAAAAGAACAGGTGGTAAAATATAATGGAGTGAAATAAATGCTGAAGCTATTCTAGTCGCTAATTAACCTTGTCTCACTTGATAACAAGCTCAAGCACATTTCCTGCTTTCCTGTACACATACACATCAAAATTACACAGTAGAATTTGAATGAATTTGGGCTAATTTTGCCAGTTCATTATATTCTAGACTGAAAGGTTCTTTCTTGTAAAATAAAAAGAAATAATGTCAAATTAAGGGTTATAGTTCCCTAGTAGTTTGGGTTTTTAACACAACATTTTGAGAGTTACTAATTAGTGTTTCTTAAAAGTGTAGTCTAATGTATTAGGAGTGTCATATGCTTTGAATAGTCCATAATGCAACCTCACAAAATACATGCATTCCACTGGCTTGAGCCTGTCATTGCACTGTACATTTCTGCTTAGCTATCTGAAAAGTAAATACACAAAGTAAGAAGCCCCATTTCCAAGGCTGCAATTAGAGTGAAATTTTGATTTGTTCCAAATACATCAGAATACATGCTTTAGTATTTCTACCTGTCTCCTTCAAACTTAGACTATGAATGTGTCATGCAGATTTGTTTGGTGCTCTGTTTTGGATATTTGGTGAGAATAGTGTTGATTGCACACCCATATTTTAATTGTTGCAGAGCAGTGCAGCGCAGTTTCCTACTCCTTGTGCTGCCCTGCCAGCCAAGAGCTGGGGGTGCACAGGGAGATGGGAGGGGACACAGCCAGGACAGCTGATCCAGATGACTAAAGGGATGTCCCATACAATGTGGTGTCATGCTCAGCAACAAAAGCTAGTGTAATGGAGGGCAGGGTGTTCAGAATGATGGTATTTGTCTTCCCAAGAAACAATTACATGTGATGACTCCTGCCTTCCTGTGAGTGGCTATCAGCTGCCTGCTGATGGGAAGTAGCAAGTGAATCCCTTGCTTTGCTTTGCTTGTGCGCATGGGTTTTGTTTTAATTAGTAAACTGTCTTTATCTCAACCCATGAGTTCTTGCACTGCTACCTTCCAGATTTTCTCACTCATCCCACACAGGGAAAGGGAGTGAGCAGCTGTGTGGTGCTGAGCTGCCTGAGGAGGTTAGAACATGAGTGTATGAAAGTACAGAAATAAATGTTTTAGACTAAAAAGGTAGAACCAAAATATAGCAGCCATATATATTCTGAAGAAACCAAAGTGTTTGTGTTGTATAAAACTTTGTTTAAAATTGTATTATTAAACTTTGTGGAAGCAAGTTATTATTTGCCAAAAATATTTTTAATTAAATTCACAAATTAATGCCTACAAATATTAATAGCTCTGTAAATTGTTTAGAAGCTTTATTTATTAGCATTCAGTATTCAAAATTCAATCTGAATTGTGTTTAAATATAGTCCTATTTCTGCTTCTTTCCTCGATGAATATAACACTTGAGAGGATGGATTTCAGAATGTTAAAAATGCACAATATTAAGAAAAGCAGTCAAATTGCCCAGTATGTAGCTATAATTAAGAGATGCTTATTATTTAATATTTTGCTTTAATAATGGAATACTGATGATAGATCAAAAACGAGAGAAAATTGAAAACAAATGAAAGGAATTGGATAAGAATTGAAAGAAAGACAGGAGATTTTAAGACAAAGGACTAAACACGTGGCACAAGAGTGCAAGTGTGCGTGTCTGCTCTATACATAGCTGTTGACATATTTGACAATGTATTATCTCTGTCAGATTTAACTTAGTTTTTGTTGCTGTTGTGTAAACGATATGTGTCTTTTAATAATTTCATCATTTTCCTTACATTTAATAGAGATTTGTCCCAGTTTAGTGGCATAAGGCAATGAGCTGAGGTGATGAAAGTTCACTTTATACAGAACACATACTGAAAATGGCTAAATATTGAATTTTCTGAGGACAACAATGGCATTGATAGAGTAGCAAGGTACTAACATGGATTACCTGCTTTCCTCTGATCATTTCCTATATGGTGGAAATTGTGGAGTGAGAGTATTCTCTCAGTATAACCTGCTTTGAAACAGTGAGAAAACTCTATGATTTACACCCTAAGTCTCCCACTAAACAACAACTTTAGAAAAGTTTAACTGGAAAGCATTCGTATTCTTCTTGTAAAAAAATAAAATAAAATAAAACAAAGACCCACTGAAGCTTGTAATATTCTATAGGGAAATGAAATCCATTTACTTCCCACTGTGTGTATGAATGAAGACAGTGCAATTCACTTAGGAATGTCCAATTACAGAGGCGCCTTTGCCCTTTTTGAGTCTATATTCTAGAAGGAGACAGGGAGACAGGCAGAAAAAGGAAGACTTAATACCATTTCATTCATGATAGTTTTCTGTATTTCATTTCCCAACTAATTAACCTTTTACTGCAGAAAAAGTTCCACGTTAAGAAGCACAGCATAACAATCAAACAACTCACCATTACTGGAAGACTGCTTCTAATTTAAAGTATTTCCATTTCTTAGAAAAAAATACTCCTGAGTTCCATAAAAATATTTCTTTATGTTCTGCTCCATCATCACCTAAAAATGAAAATCTACACATACACAGAATTAAAACTTAGAATTATTTTTTAATTTATATTTTTCACTGTCAAAAGTGCTTACTGTCTCAACAGTATGTTTACATAGACAATATTTTTCTCATATAAGATACTAAAAACAATATATGAATGGAATTATTGCATTCAGAGAAGTTATGTATATGTATACTTAATTCAATATGCATAGCTGTTATGTTTCATTAAAAGGAAATGAAATATATAAAATATACTGGGAAGCATATGATCTATATACAGGGTCTCTCCCTCTATATGCACTCACCCATTCCACACTTTGTATATAAAAGCACATAAAGCATATATATTACAAGTCTATATATCTTCTTTGTGAAAGTGTGTTTGAAAACAGGAATACATGTAAACTGATATATAGATATGCCTGCATTATTTCTCATTTTCTGAATAAAGTGAATAAAGCAAAGTACTGCAACTTTTTCAGTTCCACTCTACCTGGGAGTTTTAGTACATGGTCATCTCCACATTAACAGAACACTAGGACAACTGATTCAAAATAAAATCTAACTTAAAGACATAAGAAAAGTCACTCTCAGAATTATCCTCTCTTCAACATATTTCTGAAATGCCCACTCACTGAAAGAGAAATTTCTCCTTGATGAGATTCTTTACTGCTGCTTTCATTTAGCTCAAAGTCTACTGTGAAAACTTCCATACTGACAGATATTCAAAAACTCCTTAACATGAATACACTTCATTTACAGTCAGCCAACTACAAAACCCATAAAATGCATCATTTTAATGGTTTGAAAAATCATGGTTGCTATTAAATAAAAAGTTGATATAACAAAAAATGAGTATTAATTGGATAACATGTTATGGTTGAAAGATTCCACTAGACTCATGCTGAAAATGTTTCTCAAAATAGATATATTTTCCTTTTTCCTTCTCTTTTCTCTTTTATTTTTTCTACATTTCTATAAATGATCCTTCTTTCCCCATTCTAAATGTTTTATCTAACAGATGAATATGTGCAAATTTCAAAATGATTGAAATTGTCACTTCACTGACGACCATATTAATGGCAAGTGCTCTAACAAATTGCTCACATTTTTTTGCTATGCTCCCAAAACCAAGCTCCCGAGTACATAGAATCATCCACTGCTGTAAAGGACGTACAGCAAATATGTGTTCAGCTTACATACAAAGTGACACAATTTAGGTTAGCTAATACTGTTTTCATACAACGCATGTGTCATCATCTGTAGATACTACTATCTGTAGATACTCAGATAGAAACATGAGAAGGACTGCTAACTTCTGGGAGCTGAATCAGGTCAGCAGCATCCTTCAGGCAGCAAAGAAATAGTCTGCATAAGTTCATATTGAGGGGCAGCTTAAAACATGGGCAATTCTCTGGAAACTTTCCTTATACAAGGACTCGGGGCTATCAAACAATGTTGTGAGGTGGTAGCTTGGAGGTCAAGACAAGCATACTTTGATTCATCAAAGCTGTCAGGCACAGTATGAAACTGGATGGACCATTATCCTCCTGACAGATGTGCTACAAGAGAAAGAAAAACAAATAATGTTCTAGCTGTTATAATGCACCTTATAATTGTGCAATATTGTGACAGTGCTGACCAGTGGCAGAAGATACAGATCATCATGTTATTTGTCCTTCATCATCTTCAAAGTCATACCTAATAGAAACTCCAGTGATGAATGAAATTCTTTGTTGATTCCTAGGAAGCTCCTGAAAATTCACTTTGTGACCCAATGCGATCACAAAATGGATTGTATACAAAACAGCTTTAGGTTAAATGAGGGGAGATTTGGATTGGATGTTAGGAATCAATTCTTTACTCAAAAGACAGTGAGGACTGACACAGCTGCCAAGAGAAGCTGTGGATGCACCATCCCAGGAGGCGTCCAAGGCCGGGTTGGATGGGGCCTGGGCAGCCTGAACTGGTGGGGGGGCAGCCCTGCCCATGAAACTGGGTGTTAGAACTGTGTAAATTTTAAGGTCCATTCTAACCCAAACCAGACTGTGATTCTGACTGTATGGAAAATGAGATATAGGGATATTTTACAAAAATAAATTATATGATTCCTCTAGAAATCTCTGTGAGGATACTGAGGAAACACGTTGATCAAGGAATCTGAATCTACTACACTGAAAGTACATAAATGCAAAATATTATACTGATACAGTCCATTGGTGGGTATTGTTAGCAAGCTAGGTTTTTTAATAATTGATGCCTAGTGAATGTTAATGAAGAGAACATGATTTTCTTAGAGTCCTCTGTGGTCTAGTCTGTAAAGGCATCAAAAAGATAATTTTTATTTAAAAAAATGTAAAAACTGTGAGATTAGCTTCCAGATCTCTGTGTTCTAAGTTGCTTTAATTGATTCTGTTATTCAGACTTGTTTGAAGCTTGACATCAGCACCCCAGAGGAAACACAGTCATAGATTTAAGTTCCAGTTTGGCCTATGTGCTATTGTAGAAAATCCTCACTTGTCTTGAAATACATATATAAGTTCGAAAATTCTGAAAATAAGGTAAAAAAATATATTTTAAGTGGTACTATGAAAATACTGAATTAATTAGAAAAATATGTAGTTTTTGTAAGAAAATCAAAATTTGAATAATCCTATGTCTACATCTGACTTTTTTTGTCTTCTGTACAGTGATAAGCTTTTTTCTTAATGAGATGAAAGGTGATTTTCATGTTTTGCAATATATATTGATATAAACAATAAAATCCAGCAGTAGCAAATGTCAATATTTTGGGTTTTTTTTTTTCAAATTTACAAAACAACGTTATCGTATATATGGTTTGATTTCTAGCTAACAAGACTATATACTTTACAGAAGCACAAAAGAGTTGGTGGCCAGACAGGACAAATATGTCAGTTTCCTCAGTATCTCCAAATGGTTTTCCAAAGGCCTTTCTTGATGTTTTGCTACTCCTGTTTCCTGCTGAGACTACTGCAAAAGCCTTACCACCAGTCTATAAGCGTTGCAGGAAAAGACTGCTCTTCATGAGTACATATGTTACTCCACATTCTGTGCCAAAGACTTGATCCTAGACACAATGTCAGAAACATATTATTCTAGTTTTGGTAGAAACATGCATACCTGTTGCATGAACAAAGTTTGAATTTATGTTAGTGATGTATGGCTGAACACACACCAAGTGCAGGTTAATTGTTCTCTTGGCATGAAAAGTTTCCTGAATAAATGTTATCAGTGTAGTTGGTTTTTTTGCTGCCTTTAGAAGGCATGCTCAGTAATGCCAAAGCATTATAAATTAACTGTCAAAGTATAGTGTTCTTTCAAATATTAAATTCAGTAAGAATTACAAACTTAAAATATCTTTCATTTTTTTTTCATTGCAATTTGAAACAAATATTGAAAATGTTGAAACAGTAGAATATATATGGTTTCTGAAACACTTGACTTCAACATTTCTAGTTTTTCTCCTCAGTTATGGGGGATTCTGCTAATTCTGAAACAACCCCAAACCCTGGACATCCCAGAGTGATTTGAAGAACTTGGATATTTGATTTCATGTCAGTACATAAGATAGAAAGACTAAAATTTTCTTAGCTATTCATATTTGTCTTTCTGTCAGAAATGTAATAAATGCTTTCTATGATGGGCAAGAACAAACAGTTTTAAGATGCTGGAGAGTCCCAAGGGGAAAGTTGTGTTGATTTAAAAGATAGTTAGTTCTCCTTATGAAAGTCCATGCCAGAAAGTGGACTTCACAACATTAATTCTGGAAGAAAAAAAAAATTCTGAAATCATTTAATCTCTAAAAAGATTGCTGCTTTGTCAACCTATAATAAAACAGATTTCCTGCATAACCTAAGTTTAGATGAATTTTTACACAATATCTAGGTGTTAGTGCTAATATTTGATTTAGAAATTTCTGAATAAAGTGCATTAGGCAATTTGTATACCAGGGTATCTTGGATCAAAGGAAACAAACCGAAAGTCAGTCAGTCAATCAAACAAACAAACCAAGTGATTTATTCTAAGGCAGATACGAAAAACATTAGCAGCTTAGAAACAGTAAAATGAATCATTCTGTTGTGGACTAGATCTAAGTATGACCTAAAATTAACATTTTTGAATAACATGTTTATCCTCTAGTTTCCCTGGGAAGGGGAGCATCTCTCCTAAGAGGAAGTTTCATATTGGAGAAAGCAATATAATGCTGTGATGAAATTACTGGAGGGAAGCACTAGAGATATTATTTAGTGACTAACTGGACTTAGAGCCTCATTGGTAAACACTGATAGCAATAAGAATAGCAACCAATTATTTGCAAGAACTATACTAAACCTTTAGCCATTCACTGGAGAAAAACACTGCTGTTCACAAATGACACTCAGAAGAACACGTTGTAAACGTTGCTAGTACAAGTGGAATCAGCTAGTAAAATGTCTTTATAGTTACAGCAGAAATAAGGAAGAAAAATGAAAACAGAAAACAGATGAGAAAGAGGAGGATGTGAGAAGGTCAGGAGTTAGTGCTTAGAAGTCAGTTTTCCATAGAATTGCTAAAAAAAACATTAACACAAAAGAGAAGAGGCAGATAAGTGGAGATGAGAGAGAAAAAAAATATGTAAAATTACCCTTATGCAACTTTAAAAAAAAATACAATTTTTTTTCCCCACAGCTTCTGGAATTGTTTGCCACCCGCAAATTCTATGATACCTGAAACCTCAATGGTAAGCTTTGATGTTTAGGAAAATTATAGCTGTCTCTCAAAGACCTGGTTATATAATTAAATAAACTTGAAATATGCAGAGTACCTATGCAATACTCCCTGTGCTATGTTTTTGTGGAATTAAAATTACAGTCAGTGTTCAGTTCAGGCAATCAGTCAAAAACTCTGCAGATGAAATTCACCCTGTACTATATCCATTATTGTAAGAAACTGAGTCATATTGGGCAGTACCAAGCAAATCAGTGTCCCCCGTTGCCAGCTTTGTGCAGTTCCTTGAGAATTCCTTGGTGGACAGAGAAGTCAGCTGGGAGGGGGGCACAGATGGAAAGTGGCAAAGAGCAACCATGGGAAGAGCTTCAACTCAGCTGCCAAAACATTCTTCTCTACCATGCATGCCCTTGGGATTTCAGTGCATATCTGAAAGTTCTAACTAATCTTGTTAGAAAATTGTACTGAAGCTGGCTGTATGAGACTTTATAAAAGTTACACATTTGTAAAGTATTCTCAATTTGCAGAGGATCAGAACCCTCTAACTATAACCTGTCTGTAACTTTTTTATTCAACTTTTCTGTGAAAATGATTGGAAATTTTTCTTCTTCGCTCATGTGTTTAGAGTAGTAGAAAGCATTTTTCATTCTGTGCATTCCAAATGCCACCCTCCCAAGAAGCTGCTTTGATCCATGGAAAGGACATATTTGGGAGCACAGAAATATAAATTGGCAAGAAAATTAATGAATTTTTATTTACAGTAATTTTCATTTCTAACACATTTTAAGTTTAAAAGAATTTTGTACATAGATATGAATTAACATTGAATGTTCTAATAATTATTTTTAAACTGTAAAATACGTCTTACTGATAACCTCTCCAAATTAATTAATATTTGATACAGTAATAGCCATCCACAGGACACATGTACAAATCCACTCAATTTTTTAATACCTCCATTTTTAAGGTCAAAATAGTCATATTTCTTTGAAAAGAGGAGTAAAATTGATTTTAAAAATAGAAATATTTTTAACTGACAAGTCCAGATTGAATCTAATTTGCAACAGCTTCATCAAATAATTTAAAACCCATTCAATAATGAAGGCACTTGGTACAATTACACTGTATTCAGATTTGACCCAAAGTGCATGATGATCCTGTAGCAGCTCCCTTTTCCAAACTAACTGGGTATCTTGACATTTCCCTTTAGTAGAAAGTAACTTGAATTATATGGTCCTATGCTCAACAGTTCTGATTTAAATCTATTTTAAAAACAGTTCAACAAGCTTCCGCTGCAGCAGAGCCATGGAGAAATTTAATTGTATATGTATATACTAAATTAGACTTGTTCATCCATTAGGAATAGAAGAACACATGTGTCAGATGAGTGCAAATTTTCTAGTGAAGCCAGCAAATCCTATAGGACAAAGTTATGTCAGCTTTTAATGAGAGAAACAGCCCTGTCAAGGCTCTTTCACCTCCAGGGAAAGAGAATGCTAACATAGTACCTATTCTTCCTATGAATAGTTATCAAGTTTAAATTTCTTTTACATCAATGAAATCACGCTGAGTTCATTATAATCTCATTTCCTGATTCAGAAACACTTAACATGCTCTTATATTAATGCTGATGCCATGCATATTCTTAATCATGTCTATATTTTCTTTGATAGGAAAACCAAGTGATGATATGGCATTGTAAACTGTATATCAAATACAAATTCAGTATGTGACAGTAACGTTTCTTTTTACAATATTTTTTTTCAAACCACATTTTTTTTCATAGTAACAGAATGTTGTTGCTGGAGCATGCTGGCTCATGTTTTTCCCCATTCCCTCTTGTTCACATGCACTATGCAATGAATATCTGAAAAGTTTTTCACAGGTAGCACCTAAAAACCTTGATGAATGCAACACTAAGCAGACTGAAAAGGGAATAATAGGATGCTGTGGATTGCAAAACTGTAAGAAATTCCCTTATAGGAAATTCCTATATAGTGAGTCCTAGCAAAAATGTTGAAAGATTTTTCAAGTATATCTATTTTAAAAACAGTTGGTTGGTTTGAAGCTTTCCCAGATATGCATTATCCTCAGTAACAAACATCCCACTTTCAGTCACTGACGTGGATTTTTTTCATCTGTTTTTCTGTTCAATATAGGTCTGGAAATAAGGCTGGATTCTGATCTAGCTTAAGCTAGACATTTCTGGAGCAAATCAATTGAAGTCAGTGGGATTTTTCATCGTGTGTCTGAAAGCTGATCTCTTTTTTTTTTCAGACCCAATCCTAGGGGTAGATTTAAG
>JAOWBP010000001.1:78975341-79023119 GCA_028571105.1 Tragopan temminckii | reverse complement strand
CAAGTGGTAGCAGAGGCCATGAAATTAACAAAATTCTTATTTTGTTCTGATGCAGAAACAACATTCAATTCCCACAAGTGTAATCAGCAAAGTGGTAATTTCCTACGAATCTACACTTCTGGGATAAAGTCTGTGGCACTATAGTCAGTGATTTTGAGGGCTTGTCTGCTTGAGAACAGTGTGTAATTTGAATTTACAGTGCAGAGATGGGCTACAGAAAGATATATTCAAAACTTCATTAACTAAAATGAATGTCTGCATTGATAGTTAATATGGAATTATCTGTGTGTTTTAACTTCACTGATATGGGGTGCACTAATCCTCTTACAGGACAAAAAACTTCACCCACAGCTGAAAAGCACACTTCCACTCTTCTAGGGAGAGGACGTGGTATATACAGACACATACATGGGCTAGAGCGGCTTTGGGGAAGGAAGTCTGAGAAAGCACACATAGAAAATGATGGAAAGATTTTAAGTCAGCTGCTCAGACTGATTGGAGCTGGCTTATGCTTTAATGAGAGCTGTTTGTAAATTTGCAATTACTTCTTTGTAGCTAATTCTACAATTAAAATTAAAAAATTTAGAGATTCTAAATTCTGGTCAAACATTGAATTTCAGTTAAATAATAAATCAATATTCTCGGAAACAAGAGTATGATTTTTGATCAGTAAAGTGTTTTGATATCAGTAAGGAAAAATGTTGCATTTCAATTCATGTTATTTTAAAACATCAACCAGTGTAAAAAGTCAGAAAGTTTCTATTTGGTTAAGTAAGAATATTGTTGAGTGGTAATTCTGAGTAATGTATGCTTTGCATCAAGTTGTAATTAGTCATAATAATTCCAATTTGCTAATGAAAAGTGTACAGAGTATTTCTGGGCAGAGAAAAAGCACCAAACATGACTAGAAAGAATCTTGTTTGGATTTAAAAGACAAGGAAGTTCTACAGATTTAAAAAAGGAGCTCAGGTTCAGGTCACTGTATTATGCTAGAAAAAGAACTGATATTGCTAGCACTAACAGCTGGCAGAAGAGATATATTGTTCCTTCTGGGAAAAAATCAGCAGCTTAGTGGTATCGCTGATGTTATATTTTGAATTTGATGCAATATAGCAATTTTTTCTGTGATTACTTATACATTAATAAATGTAGCTAGCTTTATAGGCTATTTATAAATCCTGGGTTCAGTATACTGTCCAGGAGAAAATGAAAAGTTATTACTCATAGAGTGTCTTTCTTGGAAAATACCCTTTAGTAACTGGATCAGGATTTACTGCAAGCTATTAAGATAAAAAGGCATTCAAGCCAATGATAGGTTCAAATGTGTATACAGCAGATCTAAATCTATGCTGGTGAGAATTTACCCTTTCACCATCACAGGCATAAGGCTTGAAAAGAAAATGCAGATACTTTCTCAGCTTCTCTCTGTTTTTCCTTTTTTAATAATAGAATAAATGATTATTGAAATAATTTAATGGATTTTAGTTACTGCAAGTAGCTAGCTGAAAAAAAATAAAATAAAATAAAAATGTTGCTTTTGCCTAATAAAGATTTGTAAATAATCAAAATGATTTTGTTCAAAAGCATACCTTACAATACGAGAAGCTAACTGTAACAAACTTAAAAGAAGTGAATGGCTGTTACAACAGCTTCAGTGTAATATAACAATACCGAAGAAGACTCAAAGAGCCTTGTAGCTAAATAAGATAAATTTCCAAACACAAAATCCTATCAATTCATAATTCATATATACTACCTTGAGCCGCAAAGATAACAAAGTTGGACACAGATGAAGCAAAAACATACAGTCACCTTTTTATATAAGAAAAATAACTCTAAATTCAATTTGATGCCTTTTCTTTTTTTCTTTTTTCTTTTTTTCTTTTTCGTTTTTTTTTTTTTTTTTTTTTTTTAAGGAGAGCTTAGCAAGCAGGTTTGATCACATTTTGTTTCATTCTTTCCAAGCAGTCCTGTTTTATTAAATTTGTTAAATTGTTAGATCTTCTCTTAAAATGAATAAATGTGGAGATCTGTAAGAACATTCATAAGAAACCTGACTCCTCACCAGTTTCTTCTCTCCTTTTTGAACCTTAAGGATTCAAGCCCACTAGTTACTTTTTTAAATCAAACTGTCCAGTTACTTACCTCTGTCCATCTTTTCTACATACATTTCTTTTTCTAACAGTGATATCTAGTCATCCTTAGTATATTCCAAACTATACTATAATGATGGTATTGCATACACTGTCTCAGTTTCTAAAATGCTACAAATACTGTTTTGATTTGCTTCTCTTGGTGTACGTTTACTAAGCTGGCTTGCATTTGCCAGAACCACCATGCCCTCTGGGCATGGGCAAACTAACAATTCACTTACAGTCAACTAGTGCTCAGACACTTTGCTGAATTTTGCTCAGCGTGAATTAAATTTGCCGACTTCTACACAAAGTGACTTGTCTGACGCAATTAAGTTTCATTAACATCACTCACCCAAGTCAAAAATTTCAGTGTCCAAAATATTTTAATTCAGGAATTTTCTTCCAAGGTTCATGCTTTTACGCTGAAAATGCAGTTTTCTGACTTTAAGAAAATGAAACTGGAATCCTCCATCTCCCTTATTTTATTTTTTGCACATGGGACTTAAATGACACCCATGCATTTTTGTGCACGTAATTGTGAAGTTACACAAGGCTTTCAGGTATTTTCAGATGGCATTACAAATGCATTTGGCTGTACATAATACATAATGATCAGCTGTGTGCTCTGGGGCAATGCAGCAGGTGGAACCCATTACCTGGCTCAAATGGAATGAGCAAATGAACTCAGTTTAACAGAAATAAAACAGAAGAAATGAATCAGCAGCATCAGTCTTGTGTCTAGAAACGTCACATGTAGAATTCTGCAGGTGAGCAAAAGTGAAAAGAAGCTTTTCAAGTCTGTAAGAAGGAGTGCTAGAAATGTAATCAACACCTAGAAAATAAATATTAGAAGTGAAAGTTTGTGCTTCTGTCAGCACCAGCTGACATTTCCTATATATGAAAAGAGACAGCCAGAAAGACAAAGCAGGCACACAAAGAGCTCAGGCAAGGCTGATGCTTCCTGGGGATACTGTGAGCTGCACCACCCTTGGCAGCACCTGTGCTGCACCTCTGCCAATAGATACCCTGGCAGGGTAGGTATGAAGGCACTGGGATGTCCAAATGGTCCTTAGAAGTATAACTGCAGTGCAGGTGTAACTTGACTACTTCTTAGAAGGTGGAAGCCAGTCTAATCAATTCTGAGTTGCAGTGGAACAGAAAAAGGGCAACTTGAGCATAGGCTGAAATGTTGTAATCACTAGTTAGATGCAAAGGAAACACTGGAAAATAAGCACACAGCAAACTGCAAGAGAGGATATCCCCTAAAATCAATTCGCTAGCATACCATACCTACTGTACATTGATTTCAAAGACTGTATTGGATTTCTTTTAACAACTGTTCTAAAGGTGTTCTGAAATACCAAACATACACATAGGTAGGAGCAAAGATAGTAACAAGCTTAAATTTAAATGCTTGTTCTTACATTAACCTGAGTTAACATACGGATAACTGACTGAAGTTATTTCAGTCAAGGCACTACACTGTGTCCTAGACAAGCATTTACAAGTATGTTGGCTAACTAAGTTAAATAGCTGTTGATAAACAAAACAAAAACAAAACCTGTCTAAACACGGAAAATACTACCGTGAGTGTAAGAGGGCTATAATCAGTAGTGGCTTAATCATTTTCATTTAATATGTTAAAATAATAACAATAAAACTATATATCCTCATTTTGGAGATCTTGGCTCCTAGCACTAACAATTCTATGTCCAGAACCTACTTTTTGCTCCTGGGAATTTTTCCTTCTGTATATGTCTGAAAAAGAACAGTAGTTTGGCAGATACAGAGTCTACCTTCTGGAAAATGTGCAAAACTGTACAATTGTTTGAATAGAATTATCAAGATCTACATAAAATGTATTTTTTCCCTTAATGTCTAATTTATGAGTAACAGTAAAAAAAAAAAAAAAAAAAAAAAAAAAAGTATCATGCATTTTATGCATCATCTCATTTTGTCTCTGCCCATGAAAAATACTGGCAGCAAACATTATTGATCAAACTTTCCATTACATCTTTCTGGTGTTCAGAATTAGTTTCAGTTCAGTTATCAATGGGGAAAAAAAAAAAAAAAAAAAAAAACGGTGACTCATCAGTGGTGCGGATAAGATATTAACATTACTTTATCTTGTTCTGGAAAAAGAATACTCAAGTTCAGTGTTTGGATGGCTTTCAGTCTGGATATGGTCTGTAGCTGACCTTTCTTTCTTACAACTAAAACTCCAATTAGTCAACTCAAACTTATGTGAACTTTTCTTAAAGTTTGCACTACAAATCAATACATGAAAGAGTCCAAAACATCAAACACAGAAGGACTGTGAATTGAAACATTTTCATCTGAGTTTGAATTCCTCTTTAGATGACAAAAACATTGTTTTGATCTTCCCAGAGAAAGCAAAATCATACTACTAGAACAATAAGACAAAAAAAGAGTAGTTGACTATGGAAGAACTTTCCAGAAAGAGTATGTTATTTTATTATAAGCGTTCAGCTGCTCCAAACAGGATCACCACCTATGCTAGGCAATACCATGGCAGAAAGCATTCTCAAAACACTTAACGATTCTTCTGCCCAAGGAGAAACATTTTCCCCATTTTATAAATTGGCAGCAGATGAAAGTACATGATGTCATTCAAGAAATTTCTAGAAATTTTCAGATAAAGCAGAAGTAGAAGCTCTGCCGAAGCATTTCTCAGTGTTGACTAGATAGTCAAACTAAACTCCAAGACAATGGCAATCCAGAGACAAATGCAAAAATTTTAGTTAACCTGGCAATTCCTGACCATAATTTCACAATTTTGTAGACTACCTTGCAATCCTGATTACAATACTCTACTTAATAAAAACAGTAATTCATTCAGGAACTTTACATTAGTAGGAATAAGGATGGAATGAGTTTTAGCAGAGTGCACATGGCCTTCCATGAGCAATTGACTGCTAACTCAGGACACTTTATGTGATGTAAAATTCACTAACATAGCAAAGCAATGGTAGCTTTAGGTCTTCCTCACAGTGAGCTACAATTAGGTAAAATTTTTGCACTACTGACTACAATTTTGTTTCAACTGAAAAATGAGGTGGAGAGAGGCAGGTAACTGTTAATCTCCTCACTTCTTCTGCTTTTAAACATCATTTTTATAAAATCAGTTTGACAGTTCGATGTCAAAATCCTGATGGGATATTTGGAACTAATGGTATATCTTGTTGTCAATTACTGCACAATAAGTCACATCTCTTGCTGCTTAATTGAAGTGCTTTGAGCTCAGATCTACCACAGAAGAATTACTCCTAAAATACAAAGTCGGAGAATTCTCCAGAAGCTGATGAATATTTCATTTCCAATCTTATACTAAATGAAGTTAAGAATGAATTCTTTTCACTTAAAATTAAAGTTACTGGATTCATAGGCTGAAGAGTTGCTACACTCAGTCTTAGCAAGTAGCAACTTGTTCCTGCCTTAGCCTATTCATTTCAGCATTACCAAAGGATACAACCCTTGATTTGTGGGCTGATTACAGATACTAGATGGATGTTTCAGATTTGCCTTTGTCTGTGAGTACACTACCTTATTATCCCTTACGAGTCTCCTCCTCTTCACCTGCCTCAACTTCATCTTCCTGATTTTTGAACAAAACTGCTTGATGAGAGTTCTTTCACATTGTACTTTTAAATGTTGCTTTAAATGAGGATAAGGAAAAAATGTGCAGTAATTTCACTGTGAACAGATTCAAATCTTGGAATGTGATAATTTTATTGTATTTATAATTATGCTTAAAATAATTATATTGATGTTTAATAATGCAATAGTATTACCACTGAAGTCACTGAAAAGGTATGTTTGTACCTCAGAGAGAACAGACAAATCTCTTTTCTCAATTATACTGTGCAAAGAGGTGACAAATAAAAGGATTAAGCTGACTTCAACAATACCTCACACAAAAGCTTAGAACTTAATACAATGCCTGCCTAGCAATTATGATATGCAAGTGAATTAGACATTAAAGTCACTTCACTAGCTCATGCAGCATGTTTAGTTCTTAAGATGGGCTCATTTTAAGCTGTTTTAATGGTTACCTTTAGAGATAAAGGAAGAGACCTTATATGAGGTCTTTATTTTATATAATTAGCATTCCAGTCTTATCTTGCTATATATTTGCTAAGTGTGAATTTTCTCCAACTGAGTGAAGATAATATATAAATATAATGAAAATATGTTGAAAGTACATCATGAAAATACCAATAGAAAACTTTTAACTAGAAGTAATTTATTGGCTAAATAGCTCTAGAGTGTTATTCTGGAAACCAATACAATACTCAAATTAAGTTTGCACTTAATTTCTGAATCTATAGCCTGACATATTGATTTCAATTCCATCAGATAGCAAAAGGATCTAAAATGGTTCAGGTAATGATTTTGTGCTAAAAAGCCTATTCCCATTAAAATACTTCTTCTGAAGTACAAAGTATATTTCTATCCAATATTCCAAGGACAAATCCTTTCCTTACCATCAAACAAATATAATCAGGGGGTAAGAGGTGAATCAAGCATCTACCGCTCCTGTTGTAGAAAGTTACATATTTTAGTAGGACCAGAGCAATAAATGCTTACTTCAGCCTATTACATGGTGCCCTTATAAAAGTCAGCAAATAAAGTTGAAATTCAATGACTAAATCACTACATATAGGAATATTTACCATTCCAGGACAGTGTTGCAAACAAATCAGGTAAAAGAGAAGTATCAGAGTGAAAAATCAATAGATCAACTCAATTGCATCAAGAATCCACTCTGCATAGTTATCAAAGTAATCAGAGAACACAGTATATAGTACATATGCTTAAGTATCCTTAACTGGAGATGAATTCATGACTTGAATACATCTGCACCTATTTGAATGAACACAAGCAAATGATCCATTAGCAGGGAATAATCTATTAACTGACATCTAGACTTTTAATTGATAAGTTTTCTTCACTAATGGTTGAATGTATTTTATTCCTTATGAATTTTCTATAAAAGAACAATCATAGTACCTCCCTGCCCCCATAAATCTCTTCAAGAACAATATGCTTAACTCAGCATCAGCGGCATCCCTGTCTGAAATGAGTGGTTTGATAAGTTGAAGTTAAAAAGAACCATTTCTTTGAAAAGATTCTGCTTTCAAAAGGAAAAAGAAAAATTGCCATATCCAGTCCCCTGGCTCTTCTGTTTATTTTCTTCTTTTCAGTAGGTTTTTCAATAGAGATGTCACAGTGACGAGTCTACATAAAATGACAGGCCAAGAAGCCTCTTACACTGACTCTTAGGGGAAATAGGGAACTCTTAGTGCAAACTTTGCCAGGCAGCAGTACAAATTGGGACCCTCCAGCCAAATTTGCTTCTTCTGCAGACAGATAAATAATTTTTTTATGTTTCTATACATACTTTGCAATTCATACTTTAAAGCAAAATCTCAGAGGTGACTGGAACACTGTCTTTACCTAACCCAGATAAAATTTGTAGCTGCCACTATACAGAATCACATACCAGGTAGCAATTCAGTTATACAGTCACTTGAAAGTCATGAAAACTCCTCCTGTAACTCTGAGAAGTTGCTGAGGCACTTTACAATTCCAGACAACAGAATAGAGTATAAGGAAGCTAACTCCATGATATATAATTCCAGAGATAAAGGGATTATGAACAGATTCCTCTATCAAATCCTGATCTATCCAGACACTTCAGCCTCCTCCAGCACTTACTCACTGCAGGGCAGGCCTTAGAATTTTTAGGGGTCACTATACTTTTAATGTTTTGTTTCTTTGTTCTTTTTCCAAAAAGAGAGCAGGATTCTTCATACAAAAACTAGAAGGAAAATTCCACGGGGTTTTCTAAGACTTAAAGCACTTCAAAATAAAATGTGGGGCAGCAGCTGTTCCAGCACAGGTTATCAATAACGTGAAAACTTGCTTGAATTCAACTACTAATCAATAACCTTGTAATGGTGTATGCAAGTCCTTAAGAGCTTTACTGATGGAACTGAAAGATATATACACTGCTACCAGTTGGGATAAAACCACAGTTTTTCCTTGGCTTGGGTAGGTGGAGAAAAAGCCACTTAATCAAGCCTTCAGTTTGATAAACCTGGAGTTTTCTGTAACTGGAGGAATCCGGTCTTTTGATTATGCATGGCAAAACAGATATCTGGACTTGATTCCTTTCTCATGGCCTTTGCCTTTGATATCAACCCATTAAAGTGGCATCCCCAAACTCAGGACTCAGGGGCATGAGCAGGGCAGCAGGAACTCCTCCAGACGTAATGAAGGAAAGGTTCTTTTGGATATGGAGTAACCTATCGGGCAATCTACCTACAGTCACCAGAATCAGTATCACAGAGGAAAGTCTTCTAGAGTCTTTCCTCTTCTACTCTAAATGAGATAGTAAAATGTAATTTTCCCTGGTCAGTGATAAACTTTGTTTTATTAAGGGGAAGTGGACAGTCAGTAATCACGGCCCAAATTAACTGGGCAAAGGAATAGCAGGTCTTGATCTCACAGTGGGGTAAAAAGAGGGAACCCAAAATCTTGGCAATACCAAACTTTAGTCATCCTCAGCTGATAACTGGAGTAAGTTTTGGGGAGTTTTGTTTCAGTTTGTTTAAAAAACAATTTTTATATATGTCTTGCTCCAAGGCAAAAGCGCAGGGGGAGAGCAGCAGCAGCATGGCTGGCATTGGGCAGCAAGGAGGTACCAGGAGGAAGTGGCAGGGTATGTCCAGGAGGAAGCAATAGGTCTCAGGTAGCAGGCCCAGGAGAGTCCGTCAGCATGCAGGCATCAGCTCATGAGGCTTCTGATATCAGACACCTCTTCTTTTTCAGCATGCAGGTCTCAGGTTGTGATGAATCTGCTGCCAGAAAGCCTCTTCTTCTTCTTCATGCAGGTCTCAGGTCATGAGGAATCTGTTGTTAGAAACCGCTTCTTCTTCATGAGGAATCTATTGTCAGAAAACCTAATCTCATGGCTGTAGGTCCCCTTGTTATCCTTCTTCTGCCAGTGTGGCATTCCTGGGCGCTTGGGTAAGAGTCATGTGCAGTACTCCCTGAGATAGCCATCTTCCTCGAGATAAGCCCTCACAAAAACTGCTTCCCAGCCATTAATCTGTGGCTCAACTCTCTCTCTCTCATTGCCCATGGCCTTGTCCATCTGTGTCCCTCAAACAAAGGATTTCACAACCCTTGCCCAGGACTTGTCCATCTGTGTTCTCCAGACAAAAGATTTCTCAACCCTTGACCAGGACTTGCTTGGACTTGTTCATCGGTGTCCTCAGCAAGCTTTGAGACAGTGATACAAAAGAATAATCTCTTACAATATATTAAGATGTTTCCTACCCCCCGTATTTAGTTACAATTGTAACCTATCATCTTCCTCTTGCCTAGTACCTAGTACATAGCCTCTCCCACATCTCTTTCCTAGACACATTGGGTACAACAAAAGTTTGTATACATCTGTTTTTAACAGAATCTTTAACAGAATCTCTGTGAGACAAAGCACTCTAGGAGCACATGACCAGAGAGGCAGCTGAAAGCATTGTGTTTAACAACAAAATGGTGGTAGAATTTAGCTAGCTTGCAGTGGAGATTGACCAGGTCTTATTTCATGATTGTCTATTTCAAAGTTATAGTTAAATGAGACATTACAGCTGTATTTTCTACTTTCAGTGCTGATTTTTCTTCTTACTGTTCAATTTTATTTGCCCTTGTATTTAAAGAGAAAATCTAGATTGTTTTCCAGAAGTCATAGTAACATTAAGCCTCTAGATTATGAATTGGTTTTCTAGCTGTAATAAGGCTGTGAAAGCTTTTCCATAATTTTCCAGTAACACTGACATTGAAAAACCCTCATAGTGTAGCATGCAGCTGTTTAATGGACTAAGTGAAGAATTGGAGTAAGTTTCAGTTCTCACACACTCAAATTACTACTACTGAGCTTAGTAGAAACATTTTAAATCCTGTCAGCTTTGTATCTGCTCTGTCCTGGATCTGCAAAACCCCAGTAGGACCATCCCTAAAATTAAAGGTGGTGGGTGTTATTGGTTTCTGCAACACTGGAACTGGAACTGAAAACAATAAATACATCTCTACTATTCTGTATGCACTTTTTCCCCCCCATGTTCCACCGCAATGAGAAAGGAAGAATCATCTCTGCAACTTTTAAAATCTGTCACATTTTTTATGAAAGAAAGAGGTAGAGGTTAAATCACTAGAACATGTTCCCAGAGTAAACTGGAACAAAACCCAAATTATTGTGTTCCATCTTCTTCTGTTGTAAATATTTTGTCAATAAGTTTTACAGATTTATATTTCATCACTATTATACCAACAAGCCCCCACAAAGGTCCGACTACTACTTTCACCAGTCAGTTGGAACATACCCTCAGTGAGGGAAATAAATATGATGGGTTTCCAGAGTTAAAAAATGGCTATTGACTGGTATCAGTAGCAATACTGTTCCACATGATAAAATTTGTAGGAGAGATTAGCTTTCTTTCCTAAGGAATGAAGTAATATATATTTGAGTGTCCAAAGAAACACTACGTAAAGTCTTGTACTCAGAACTCTTATATTATCTTTTCCCCATATGTCCTTGCCTGTCAAGTTGGATTCTTATTGCTTCTTTTCTTTACTGAAGCCACCTTCAGGCAAAAGGAAAGAACTTGATAAGCTTTATAGAAAGTGTCAATGACATGCAAGATTGAACATCTTTATCTGGAGTTCTACCTATAAGAATTTCAGCTACGAAAAGTTAGCAGAATTTACTACCAATGAATAGCATGTATTCAATAACATTAAATGAAGATTAAATGTTGTGATATTCTACAAAAGACTTCAGTATCATGTGCGGTATGCTTCAGTTTACCATGAAGTTGAAATGAAATGCTAAACTATCATCTGATTTCCTCGGTTGTCTTCCAAGACGGTGAAAATGAACACTGCCGAAGCACAATGAAGTAACCTTGATTGCCAGTGAGTGCTATTCAGCACTCAAGAGCAAATATTTTACCCCATGTTTTCCAGTTGCAAACAGGAATTAGAATTCATTCAATTAAAGTCAATGAAATAACAGGTTTTCCTTTTATTCATTTATTAAAAGTGTTTATATGTCAGTATTTTAAATTATAGCATGTCAGAATTGGTAATGATCCAGAAGATCTACCCAAACTCAACAAATTAGCTTTTATTTGACTTACATAAATCAGAGAGTTTTATAGGTGTAATAATCAGTGCATCCATGGCAATACCTACTTAGAAACATTCATGAGTCATCACAGGACCAATCATTTTGGTTCTGTTTCTCATGTAAATTTCTGTCTTCCTTTCTGTGTTGAGAGAAGCCAACTAACAGAAACATTATTTGCTTTTTTTTTAATTGGATTTAAATGTACTGAAACTAAGTACACAATCACAGCTATACTGTATCCCTCTCTCTCATGAAATAAACAAGATTACCAGGATCTAAAATAAATATTAAAAACAAGTGCATAGCAAATTCCTGACACTATATGCCATACTTGTTTCTCCGCAGCAAGAAGAAATGTTCTGTACCCGAAGAAACTGAAATGCATTGACTGGACTTCAAAACAACAGATTACTATATTTCTGTATTATAGATTGTTAAAATTTGAAATAAACTAATTTATTCTTTTCTCTCTTCCCTTTCTCATTGCATTCAACCAAGTTTTCATTGTATTTATCTTCTTTTCTCCCTAGAGCAAGCAAACAAGCAAAGCCAGCCAGAGAGCTTGCCCTTTGAAATGGGCAGTGCTGTATATCTAATTTGGATTAGTCATGCATTCATTCCAAACTAAAAGCAATGTTTATGCTTTTTTTTTTTTTTTTTTTTTTTTTTCCTCATTATGCATTAGCTCTTCTGCAAGTTCCATATTCATTAACACAAGTTGGCAGATAGGAATTTGGGTTGGTGTGGGATTTATTCAGGGAACAGACGCAGTATGGGCATAAGGGAACATTTCTTTGTTATAAGTGCTGTGCACACACCTTCTCATGTGGATTTGTAAGACATTTTATTTGCATAAACAGCTGTCTTCTTACCTCATTTCTGCAGCAACAAATAGTAGCATGGATGAAAGCTAACATAAGAGAACCTGTTCCTATTCTTCATACCATCCCCCCACCTACTCTTTGCAGCTGGCTCTTCAAACTCAAATAATTTGAGCACTAGAGTTTTTTTATTATAACTGTATTACTGGAGGGAGATACCAATAATTCAATCCTATTTGCACTTTGCGTGCAAAAAAGTCAATATTTTTAAATTTTTAACTATGTCAACAATGTTTTTCTGACTATTACTCTGAAATCAGGGAAATGTAAGAGTGAAAACAAATTCCATCAGGTGAGCAGCAGAATTCTGATTCATTGAGACAGTACAGATCAGTTCTAGAGTTTAAAGAAGAAAAGAACTGTAGGTATATGTTGGCATTTTGTCTCAGTAAATTCCAACACAGACAGTATACAAAACAGGTATGTTACAGTATTTCTGTATGAGAAAAATTCAAAGAATTCAACAAAACAGACTGGTGTTCTAAGCAAGCATAATGAAGTAAAAACAAGAGTATTTAGATTATTTTCTTAGAGATGTTACATAAAGATACTATTATACAGTTTGTCTCTAACAACATATACTCAATGACTGATCTGTATTTCTACAAGTATTGCTGTGAGTTTATTTCTTACATATCATAATGAACACTTGCATCTCTTCTACTACTGTCTATTTGTCTATGTCTATATTATATGCACATATTTGAAAAGTTGAATTTGTAAGATTTCAGTTATGAAAAAAGCAATTCTTAGTTTTTTACCAGTTAAGAAAAAGAACTGAATACTGATACTGAATTCCATCATTAAGAATAAATAGCTGAATTTGATGGGGGCAGAGGGAGGTTGTTATTTGTCTCTTCCCCAGATGCTCTAGAAGCTCACTGTCAAATTGTTTCATTCTACCAGAACGATGATGAAAAGCAGAACATCATATCTAAGTAATTCAAAGCATAATTAAAGTATGAAGTTACAAAATGCATGGAAAGAATTTTGTAAAGAGAAAAATGAATACAAGAAACTTAAAGAGCATCTGTAGCTCATCTCCCTGCTTTTCTATCCGTATTTTGACTTTTACTACTCATAAATACCCTCTCTTTAGTACTCAATCTGAAATAGATTTTACTTAGTCTATTCCTCCTTCCCCGTGGCATCTTACTGAATCAAAGCTGAGAAAACAGTACAACTTACTCACTATACTTTCTTGCATCTCAGGAATTAAAATATTAAACAATAAATATTAAACTTCAGCAGAAGTACTGCTATAAATCTAACTTCTAAATAGTTCTCAAATATTCCTGTGAAATCATTATTCTTGTAGCAAGACTTTCATAATCTTAGATGGCAAACAGCAAATTCCATCTAACACTGCAGTTGATATGAATCCTATCTTTCTTTTTTTTCCTATTCATTGCTGAGAAATCTGAGAATAAATACAATTGTTTCAAATGAACAGAATAAAAATTCCAAGAGGAAGAGAAAGAAAGATGAGGAGATAGAGCCCAGTCATGCACTATTGAATCAGAAACAGTAAAGCACTTATGGTATTACGAAATATTGATGTTTCCTTAGAAGGGGATCTAGCTGAAAGAAATTTTGTGAAGACAAATTTGATTCCAGTTTTTAGAGAAAATTGTAAGTGTTCTCACATGAAAACAATACTGAGTTTGCTATCTTTCCTTATAATCACAGGAATTATAGTTTTCTCTCATTTCACACAGAATCATGTCATAGAATGGCTTAGGAAGGAAGGGACCTTAATAATCATTCAGAGGGGTCTAATGCAAGGTACAAACAAAAAACTAGACTTTATTCTGCTATAAGTCCAATCTGATCAACTTCTACCTACAGAATATGTTATGTTCTCCAAAGAGATTGGCTCTTACAACTAAATATTTTATTTTAAAATAAAATTTAAATATTTTAAATATTTTTGTATAGTAACCAGATGAACTATAAACCTGATCATGCACACACACTTGTAATGATCTATTAACAATATTGATAGTGATTTACAATTTCATGTGTCTAAACGATATAATACAAATAGTAGTCACAACAACAACAACAACAACAACAAAAAAGGAAGGTCTGATTACTATTCCAGAGTTTTTCACTTCTGCATAGCTTTCAAAGGAAGTAACCTCCAGTGAGAAACATATTAATACAGCACCAAAAAGAAAAAACAAACAAACAAACAAACAAAAAAAAAACACCAACTCTCTACCATCTAAATTCTTTCCTTACCAAATGAGGAAATACAGAAAATGAGCTCTATTCCTCTGTTAAAACAACATTCTTTCTGCTTACATAACCCACAAAATCTGACACCATAATTAAAATCAGTTGTGATGTTACTAAATCAAGGGTGTCGCGGATACAGATTTTCACAGTGCTCTTCCAGAGCCATGGCTTTCTGGGGATTTTCTATGCCTCTGAAAACTAAAGTCTTCATTGAAAGTCAGAAACAGTTTAGAAGTAAACTGAGCATTCTGCTATGAAAACTTCAAAACAATCCTCATATCAAAATTCTGCACTTACTTTCCGGATGTCTTATACTAGCCCATATATGTTGAAACAAGCTGATATAGCAGTGAGATGCAGAAACACGTTTGCTTTTTCAAGAAAGAAGATAAAAAAATGGTTCAGTTCTTACTTGCTACCAATATCCATCAAGACCAGCTTTGATGATATCAACAATTACTTTTCTTCCATGTTTCCTACATTCTTCTACTGAATTTGAAAATTGTTTTTCCAAATTTAGGATACAAAGACTGATCCGCTTGGGACCCATATTCTTCTACTTGCACACATAAAGATGCTTTTTTTGCATAAGCTAACTAAAAAGTAGCCACAATATCACTGATAATTTCAGTCCTATTGCTATGGAGATTGTTCTGATGGAAGCTGAAACATACAACCTAATGTTCTTCAGCAGTCTCGTACAATTTTGTGGCACATTTCATTAATGGCTCTCCTCTGATTTGCTAAATTCAACTGGCAGATGACAAAATGTTTCCAGGACAATTTATACAAACTTTATCATCCACCATAAAGATTTCTCATTCTGATGATTGCTTAGAAGTCTCTTGTTGAAAGATATGCTTGTTTAAAAAATATATAAAATTAGAAAAAAAATCACAGCAGATGAGGACAAAAACAAAGGTAAATCCGATGTCTTTGAAATCTGAATTTCACTAACATTGTGTTTATATACTAGAATTAAAAATCTTCACATCTAGTTCTTCATAGTGAACACCACTATGATTAAAATCTATAGATGTCCTCTTGATTCCTAGAAGTTTACATATAAAGCATACAAAAGGCTATGATAAAATTTCTTATTAAAATGTCACATCAAAGAAGACAAAAATGAGGGTTTATTACTAAGATATATTAGTGATTTAGTGTCCAATCACTGCAGTGTTGTGATCCGTTTCAGTACTACTCAGAAGCCTAAATGTATGTAACTAACACAGTTTTTAGATATGTTCTGTAACAATAACACTCACATAGGCCTGCAGCAAATGTGATACACAGGAACTACCGTGCACCTGCTCCCTTTTGAGACAAGCAGCTTGAGGCCAAGCAGGTTACCCTAAAGCATCAAGGCTGTTCCGACACTCCCATACATAGATATCTGAATTGCCTTCTGCCTCAAGAAGTTTATATTAACTGAATTTGTTGAGATTTACTAAATTTGGTAAGACTTACTCTCATTTGTTTATGTTGAAGTTAGTTTTTTTTTAAACCAGAAGGCACAACTTAGAGCTTGTTTCAGTCAAGTCGAATGCCATTTCCTACTTATGCATCCTAGAAGATTTATCTACTTTACTCCAAAATCATATTTCCTCAGTAACATTCAAACCAACTTGCTGTAAACATCTCCAAACAGCATGCACTTACTCTGTTCATTGTTATCTGTGCTGGAAACCATCATATCATTTGCATGGCCAAAAAAGCCATTCAAGCCTGTCATAATATGAAAGCCTCTTTTGGAAGTGTGTTGGCACTGAAGACAAATGGAATGGAAGCCAATTGAAAGTGTCATCCAAACAAGGTAATAAACATAGATAACACACATTCTATAGAAAGTGGGAGTTGCCAAAAGCCTGCTGCGCTATCAGAATTGCAGAACAGGTGCTCCTCAGTGACAAAACTCCTTGTTTGCTGCAAATAAAAGAAATAGTACAGAAATACTCACAGATCAACACCTTTTTTTAACCACTGCAGATATTAGTACTATAAGTAGTTCATACAGTATCTTCAGAAAGAGCTCAGCATCTTCTACTCTATCAGATTTTTTCCCCTCTTCCAAAGATAAAGGAAGCAGCAAGAAGAAACAAGACTTACAATTGTCTGATTTCATGACTCACTAGGAAAATCTCCCTTGCTTTATTTCACTGAGATTCATTCTTCTCTGCTGCATGCCCTAATATCTTCAATAGAGATGACTTAATATTTCTTATTCTGAACAAATTGGCCACAAACCCCTTATGTTAACCCTCATAGAATCATTTTTGAGCTTCAAGGAATTAGCTGCTGAAATGACACTGTCCACTGTTCCAGCTCTTGTTACTATCATCAGGATAGATTTCCACTTAAAAACAGCACCCTAACCCACAATTAGATACTACCAGTTAAGACCTAATATCACCTGAAAATAATACTCTTCCTACCATTATCACTGTAAATCTAAACACTGTCTGTAGATAAGGCATTTAATTTTTATCCTCCCAAAATTTTCTGATCATCACCCTTATTCTCCTCCCTTTCTCATTTAACTCATTTAAATATTTGTGCACTTCACTAGGGAGGTAGATTTGATCTAACTTCTCCTTTCATGTTAGTATTTTTATTCATTGTTATGTGTGAATTATTTGATAAACTTCAGTGGCACAGAGGTAAATCAAGTTCATCCTTTGATCCTCATATTTACTATTGCTTTTGTTAGTATGGTACCTAGTTCAGACTGAAACTGTGCTAAGAAATGCAATCCTCTGATTCCAACAGCTATCCTCTCATTAGTGTTCTGTATATATTTGCAATGCTTAGCAAAGCTGAACTGCAAGAGCAAACAAACTCAGCAATAAAGCTTCTGCTGTTTCCCCTGGTTCCCAAGACCTATGAGATTCACTCTAGAATTCTTGTATATATTTACATATAAGCGTGTAGATATAGAACTGCATACATATTTTTCCTACCACCTCTGGTTACATATGATAACCTCATTTCACTTGATGGTCAAGTAGCACACTTTAATGTTCCATTTATCCATGTTCTTCCATTTATCTTCAACCCAAATGGACAATACGTGTAAAGAATCAACAGTCTACACAGCATCTAACAACCAAAAAAAACCTAGCGTAACAGTTTGATGCAGTTCTGTAATGAGTGAAGTAGTGAGCAAGATCCCTTAACTTAAATGTCAAGATTTCAAAGCAATTATTCTCTCTTTGAAGCTGGAAGGAAAGAAGAGTCTCATTTCAGTATTAGGAAGGTAAGGTAGTCCAAACATATGTTCCCATCCCTACAATTTTGGGGATCTTTATGCATTTAAACACACACACAGATGATGCACAGAAGCATGACTCCACTCTATAAACCTCATATTTCATTTTTTAAAAAAATGCTCTGAGTATTTCAGTCTGGCAATTCATGAGAGAATTGGCTTACTCAAGGGGTTCCTGTTTGCAGCATTTCCACAGTGCTTTCACATATGCTGGAATGTCTTATTTCATACCTCTTTGCTTTTAATACATCATTCTCTTCACAAAACCAGTGATAGAAGTCACCTGGAATCTTGTAATGATTTTATCACAGTTCTCTCTGTTCTTCAATTTCTCATCATTCCTCCTATTTGTTTGTTATAGTCAATTGTTACACATTGCTTCAAGTTAAATTGTGCATTAGGATAAGGAAAATAAACTCACTATGCTTCAATTGTTATCAGTGAAAAACAGGAGTGATTTCTGTTGCCTTCCTACTCCAGTAGCAACTCTTAAGTCCCATGATAGCTGAAGCCTTTCCTTCTATCGTCAATAGAAGAAGCTTGCAGAGATGAGCTACCTCAAATTGACATTTTCTAAAATGTTGGTGGGAGGATAAGGGCAGAGAGGAGCATAAGCAATGTAAATTAGAAGACAAACATACATGAAAATAGCCATAAGGGTTAGATCAAGACCGCATGTAGCCCAGTAATTGTGGCAGACAGTAGAGATTACCCAGGGAAGTAAACAAGAACAAAATTATGAAAAAAATAATTACCCCCTCAAGTATTCCTTGAGTTTGCAAATGAGAGCTTGCAACTTCCTCAGCTGAAGATGCTGTCTCTGAATTTAGGGCCTATGATAGATTTTTCTCAAGGAATTTTTCCATTCATTTCTCATATTTCACACATTCACAAGTTTCAGCATTCAGAGCACTCTGCAGCACATAATTCTGGATATTCTTTTCTTCCCAATCTTGATATGAAGAGAATTCTCCTCTAATTTCACCACCCATGCCATGCACCAGTTTTCATTTAAACACTATTCCCATTTCTATTCTCCTCATTTCTGCATTTCTGTATGTATGTCTTAGCTCAAAGATGAATTTACAAATGTCTGTTTACTTCCAAAGCTGTGATTCAGCTTTATTGGTTTTTATGAGGAGAGTTTTCTGCATGGGGTAAGAAGCTAGATATTGAAATACAGGAAAAAGTAGATTTCTAAACTTTTCTGTCTAAGTAGATAGGAAAAGTATACTTGATAGAAGCAGAACTCAATCAGCTGTTTTGTCAGTAAGAATTTAATGCATCATGCTTAAGCTTGTAAACTAAAACGTACTTCCTCGTCTTCCTTGGCATCTGAAGATCATCAAAAGTCAATGAAAAGATCTGTCTCACACTCTGTAGCCATATGATTTTCATCTTTTATTAAGAAACCGGAGCTCAGAATGCATCTTTTCTCCTCTTTTTCCCTGCAATAATGTTATCAAGGACACAAACAGAAAATTCAAAGAACAAGAAGAAAACTAAAAAGTGGTAAACAGTACTTCCCATCATGCACTGTGGAAAAAACTGACAAGCAAACCAGAAACATAATGTTTCTTTACTAGCGCCACTGAAATAAAAACTGTATTTTAGATTTAATATTAAAACAATGTTATGACATCCTGCTCATTCCAAGATTTTGTTTGTGGCAGTCAATCACTTTGATCTGATAGTAATGAAGTCAGTATATTATAACACTGGATAGAAAATAAAATAATCATGTAAAATAAAAGCAAATAATCAGCTCTTAAGTGAAGAATGCCAGTGATTTTCCACTCCTCATCATTCCCTGAAATCTATCAGTTTCATATTCAGTGGTTAAATACTGTTCTAAAATACTTAGTCACTGATTATTTTGGATATCAACAATTTTCTGACTTCATTTTCAGGCTGAGGAGCCTGACCTGCATTGCAAACAAGTGTAAATCAGACAATGCAAAGGCAAACTACTAATTCCACTATGACTGCAGCATTTTTTCATGTTCAGTGATGGAGAAGAATGGCACTGGAACAATGAAATATTCCTGAGACAACTGCCATTGAAAACCAGAGAAAAGTCCAAATTTGACAGTATTATCTGGTCCTAGGATAAGACAAGGGGAGTAGAACAAAAATTCCAAGAGCTATATCAAATGGTGATCCTAAAAAATGAAGAAAAGCAAGTACCTTGATAAAAATACAAAGTAAGAACAAAATGCATTATTACTTTTTACTTGTCTAGTCGTTTACAACAATCGCTGTCAGATCAAGACATCAATGTTATACCCTTTTTTTACTAAAAAAGAAAACCAACCAGACAATGACACACAAAACCCCCCCAATCACACGGAACATAAACGCTCTTTTTCTTTCATGCTAATGTATAGGTAGAGAATCATTGAATTGTTTGAGTTGGACCCTTAAAGGTCATCAAGTCGAAGACTTGAACACCGGACACCTACTACACGGACCGCTAGATCAGGGTGCTCAGAGTCCCATCCAGCATGACCTTGGATGTCTCCAGGGTTGACACATTCACATCTCTGGGGAACCTGTTCTAGTGCTTCATTACCCCTATCTTAAAAAAGTTCTTCCTTATATCCAGTCTAAATCTCCCCTCTTTTAGTTTGAAAAAATTTCCCTTTGTCCTATCACAACAGTCCATGCTAAAGAGTCTGTCGCCTTCTTTCTTACAGGCACCCTCCTTCAGATATTGAAAGGCCACTGTCACTACTCTCTAGATCCTTCTCTTCTCCAGGCTGAACAGCCCTAGCTCTAAGACTGTCCTCACAGGGGAAGTGTTCTGACTCTTGGATCCTTTTTGTGGCCCTCCTCTGAACACACTCCAGCAGGTTTATGTCTCTCCTTTACTGAGGACTCCACATCTGGATGCAGCACTCCAGGTGAGGTCTCACCAGTGCAGAGTAGAAGGGCAAGATCACTCAAGACCTGCTGGCGACACTTCTTTTTATGCATCCCAGAATACAACTGGCTTTCTGGGCTGCAAGAGCACCTTGCTGGCTCACATCCAGCTTCCCATCCACCAGAGCCTCTAAGTCCTTTTTGGTAGGGCTGGACACTTTTCCACCCAGAAGAATACCTCTATAACACAAAAGACATACATGATGATTTTGAAACTAGCACAACTTAACCTAATATTTTCCTTAGAATACCCCCTTCAATTAATGCTATTTCTTCCATATATATATTTTTGATTATATTACAATAGTTAGAAAAAGCCTGACAAGCTCTTTCAGGAAACATTGTAATGTCCTGACCTTTCATGCACTGTACACATGCCCAACATTAGCACATCAGTGATACTATCCCAATCGATGAGATTGTTATGCTTTACGTTGCACAGATGAACAGAACCTGTAATATCAGAGCTTCAGCCTCTATGAAGTTTCTTCTTTTATACAAACTCAATTTCCCAATTGTTAGAACAGACGACAATTTCTACGAGTAGGCAAAAAGTTCATTTTATTTTTTCAAACAGCAATATCACAGAAGTGTCAAGGCTGCACCAAGGGAGCCAACATAGAACTAAGCATAAAATAAAACTAGAAAAAAGAACTTAGGAAGACAAAGTCAGCTTCAGGAGATTTACAGACCAGGAGAAATACCTCATGACAAACTGCCTAAGTAGAGATACTTATAGAGATGCTGGTATTTTCAGTGACTGAAGTAAGAAGAAAAGATTGAAAGTTGTGGATCTGAATCCCTGAAGGGAACATTAAGCTAAGAAAAGTCTATTCAGAGCCTGTTTGTGCATTCTGCAGTTGAAGAAACTATTCAGAACTAAGGAAGATTACAACTATTAGAAAAGTTGTGAAGAAAATCTCTTACAGACTTGTTGAGTTAGACAAGAAAAGACATGACTAAGAACAAAATAGATTTTACTATTCAAGACTTTAAGTTAATGCAATAATCATGTTAGATCTCCCTCCAGTTCCACCTACTGCCCTTCCTCTTCAGTAGTGACCGGCTAAGTGATCAAATGAAGCAAGTTTCCCACACCTTTTACCTGAAGGAATATTTTGTTTATATTTCATGTTAGATACAAGTAATTTTATGTCAAAAGGATCCTCTAGGGCTTCAGTGATTTAATACTCTAAGAGTATCTGCTACTTCTCCCCTCCACTCACAGGTACTTATTTATACAATCCATCCAGTACACAGAAGAGAGTTAGGATCAAGGCAGAAAACAAAAGTGAGCTACTAACTCTTTGAGAACTAGTATTAAATTTTTTTCATAATAATATGCTATGACTTCAGAAATTCATTCCCACCTTCACTTCTCACCCCAGGACTGAGTCAAGTAGACAAGTCCATTGGCACTGGAGTGAACAGATTCATGAGGGATTCCATGACTATTATGCCGCATTTCTGCAGTGGGAATGATGGCATCAGTCCCATCAGATATGTTGCGACAGACTTACCACATCCTGAAGAGAAGCAAGGGATCAAGTGGCAGAACAGACGTGGCTAGACAACAGTGAGAGGTTCACCCTTCTATCCTGTAAGAGCAGCACAGACTCAGGTCCATATCAAAAGCCTGTACTGCAATGAACACAGAATGGAGAACAAGCAGGAGGAATTAGAGTTTTGTGCACAGTTGCAGGTTTATATCCTCAATGAGATTACTGAAACACTGGGAACAGTGCAATAGAGGAACTCAGGCTCTTTAGCAAAAGGAGTAGGCAACCATGGAAGAGGGGCTGTGCTCAAGGTAAAAAGGAACTAAATGCATGAAGCTTTTCTACAGGGAGGGTGATGAAGAAACTGAAGGCTTATGGTTAAGAATTAGAAGACAACATAGCACAGGTGTTGCTGTATATGACTGCACCTCCTAATAAAGAAGAGGAGGATGAAGCTTTCTCTAGGCACCTAAAGAAAGCCTCACAGTCAGAGAACCCATCCCTTGTAGGTAACCATAACCCCCCTGATTTCTGCTGGATGGTCAACAAAAATAAGTACAAACCATCCAGACTTACGGATAAGAGAAATTTTGATGCAAATGATCAATGAAGTGACTAGAGGAGATTCTCTGTTATACTTGCTGCCCAACAAAAAGGAACAGTTGCACAACATAGAGATCGAGGACAGCTTTGACTGTTATCACCAGGAGTGGGATCAGTAGTATTACAGTCCAGGAATACAAAGAGCACAGAGTAGCCTCTACAAGGACCAGCAGAATCCCATTAGGAACTGTTTGAAAGGGCAAAGAAACCCAGTAGAACTGACTAATGCTCAAGAACGGCCATGACAGAGCACAACAACAATCCATACCATTTTACAGAAAGTCAAGGATGCACGGCAGAAAGCCAGGGTGGATAAACAGAGGGAGCTTCCGAGTGCAAACAGAAAAAGGATGTACACAGGAGCTGCAAGCTGGTACAGTTATCAGAAGGAACAAGAAGACACTGCCTGCACACATAAGAGTAATTAGGAGTGCTCAGCTGGAGTTCAAACTGGCAAAGGTGAAAGGCAGGAAGAACAGTTTCCTTAAGTATACTAACAGCAAAAGGAAGACAGTGTCAGGCTGCTGTTCTGTGAGATGAGATACCTAGTAACAAACAATAGGGAAAAGGTTAAGGTACTCAGTGCTTCTTCTTTTTTTTTTTTTTTTTTTTTTTTTTTTTTTTTTTTTTTTTTTTTTTTTTTTGTATCAGCTTTCATTAATACATCTTGATTACAAGACAAGTGCTTATAAACATGAGTCCTTTCTGGGACTCTTCATACTGAAATAGTTTTTTCCATTAACTTTCATTTATTACATTTAGCACATGTTCTTGTCATGTCAACAGACAAAAAACCCTCCTTAGCATTTGTGCAAAAGCTGCCTGTAGAAGCAAGTTCATTGACTAAAGTCTGGGTGTCCAAACTTCTGGCTTGCCTAGGCCACACTGAGTAAAGAGGAATCGTCTTGAGCCTCATATACAGTTGCTACAAAAATAATGCCTCCTATTTATTTCCATGGAATCTACAACAGATGAAATCAGCACAATAATACTATTTGATAGAATAAATTCTCAGATACAGAACACTATTTTATCAATATAATCACCACCATTAGCTATGCATTTTCCTCAGCAACAAACAAGAGCTTGCATGCCACGCTCATAAAAATTTGCACCAGCAGAGGTGACTCAATGCCACCACAGGTGAAATGCGCCACCCACCACCTCACTGCACTCACACCTACTGGATGGTCTCCATAAACATTCAATAAGCATCAATGAATGTCAATAGGTGCCATTTTTTCCACATGGAGAAATTCAATGAAACACCTTTGCTTCATACAAACTTCTGTGTCAGATGCCATTTTGTCAGACTGCCCCTCTTCTACCATCTAGTGCACAGCAACATAATGTAGTGAAATACTGATGGGAAGGTTCAACTTCTATTCGCATACCACCAACAACTGCCTCTGACATAGTGGATCAACATAACAAAACAGGAGGCATTACTTTCATAGCAACTCTGGTAAAACATACAATATTGTTAATTTATAAGTAACTAAACATTTTAAATATTTTTCTTAAAATATTAAAAAAGAGGAAGAAAAAAAACAAAACTATGTGACCTTGTTTTTGAGAAACTAATGCATTAGACTTGTTCTTGACAGTGGTTGCAAATCTTCATGAGTTCTCAAGGTGTTTCTCAGATTTTTGATGAATTTTCATCTTCCTGCACTTCACATCATGCTATGACATGAATAAGGCATGACTGAAGTGTGGGATATTTTTCTCTGATAAGAGAATATGAAAGTCCAGTAAAGAGTCATGATCAGATTTGAGTTGAATGTCTAATTGGAGTTTTTAAGTTTACAAATAATGCATTTATGTCAACTGAAAATAGTGTCTAGTGTTGCAAACAGTTTTTGCAACCAAGTTTTTGATTTTTTTTTTTCATTCTTGAAACTGATTCTCAAACTCCTTTACCAAAATGGAAAGCATTGCTGTGTATTCTCTCCTGTTCACAGCACTGTGTTTAATCAATGTAACAAAACGCATGCAACTATTTGCCGTTATTTGAGTCAGCACTGCCCTCTCCCATCACCTTCTTTCAGTTGACACAGTGTTAATTGCACACTGACTGATTATTGCTGAGCTATGGGTGTGTGCCAAAGGCCACTGTGGGAAAGAATATCTACCCTTAGCATGCAGAGCAGGGGTTGAGCCACACTGTAACTGTACCAGGTCACACGTGGCCCACAGGCCACACATGCCAGGACTGAAGTCATTCTATTCACGTAAAGGCATGTCAAAGATAGTACACCATAATTAAGACTAGCTGTAAAACCATTTCACATTTCTAACAAGGTGATCTGTATCCACCAACCCATTGCTCAAGAGACATACAATTTAGTAATGTAAATAGTCTCCTATGCTGGCACCCTATCACATCACTAACAGCAGAGTCATGTTTGCACTAGCAATCCACCAGCTCAGCAGCCAGAGCAAGCCACCCAGAGAAGTCAGGCAATGCCAATAACTCAGTTACTGAAGCATCACTTTTCATTTTATCCTTTGACTCTAGAGAGTAATCCTCATCATTCCTTTTCCTCAACTCTGAGGTGTTCAGTAAATCCTACGGCTGTCAAACGTGAAGAATTAGGTAGGTAGTCCACCATGCCCAACCACACCAAGAAGGGACATTAAGTAGGAAATTTCCTGCTTTAAAAAGCTAGCAGGGTCCCTACTATCAAGTTAAAAGCAAATTATTACTCAGGATGCTGTTGGAGAATTATCAGTATAGCTATTCAAAGCCTTCCATCAAAGGTGAGGAAAAAAGAAGGGGTGGGGAGAGAAGCATTCTAATTATAAAAAATAGCACTATTACAGGCCATATTTCTTGCTAATTAGGCAGTCTTGTGTGCCACAAGAAACATTCCTCTTTACACAATGGATTTGTATTAATCAGAATTGTTAGATAGTGTACTTATATAGATTTGCCTCATTACTGATTTTCCTGTTCCTCTACCATTTCTGTATTGCTTATCTAGTATCACTGTAGTAACATATTTTTAAGAGCTTTCTGAAAGCATGCTAAACACCAAAAGGCCTGAATCCTTATGATCTTAATACTTAGTTGCCTGATTTTTGTTCCAAAACTTGGTTCTAACCTTTAGAAAGATGAAACTGTTGCAGCATCTATTCAAACACAGAGTTGTCAAAGACTGACAAACCTTTACAAATTGTTAAGTTTGGTCCACATAAAATATTCCGATCCCCGAAATCTTTTCAACCCTAGTAGAGCAAACAAGCTATACACACAGGAGAGAGAAAAGTCATGCCAATAGAGAGTCAGGTATGCAAATCAAAGTTTTGTACTAACATACATTTCAGACAGGGGCACAAAATTTTGAGAACATGAGGAGAAAGACTGTTATGGTTTTATGATTTTTGGTTATCGGTATTCCGCATCATAACATCATGTAGTGCAGTGGGAATTAAAGAGTTAATGCTCCAGTTCCGTGCACCTGTCCAGAAGAGAAGAAGAACTACAATTCCCAGAAGAATGTTCACTGTTCTGTTATCATTCCTGCTTAGGGGATACACATATAAGGCCTCAGTAGGTCACCTGACGTCCCTCTTTCTGATAGTCAGGTTCTCTCGCTGCTGCTCATCCTGACTGCAAGCCATTAGTGTAAAACCTTCAGTTTTTCTCTCTCTCTCTCATTTTATTTGATTTATTAGCTCCAATTCTAATTATACTGTATTATATTGTCTTATAGTGTATTATCTTGTATTTCAATACCATATTTAGTAAATTAGTTTGTTTCTCCTCAGATCATTGCTGCTGTTTTTAATTATTCGGGGTCCCCTGTTTCCCTTTTCTGGAGGCACAGATCTTTGGATCTCTCCACCCTGCTAGTCACGGAATCGGGCTGAACCAGACCATAAACCACTGACAAAGACTCAAAGGTCCAAGTTCTCCCTTGTCCACAATTCAAAAAGATCACTGGCTGAATATAATTCTTTCCCACTCATTTTCAAGTATTTTTGTTGTTGTTGTTTCATGGTTTTTTTTTGTTTGTTTGTTTTTATAAACTAGGGACAAATTGAGATACTGGTCAAATCTAGAGGAAAAATGCTAGAAAAAGTAATAAGCTATCTCACGTTTGCTTTTCTTCTTTTCAGAGAAGGAAGCATTATATCACAGAGAATAGTTAAAATGACACGAGTTGAACTTGAAGTGGAAGGAAAATTATACATTGGCCTTCTGAACATGAATGGATTTCAACACTCCCATTTCCTTTAAGTGTTTCAGCTCATACATCTGACTGATCCATTAAGTATCAATTCTGTTCCATAACTGGATGACTCTGACCCTTGGGAAGAATGTTAAGTCATACTTTCTGAAAATTACTAGCATGACATTTCCACTGTGATTATAAACTTGCAAAGGTGAGAAAAATATAGAGTATGTTACAAAAATGTATGAAAACTACTTCAAGTAGATTCTAAAGTGAGGAGAAAAAAATATTCACCATCAAAACCATAGGTGTCCCAAGGAAATATTTGGGTTGCCATGACCTTGATGTAGCCCTATGCTTCCCTTTTCATTCAAAGATCTACTTTGCGTTTATATGTTTTCTAATGCTCTTCACAAGCTGTTTACTCTTCTTTGAGCTGCATTTGAATTTCTTATTTATGGTCCATCTCATATGTACTATTAACTCATACCTATATTCATCTATGCATATTTATTCTAGCATCACAGACACTCACCTACACAGTATAACTACAAGCTGACAGTATTTTGTAGGAAGAGATTTTGTATTACCTAAGCAAAAGCTAAAATCAAACAGGTTACTCATCTGTCATCTGGTCATTAAATAAATGCTCCCACAACTAAACAAGTTTTTTTAAAAAATTATCCAGACAGGACAAGATGAGCCTGAGATGCATGTTCATAATTCACCATAAAACCTGTGACCTGCTAATACTGATAGCAACAACACCATATTCAGTGGGTGAGAAGATTCACTGTATCACTTTAAAGAAAAAATCTGTATCTTAAAATCTAATATCTGTTGTTACTGTGCTTATCGTTATTTCTGCTATTCTCTGTTAAGATGACAGAAAGCTAATTTTTACCATAAAAAGAAGCACAAAAACTGACTTAGTGTTTTTGAGAAACAGAAACTGCTAAGTAAATTGTTAACTTAAGAATATACCAGCAAAAGAAATTTGTGGAAATAAGAACCAAAACCAGCATCGTGGATCTCTCGTCCCTCCTCAACACCACCATAGTAGACAGATCTCAAATATCAGCAGATAAATAAGACACACATTTACTGATCCTCTTTCAGAACTGTTCATCATTAAAAACAAAGGCAGCTATGTTCATCTAAATGAGATTTTACCAAACAAAAAAGACTTAGCCAGTCAAGAATTCTGTCTTCCAGATAAGTATAACATTTCTCCATTAATCGCGTCACCTACAGAATCTTTTATTTTGTTTAGTTGTTGCAGTAGCATTTCCTACCTCTTCTCCTAGGAATTGCACATTTTTTTTAATTTTCCTTTGCAGACAACATCACTAGGCTTTGCTTCCAACTTCACAATAGAAAGTGTTTTCCTAAGGAAACCATATTCCATAAACAGAGGAGTGGGAACTACTAAGTATCAGGTTCTAAAACACTTGCTTCCTACTTGTAGACAGTTCTCTGCTTAACACATTCATTTCATTTACAAATAGGTGAAAAAAAGTTTTGACATCAATTCTGCTTTCAATTTTCACATTTGGCATGAAGCAGCAAAAACTTCAGATCTGAGAATTTAGAAGTGAAACCCAGATAGGCACTGCAGAACCTTTATAACTGATGAACTGCAATCCTTTCCTGGTCAGAGAAAAAGAACCACTATTCTGTCCCCTGCAAGGTTTGAAAACTGTTGGGAATAAAATTGGACCAATAAAGTTTTTTCAGTTTTACAAGTGAAACATACTATAAAGCATTAAGTATCATTATTTTAATTGACTATCAAAGTGATTCCTCTTCCACTAGATACCATCTCCTGTGAGACAGATACTTCTCTCTTAAGTAATACAGTATTTTGTATGTCCACACTGATAGCATCTTATCTAGCAAGAAACAATAAAGGAAATCTTTATAATTACCATTACGTTTGATGCATAGGAGACAGAACCTCAGTTTTCTTCAAGGCTCTTTCACAGGATTATGTTTTCATACCATCAGAACCTTTCCTAAGGTAAGCATTAACTTATAGTGGCAGGGAGCTTTGGAAGAGAGCCATTTGCCAGTTTTCCAAAAAACAGGTGCACAGCCACGATGCTACAGCAGGAGGTATGGAAGAGGAACAAGTGAGGTTTGAGAATGAATTGATCTTAATAGAGTCCTTGCTTCCATATTTTTATAATGCAGCACTAGTAACAAATCAAGACTGTTGATTTCACTAGAATTTAACGAAATTAGCTTACAGTTTAAGTTATAACTGATCAACATTATGCTGTATTATTTCTGATCCTGGAATATGACTCTGTAATACTTTCTTTACAAAGAAGGAAGAATTCCACATAAAGTATGGATAATGCAAGTCCAGCACTTATCAAAAGTATAAAAGCATTTCTTTTGCAAATTTCCAAATTCATACTATACAGACCAGTCTAAAGGTAGCAATAAATGTTTAATGTTGTGCTGGTAAGAATATATTCATTTTCAAATTTATGTAATTAAGAAATTTAGAGAAAGAGGCCTGAAAAACAAACAAAAAAACAAACAAACAAAAAAACAACAACAACAAAAAAAAAAGCACCCTTTAATTCCTCTGTTAGATATACTAGCCAAATTCTTATTTAATCACCTTTCTCTTCTCAGTTGACTGAGTATATTTCCTAGGGATCTGATTAACTTAGACTAACTACATTTTTACCCAATAGTCAAGAACCTGAGACATCTGCATGTTGAGACTCTAGCAGTGTGACAAAAGAGATTTACTTTCACATCAAGACTAACAATTAATCATTCTGTCTTCAAGATCCATGAATAAAGGATCTATGAACAGGAGAAAGTGAAAAAACACAAAACAGACCAACTGATGTAGAAGTTTAACAGGAGTAGAACTAAGGCAGAAATATAAGCTACTATACTGATGAGGGACTATATTCAAGGGGGTCCCTAAATACAGATCAGTTCCAATTCAGTTTACAAGTAATTTCCCTAATTTAATTGGGTACCAATAAAAAGTTTAAGTTCATTAATATTTAATTGAGCAAGGCATTGGAATACAGCTAAGCTTTTCAACTTATGCATAATGTGTGTGAAATATGATTAACTCATTTCAGCTGTTCCTAACTTTCCCCATTCCTACAAAAATTGCTCCAAAAATAATGCGTCCTATTTCCATCAAAACTACAACAGATACAGTAAGCACGATAGCAATTTCGACAGAGCACATTCTCAGCTACAGAACACTGGTTTTCAATTTAGTCACCACCATCAGCCATGAATTTTCACCGAAGATGAGTCTGTATGCTGTGCTTGTAAAAATCTGCAACAGTGGAGGAGACCCACTGTCACTACTGCTGAAACACACCACCTACTGCCTCACTGTGCTCATATCCACTGTTTGGTCTCCACAACTGTTGAGCAAGCATCAGTGAATGCCAATGGATGGAATTTTTTCTGCATAGTGATAGTCAATGACACACTTTTGCTTCATACATACTTCCATGTCAGACACCATTCTCTCAGACTGCCCCTCTGCTGCCATCTGTCACACAGAAACAGCATGTAACAGATTACTGTCAGGAAGGTTCAGCCTCTACTGCCGTATCACCAACATCAGCCTCTGATGTCATAGGCCAGCATAATAAAACAAGAGACACTACTTTAGGAGCAGCCCTTGTAATACAAAATGGTAGAAAACATTGCTATGTGCTTATGTACCTGATATGTATTGCTAATTAATTTTTTCATTACATTCTCTGTCTTTCTGACAGCCATGCTGCCAGCCTTTAACTGGGGTAAACGTGTTTTGTAATTTGGGACTTATTATTCAGTCAGGAAATGGCACAGTTTCAGATTCCCAGGAAATAGTAATCTTGCAGGCTAGAAGTCATTGTCTCACGGCATATAATTCTAGTAAGGCTGTATCCACCACTGCCTGAAAGGGCAATAATATATAGTGGAAAGTACGCAAAAAGAACAGCAGTTGCTGTGTCTGCTTTAGGAGAAAACAAGATCAATGAGTAACTCCAAAAATATAAGATTAAGATTAGCTTTTTAGACTGACTTGCAATTTCTGTTTAGATCACAGAATAACCAAGGTTGGAGAAGACCTCTAAGATCATCCTGTCCAACCATCCATCTACCACAAGTATTTCTCCACTAAACCACGTACCTTAGTACAGCAACTAAACATTTCTTGACCACTTCCAGGCACAGTGACTCAATCATCGCCCTGAGCAGCCTGTTACAGTACTTGACAACTTTTTCAGAGAATAAATTTTTCCTAATATTCAACGTGAATTTCCCTTGGTGCAACTTGAGGCCATTCGCTCTAGTTCTATTTCTAGTTACACAGGAGAAAAGGTTGACCCCCACCTCACCACAACCTCCTTGCAGGCACTTGTAGAGTGATGAGCTCTCCTCTAAGCCTCCTCCAGAATATCCCAATTCTCTCAGGCATTCCTCTTAAGACCTATGCTCCAGATACCTCACCAGCCTCACTGCCCAATTCAATTGCCTCTCTTCTTCCTCCTCCACCTATGCACAGGTAAAAAGCAATGGAGGTCTTTAGAAATTCAAACTAATATTAAATTCAGAATGAATCTCAAGATTCAAAATTTTAAGATTAGAATAGCTATCAGTCTCACAAGGAAAAATTCTCTGAACCATCATGGTAGTCTTTTGAATAGATGTACTTATATTATGTTCTAACTAATAGCTTAGTATTTCAGAAACAGGATTTAGAAGTGAAATACAACTTTAGAGCACCCAAAGGAAGCTTTAAAAGCTTTTTGAGGAATAACACAAGCAACCACAACAAAAATATGGAAGCCCTAACATTCAATCTAAACCAAAATGAGGCAAACATTTTTAGGAGAAAGATTAAAACTTCTTTAAGGAAGATATGATCTGGGTTGGGCTTAGCTGAATGTTTGAGTGAAATACAAGCTACCGAGGTAAAAGTACAATATGAAAACTGAACTTCTACCAACAGTAACTAGCATTTGGCCACTAGCTATTTTGTGACTCATCAACTCTGGAAACTTCTTAAGCAATGATTGATTTTTTAATTTTTTTTTTTTTTTTTTCCCCCAGAAGCTAATAGAAACTGGAGTTTTTAAAGTATGATGTAACAATACAGATGAATAGACTCGGTATTTGTGTTAGCTGGTTTATTCAGACTGAAGTTTAGCTAGTAGAGGGCAGAGTGCTTTTGAGGTGTTTCTGAACAGCTGTTTGAATCTCTTCTGCATTTCCTTGTATCAAATAAGGAATGCTGAACACCCACATCTTATTGTCTCCTTCAGCAAACAGATGTTAGTAGGAGATGCCAACCTTCCCAGCCATACCACATCTGTCACATCTCTGTTACTCTGCAAACAGAGAGGAATAAATATTGATGGCAGGCTTTTTTATTTGTTTAACCAGACTTCAAACCTTTTGTCCCTTGCTTCATGAAAGCAAATTCAGTCTACCAAATACACAGCAAGATGAGAAAATCTTCTCTTTGGGACTGGAGAAGAGCAACACTATTTCCAATATAGTGACCATAAGCAGCACAAGACAAATGTGCTTTCTTTATCTTTACTGTTCAATTACTTAACTGCATTTAGTTAACAGCTTCAGTGGATGAGTTTTAAACAAAATGTTCTCTTATAACATTTAGAATGTATCTGATCTAATCCTCACTGTTCTGCAATATAAATCTGAATTTATTAAGCTTTCATGATTCTGGAACTTTCCTACAGGGATGGGAATAAGGGAATACTCTCAGCTTTGCTATACCCACATACTAATATCTAAGCAGTGAAGAGACGCTAAAGATTTTATACGCAATCTTCTGGAACACAGTGGGCCTGAGCAAGTTCAATAATACGTGATGTACCAAAGACTATCAAGGGAACCCATTCAGTGTGAAAAAAAGTAGAGCAGAAGACAGCAGCTACTTTTTTGTATGCAAGATTCTGAGCAAATACTGCAAAGCACACAATAAGACCAAGCAAAGTAAGGAGTGCTACTTCAGGACTGGACACTTGATATATTACAAGGTCATTTCCCTTCTGCCTTTTCATTTTGAAAAGGGGAAGAAAAAAAAAAAAGAAAAAAAAGAAAAAGAAGACATTTCCATGACTTCAGGTGCTCTAGAAACACAAACATTGCAACTTCAAAAAGGCATTGCTGCATTTGAACTAAGACAAAGTGATGAGGTTAGTCCTACAGGGAACAGAGTTACATAAACTTCATAGCTGAAGAAATATAAAAGAATCCAAGACAGACTGATTAAGAGATATCACTATTTACAGAATATAAACTGTATATGAAACTTGGGTAAAACAGGATAAGCATCAGGAATGCAAAACACAAAACTAAACTTTAATCTGGATAAAAATCACTAATACTATGGAGTGAATGAAATTAGCAGTTTCATAGCTGGTGGCAAAGAAGACTGTATTTGAGGGACGTAATGTAATGTCAGAACAAAGACATCCTGGTTTCTAGAGCAAACAGTTTTATATAGGAAATAAGCAAAAAGAGGGTAGAAAGAGTAAATTGAGGCAATTCCTGAGTAGTAATTGCAGAAGAAACATACAAGGATAGAAAAAAAGACTTATTCTAAGATCAGTGATAAAAGAGAAAAAAAAAAAAAAAAAAGACAGATGAGAAAACAAAATAGGAAGTAAGCTATTGAGAAGAAACATCAAGAAGAAGAAACATCAAAATACATAGGGAGTAGGTAAAGCAAAAAAATAAAAAGCTGACAGCACATTGTCATTGTCAGTGAAACACTTTTTGCCCCCTATTGTGTTTTGTTGTTTTTTTTTGTTTGTTTGATTTGCTTTGTTTTTTTAATAATAATGGAACTATCCTCATGTACTTCTTTCCGAATTTTGTTGTGCAAATTCACACCTGAAAATTTTCTGATTATTAGATGTTTTGAGTTTTGACATTCTTACATTGGTTTCCTATTTTAAATGAAAAAGGCTTATTATCCATCCTCTATTCTGCTTAGTTTTCCCTTGGGAAATACTCTACAAAAGGCACTGCGTAGTAGACCTACACTTAGGGAATTGCCACAACATTACAGAGTCAGAAGCTTTGCTGAATGCCTTATTCTCTTGCTCTCTTTTCTAAAATATTTCACTGCCCAGAGATTTCCTCCCAACAGATGTATCTGAGGGGAATGCAATTGCAAATGGAGAAAAAAAAAAAAAAAAAGAAAAAAAAAGTTTTAGATGTACTAACTCTCTCTGATTATAATTAGATTTGCACATGTAGAGATCTAAATATGATGCATATGTCTCTGCATCTATACTCCCACGTGCATGCCCACGATAGTAGTCAACCTTCACAGAATGTGTGTGATGAAAATGTGTAGCATCTGTCAGATGCTCCAGAGTTTAGTTAAATGAAATTTCCGAAGAGCAGGCCCAAGAAGCTCTAAAATATTTTAAGGATTTTTGACTGATCTACTTAGAACATCTATCTAACATGGCTTTCATGGTTTTTCAGCTGTCTGATGATTGAACAGCAGAAAAAAAGCATTCAGGGAAAATTAGCCATACTTCTATTCAAACCAAAGTATCTAGGAGCTTAAAGTCCTGGCAGTGAAAGATCAGACACGAAAATTACACGTTAGCTACATGAATCACTTCAATTCCTGTTAGACAGGGGGGGTAGGGGGGGAGAGAAAAACAGAGTGGGGAAGAGAATCACAATCAGTTTTTTCCCCACTCCCAATTCATGAATTAGGTTACAATCACACATTCTGAAGATAGAGTCACACAATCACAGAATCGTAGGGATTGGAAGGAACCTCTGGAGATCATCTAGTCCAATCGCCTAGATAAAGCAGGTTCCCTATAGTAAGTAGTATATGAAAGCATCCAGGCAGGTTCCAAATATCTCTAAAGAAGGAGACTCCACAATCTCTCTGGGCAGTTTTTTCCTAGGTTCCAGCATTCTTAAAATAAAGAAGCTTCCACACACATTCAGATTGAACATCCTATGTCCTAGTTTGTCCTTTGTCCTGATCGCTGAGCACTACTTAAAAGAGCTTGGCCCCATCCACTTGACCACCTGCCTTTCAGATATTAATAACTGATATTAAATTAAAAGAGGGAAGATATATTAGACATTAGGAAGAAATTCTTTACCCAGAGGGTGGTGAGGTACTGGAATATATTGCCTAGAGAAGCTGGGAACGTCTCATCCCTGGAGGTGATCAAGACCATGCTGGATGGGACCCTGGGCAGCCTCACCTGGTGAGTGGCAGCCCTGCCTATAGCAGAGGGATTGGAGCTGGGCGGTCTTTAAGGACCCCTCCAACCAAAGCCACTCTGTGGTAATATTTCCTCTCTTCTCCAGACTTAACAGTCCGAGGTCTGTCACAGGGGGGATGCTTCAGACCCTTAATCATCTTTGAGGCTGTCCACTAGATCCTCTCCAGTATTTCTTTGTCTTTATTGGCCTTTGGATCCCAGAATTGGGCACCTATTTCAAATGTGGCCTTAGAAAAAAACCTTTTTGTATATATGTATTTTTAAATCAAGACATGTTATACCCATTATGCTTTCCATGCACTGCTTAACAAACTCACCATCAGGAATTTTTTTCCTATGCAATCCGATTTGTTATCACGTAAACAGTATTTATAGGAGTCCATTTGAATTTTAACTTTTTTTAGAATGTTTTGTAGCATTGACAAATTTTTATCAGTTCTGCTGTCTTTATGAAGCATTCCTTGACATGCATCGAATTTGGAAGCAAGTTACTGCACATAACATATTTTCAAGTTGTAATCTTTGAAAACTGACACAATGTCCTTGCAAATTAAGTATAGGGCCACATTATTTGTAAGCACTGTGCTGCACCCTAACTGTGCCCCAGGGCTGCTGCCATGATGACACAGCAGCAGGGGCACGGGTTGCAATGAGAGCTGAGCTAGCCTGCATGCGGCCCACAGTTTGGGAAATGATTAAGACTTAGCAACGTTATTCTAGATAGGAGTTAGCATTGAGGACTTCAGCTGGGAATGCTCTTGTGGAAGTAGCCAGCAGCAACTTCCTGAGTCCAGCTAATTATATGAAGCAATCGCAGTGACATCCCACTGTGTTCATCACTGGAAATTCGATGTGTTGCCTCAAACCTGCTCTTGTCTACTCCTTGCAACAAATCCAAACAGTAACACTATGATATTTAGCAGGGAAAAGAAAAAAATAAAATAAAAAAAATAAAAAATAAGTCTTAGGATCAACATTAACTTAGGAACAATAGATGATACATAATAAATAAAGTTATTTACACTATCAAAAATAGTATCTGCGTAAACTAACTGTTCCTGGTGTAAGCTCTCTCCTAGGTGGGCATTTCAGGGATTTTTGTGTATGTATGCTCTTCATCAGCATTTAACTGTGAAAAATTCACACAATATTAAGGGAAATAGTTTTTCTTTGTTATTTTTGCTAAACACAACCACAATGCAATGAAGTACTAACATTCATATTGTATTTTCATGGATTTAAGTACTACACCTGTAACACAACAGCAAGTGCAGCAAAACAGCAGAACAGCAAGGTCCCAAGCCACAGTGAGGATTCCCTCAGACACAACAGCAATAGGTGACCTGAGTAGGCCCTGCCTTCCCACCACATGCTCAATCACTGCTTCAGGTGACTCAGCATGTCCACTACACAATCACATAGACAGTTGTCTGCATCCCATCACACTTAGTTGAGCAGCAGCTGACATTAAAAAAAAAAATAAAAAATCCTGAAGGATACGTATCAGGATATAAATCTAAAATTTTTGATAGCATTTTCCACATAAATAGGATAATATAGATCTTACCAGAAAGCAAAATTAAATTACATGTACATTGGAATATAATTCTGATGGGAAGGGCTGCAGAACAAAATAGACACAGAATTCCATCCATAGTCAAAAATGCATCATTTTTTCCCTGTCTGAAATGTATTCGTTGACTAATCCAATACAGATACTCACACAATAAAGCCTTCTCTCCTTTTCCTCATGTCTATGCCATGAAAGTTTCAACAATAAAATACACTAACCACTTACTAAAAATTACATCAAAAATATGTCGGACTAGTGAGACCATACAGACGTTCCTCTATCAGGTCTAAATGTCACAATGATTTTGATACAATCAAAATATTCTACAGATGTTTGTATGTGCAATTGGTAAGAAAATTATAGAAAGTAAAAGTTTTTACTCTCTCTAAAGCTGTTTAAAACCAAATATATTTTTCAACTAAAAAAAAAACAACTTGAAAACTGCAGAGGCACACAGTAAATAGCAATAGGATAACATGGACTAAACCTTGCTAGATAATATAGATTTTTCTTTATTGCATATTGGCAGCAATTCAAATACTATTAACTTCAGATGTTATATTACTACATTGCAGAGAATTTTCTATGGGTACAATACATAGACTGTAATTTGTTGCCACCAATTTTTATTTTTGACTGTTGCAAACAGCCTTATTTTTGTTATTGGCCTTACTTTAGAGAACTGAATATTGCACTGAAAACACATCCCCATTTTTTTCAGATTAATGAACATTAGTTACTGTACTGAATAGAGGAGAGGCAGGGAGAAAGATGAGTCACAAGATAATAAGAACACTTTAACCCAAGGGTGAAAACTTGGATAAGTGAGAATATTCATCTAGCAGGAGAGGAAAAAATACCTATTTTGACTAGCATCAGGAGTATTTTAAGATGTTGAACAGCAGATTACTAAATTTCAGAAAGAATACAGGGACAAATACAAGCCTTCTTTTAGTGGACTAAGAGCTCATTTGACCATCTAATTGTACTTCAGGCAAAAAGGATACATTGTTTAAAGAAAAAGGGAGGGGATAGAAGGCACACTATTCATTTAATCGGGACAGAAAACAAAATTCTCAAAAGACTTCTTGTATTATGCACAAAGAAACATTTCATTCATAGAAGCTATCCCTGTCCTTTATGGCAACTTGATTTAAATCCAACATTCTGAATTTTGAGGTACTTCATGTTTGTTTCGTACTATCTCAGAGTTATTGAAGAAGATGAGGGGAGACAAGTATCTCAATGAGTTAATGGCAAGCACAGAAAAAGCTGAAATTACCTACAGAACCCATCCTAATAAGCCATCCTTTGACTGGGCAAGGTTATTTTCACATCACCCATACTACATTGCAGTAACATCTGGTAGCCTTACCTGTGGACCTGGACACTGCTATGGGATACACAAGACAACGCACAACAATTAAGTTCCTGCTACAATATGACTTCCATCTTTTTATAACTAATGGTAAAATATATTCACTAAAATATGGGTCTGTAAAGCTATTCATAAAAGCTAATCAGATTATCCTCATCTCAAACCACAAAATTCTGTGCCTGCTCTGCCAACTTCACCTCCCCACAGAGAAGTGCCCTGTGCAGTAATATAGCCATCAGCATCCAACAATGCACCATCCCTCCATTTCAACACTTAGCAAAAAAATAACACCTCACTTCTACTCACTGTCTCAGAAGCAAACAGAACTCTACTTAGTGTTAAAAAAGGATAAAAATATAGAAATTGTACTGTGGATGGTTTGCTGTACTGAGAAGCAGTTCAGCTCTAGAAATTCATGAACAGAGAAGGAGATAATAGGTCTGATTTTTGCCATGTCAGAATTGCAAAAGTAAAAAAATACCAACAAAGCAATAAGCACTGGGGGAGGGTATATAGGCAATTAATCCAATGGTTTAAGAGCATCCCATTTTTTCTGCTACTTCAAATGAAAGATTCTCTCCCGATCAAAAGAACTGTGAAAGACTTGCACAAAAATAACCAATTTGGTTGGCAAGAGGGGAGTTCTCCTACCTACCCCTTGTGAGTGTCTCCTCAAATTCAAAAATGCACTGCAATTGCTGAAGTGTTTTCACATCGTCTGTGAGTGGGTAGTGGCATGCGTGTACTGTACCTTGCTCAAAATTTAAGAAAAGAAACATGCACTTCATCTTAGACTACATCAACTGCATTAGCAGCAGTCCTCCAATTTCATTAATAAAAAAAATATTAAAATCATATGCTAGATTAAAGTGGTTCTGCCATGTAACAATATTAATGTGAAGAAAATTTATATATTCTTACTTCATGAATAAAACTAACACTGTTAAAACTAACACTGGAAAGATTTCTAGAAAAAAACTTTAAAAATGAGAAAGCTGTATAAATGCTGTTTTTCTTGATCAGTCTCTGAAACAGAGCTATATATATATATATAAAACAGTGGTTACATGTCTGTTATTGAGTTGTTAGGTTTCTACAGTTTGTTTAATAATACAATCTGCAAAACTAAACAATATAAAATGCAGTGAAAAAAGATGATAAATTAGGTAGTCAAAGAAGGTTAATACATGCCTAGCTATGTTATAAGAATTTTAAGGAAAGAGAAACCAATATATTCAGGCTCACTTAAACAGCAGTCAGGAAGAGCCTGCAGAATGCTCACGTTCCACTCACAAAGGGCCCAGGGCAGGAAAACACATGGAAATTGTTGAAAGCATTAGATTTGGCACTAGTTACCCAGATCTTAAATCTGTTCAGTAACAGTGACAGAGGGTTGCACTATCACATTTCTAGGATCTAAAAGATTTTTATCAAAATTGTGGGCTTTACCATATATATAAAAAAAGATGTCAAGATCCTTGGAAGTCCAGAGGAGGCACTAAGGCTGGTAACGGGGTTGAAGATGTATCCTGGGAGGAGGGCCTGAGGACATTTGGGCTGTTTAGTCCAGAGAAGAAGAGACCAAGCGGCAACTTTGTTGCTCTCTGCAGTTCCCTGAGGAAGGGAAGGAAAGGGAAGAAATTGTGTTTTTGTAGTCTTTTTATACTTTATGGTGGTGGTGAAATGCCACACATATAGTAAAACAGGAGAGAACTGATCATTCAGACAAGAGTTTACGTTTAGGGACTTTATTATTTAGGGCCTGATATGACAGGGCTATGAACTCTCAGTAAAAAGATGTTACTTAGGAAAAAAACAGCATTTCAGAGGAATTAGCATTGGTACATAGCAAACATTGTTCACAGAACAACAAAGCCTTGAAATCATAGCAGAAAGACAAGACTGCAGTTGAGGACAGAATGATTTCTAATCCAACTATCTACTTCCCAAATGTATCTTCCATGAAGTCACTTTTGAGGTTACATGCTAGGACTTCAGGCTGGACTCCCCAGTTCTAAGTAGGTTCCCTTCACATAGCTAGTGCTGTAAGCTGGAAACAGATAAGTATTTTCCCAAGGACAGTCTACCTCTTAGCCCTAACACTTCTGCTCTTCCTACCTCTAACCCTTTATTTCTAAGACAGAAAAAAAATTCAGACATTTTGAGAGGAAGTGAGGATATCCAAGTGGAAAAGAGAAAGCAAGGATTGATGGTAGAGATTGATTAAACTATACTTCATTATCTGCTACAGAAAAAGTCAGGCTCATGTCATGTGCTTAAAGCTACAGGATGTTTGCTTTAAAGCAACCTGTGCAGCTGTAAGATCTAATCACAGCACAGTTCATGACGCACTGTAGTACAATTCTACTTTTTTTTATCTCCTTCATGTTGGTAAAAGATTCTGGAAAATAACTTTCAAAAGTTTAACATGCTTGTAAAGATTTTAAAGCAATGTTTGGGAAGAAGCAGATCTGTTTTAAGCACTTTGAAAAGGAAAGAATTAAGATCAGGGAAAAAAATGAGGGTACTGTAAGTCATGAAGAATTTGTCCACTAGTTTCTCCATCAGTACTCATATCAGTTTTCAGTTACAATACCTTCAATATCTAAAAGTAACCCATCCTTTTTCAAAACAAAAAATAAAAACTTGCAGTGAATCAATTTGACATCCACTCTTCTGACAGATTTTTTAAAAATTATTTTTCTTCAGCAAGTTGATAGAATCAAATTGCAAGACAAAAGTCATCCACTGATCAAGTTTCTAATTCTATTTGATTCTATTAGATAAAGGAACCAAAAAGAAAGTATGAAATAATTCAGAAGGTTTAATCATTCTTGCTTATTCTGAGTAAAACTGTCTCAACTTTGGAAATTTTCACTTAATGTAATTTGTTCCCAATTAATAAGAACTTCTAACCACCAGTTTGAGTGCTGGGGATGGAAAAAAAAAATAAATAGTGTAAGCAATTAAAAACTGAAGCGATACCTTTCTTCATCTCACCTAGGCTTCACTCGAGCCAGATGTGCCCCATACAATACTAAAGCACAAGCATAAAAAAACCCACAATATATGACCTCTAGAAGATGTTGAATTGCATAGAAATCTGTTTAATCTTAAACAAAAGCATGAATTTTTCATAAAAAGTATTTTCGAAAGGATCATGAAGTGGGTCATTTCAGAGACCTCCATTATAAGATAATGTCTTGTCTTGCCTTGTCCTGCTTTCTCTAAGGAAAGAGTTATCAGGTGTTTTAACACACCTCACTCCAAAACTCCTTTAAAGCATCATGCATGAGCTCACTATCAACAGTTGATGTGAGGACAAATTTATATTGCAGCCGTAGGTGTTCTCATGGTTAATGCAAGCTGATATTAAGCTTTGACTCAGTGACACACAGTACTATGAATTGCTCCCAAGTAAAGTTGTACTTTGCCAAAAACTGAAAAAATAAAATGTTTTCACTCAGTGAAATTTAAGATCAACTTAAAAAAAAAAAAAAAAAAAAAGTCCTCTCCTTATTAGAAAGAAAATAGAACAATCGAACAATCTACATTTCCCGCAATCTCCATTGAATCTTTAATAAAATCCATCTACTATGATCTTTTGATATTTAAGCTCTCACCCTAAGAGAGTTGTATGTTTTGCTCCTGTTCCTAAACTATATAAACAAAAACACAGTACTAGGTCTGTATGGGATGGAGTTAATTGCCTTCACAGCAGTCTATGTAGTGGTGTTTAGAATTTATAACTTAAATAGTGTTTGTAAAACACAAGCGTTTTAGCTACTGATGAGCAGCACTTGCACAGCACCAAGACCTTTTTGCCACTCCACCCTGATGCAAGTAGGCTGGCACTGGGCAAGAGGCAAGGAAGGATTAGCAAGGACAGCTGGTCCCAACGGACCAAAAGGAAAAAGGACATTCCATACCGCATGTCATTGTTTTCAGTCATAAATAGCTCAGAAAAACGGAGAAGAAGTCACCAATGGTTATGGTGTTTGTCCTCCCAAGCAATTGATGTGTGCTATGAAGTGGTTAAAGATCTGCCTGCTGATGTGAACGAGTGAATGAATTCCTTGTCTTGCTTTGCTCGCGCATCCAACTTTGCTTTATTTCTTAAGATGTCTATTTCAATTCATGATACATATGTATATTTCTCCTCCCCACATACTTTTCCCCTTCTGATTCTCTTTCCTGTGAGTACCCAGCTGGATGAGGTTTTTCTTAACAGTCAGGGTGAACCCACTACAAGTATGTTTTCTTTCCACACTATTGCTGAGCTCAGAAGACAGCCTAATGAAATTATCAGTACTAAGCACTGTATTATATCCACAGCTTTGTTCACCCTCACTTCCCCACCACCGCTTTTTTTCTTCTCAGTCATTAAACACATTTTTATTGGAAAACTTTTCCAATTGCTAGCAATCCATCTTCATAGTATAAGATCCAGAACTATGGGTAAACAAACATACTGCCTAACACTCACAATGCTGCGCTTGGCACCACTGTAGTTTGGCTATAATTTTAATGTTTATCTGCTTGGTTTTTGACTCTCAAATTCCTGAAAAGGAAAGGAAGTAAGCAAGTTTCAGAATTCTGTGCAACTCTAACCATGTGCCATTCAAAGTTGGCAGTGACCCCTGTTCTTCCAGGTACACAAGTAAATCTATATTTAACATTTTCTGCTGCTAATAAAACATGCTAAGGAGAAGGTTCAGGGGCAGGTGTGTGTGAGCAAGACCACAGCATAGCACATTTTGCAACTGAAAGGAAAAGATTGCTTGCTATTTTGCTGCTAGTTTACACCAGTTACTAAGGTTGCAAAAGCTCACCTCTTGCCAATTTTGACCTAAATCTAACTTATTTTCTTATTTTTGTCATATCATATAGAACAAAGACAGCATCCATCATATACAATAACAATGAAAAAAATTAAGAACAAGGAAACAACCAGAAGAGAATCTTCACAGCATCTCTGAACATACTGGGAAAGTTTTTTTGTTGTTGTTTTTCATTTGTTTGCTTTTTGTTGTTCTGGTTTTCTTAAAGCCATTATCCACAGTTATTTCACTACAGACACACCAATAAAATCACGCCTTTATCTGGCATAGTTAAAATCTGAGTTATTTCACTACTTGAAGAGAGAGAAGTAATTTTAGTTGAATAATAAAATTCATGAAAATATGTACATACTCCTAGAGACAGCAGTTTCACGAAAATTTAGATATAAAGACAGAAAAAAGTTAAAAATATCAGTGTCACAAGTTCTTAAGAGGAGTAACATAAAAAATTGATTCACTATTAACAGAAAATGTCAGTTTCAGTTTCAAATCTATCAGTTTCCAGAAACCAGTTCATCTGCTTAAAAAAACTCAAAGCATCTGAACAGGATGTCAAATCCTGTTTCTCAATAACAGATGCAGAATGAATAGAGTAATATACTCAGTATGGAGTATGAATAAAAGTAGATCAGAAGCCTTGTTTTTAAAACTAATGGTCTTATATTAGCACACTAGGATTTAAATTAAAATACAATCTCTAAAGAGGATTATTACCCCAGTGTTCCTACTGTAGATTCTTAAAGACTACTTCTTTCCAGGCTCCTAGTTTTATTCAAGATAAGAGAGCAACTTGATAAATAATATACCCATTTCACTTGCCATCTCATCTTTTGTATCACCAGCTATTTTAATATAACTTTAGATAAATATTTTTGATCTCACCATGTGATTCTTACGATTGGTAACCTGAATCTACACCTCCCAGAGTGGTCCCTTATCGTACTGCAAACAACAAGACAACCAGTGAGGGCAAATTCAGCTCTGTGTGAAGACATGCTACCTCTGGAAAGTGGAAAAGACATAATCTTAGGGCTTGAATTGTGGCATTATAGTGTAACAGTGCATCTTTGTCTTCCAGAATGTCTCTGAATGTTTTTGTTTGGTTGGCTGTTGGTTGGCTGGTTTATTTAAATCCAAAGTCCAAGTAAAATCACAGTCTTGAAGAGCTGTCCACAAATGTGACAGAGGAAACACCATCCGAGCACTGCATCCCAAGCCTTACATAAGTGAGAAGGAGTAAGAAAGCAAATACAGGGCAGCTGTGCTGGAACCCTCTGTCCATCATCACACTCAGGAGCATCACTGCATGTGTCTTCATTACTGGAAATAAAAGAATTCGAGCCCTTAACCTGCTTTTACATAGAAAGAAAGGCTGGTAATAAAATCAGCTCCTAGGCTGATTTCAGGCCTGCTAGCCCTGGGCTGTCTCAAAGTGATAGAATAGGAACAAACCAGCCCAAACTACCTCAGAAACATTAACATCAGGGGTGAGGTAATCTGTATAGAGTAGAATATCTTTAATAAAACAACAACAGATCTGATTTAATGATTTCCTCCACCAAGGGTCAATTCAAAGGCTATTATTGTCCACATGTGCATACAATGAGAAGAATCACTAAAGAGGAATTATTAATATTTAAGCCGTATTTTTCACTCTCAATTGTAAAACTTCATTCAGCATTACTGCTACAATCATACACCATGTTTATTTCTCATTTCTGAAATGAAGACATCTTACTTGACAACAAATTTCCTTCCTGTATTTCTTAATTTTTTTCCCCTTTATTTTTTTAGGTCTACTTCTAGAGAAATATCATGTTGGAGTGTGTGTTAGATTTTGACAATTAAATATTCCTTTTTTTCTCTCAAGTTTTCTGAAGAAAATGGAGGAAAAAGCCCACCAGTATTTCGCTTTTTACACTTTTGCTACTGACAAATATATTTTTTTAAGCACATCTAAATCAGGTAGGAAAGAAGCACCTCTACCTTATGAAATATTCATTCTTATATAGCGGTCAAAGATGAGAAAAAAAAAAAAAAGGAAAGCTTTTACCAAAGTTAGACCATCCTTAAAGTTTTTAGACTTGGTAGATCATAAAAAGAAAGTTAAAAAAGCTTAAATTCAGATGGTTATTAAAAGATCTAAGAAATCCTGCTGGCTAAGCTTCTATAGCACTGTTAATAAAGACGCTTTTGTAGGTAAGATAGAGAAAAGAGATTAAAAGGAGCAATGGACGAAGGGAAGGTTTTATACTGTACCTAATGTAAAAGGTGAAGCTTATTCTCTGAATACTAGCAGATTAAAGGACGTTCTGCTAATATTAGCAGCAATGGCAATAAATCTGATTTTCTAACATCAGAAAATGATTGCCTTCGTACATTTAATTTTGTTCTTACAGAATAGTTATACAAAAACTTTTTCCAGTCTCCCCAGTTTCTTTACTAGGTCTGTATAAATTTGGTTTGTTCACATTGTAAACATACACAAGACAAATCCTGAGGTTCCATTTTTAAATTAATCAAGCTTTCTGACTGTCAGTGAGTATTTTTAGTGTTTTAAGTCCAACTAAGCTTTTCAAATGAAGTACCCCCTGTTATTATTATTTTTATTATTATGATTGTTATTATTTTGTAATATTACAGGGTGATCAGCATGATCAGGGTGATCAGCTAAGTGATCAGCATCCTGTTTTAGTTTTATAGGTTCTGCCTATATTTGTCATATTCATTTGCTTGAAAGGAATCAGAGTTATCAGATAACTTCATGGGACAGTTCTCACTTCTCATTATGTTCTTGATATCAACTTGCATTGTTTACATTTTTGGTGGTTTTTGTTGTTGTTTTCTTTCCTTTTTTTCTTTTCTTTTATTATTATTTTTTTCTTTTAAACAGACTAGTCACTTTCAGCTTACAAAAAAAAAACAAAAAACAAAAACCCTACACACCAAACAAAACCACATTTCATTTGCAAGAAACGAGACAAGGAATGGACAACAGTATGTTATATCTCTGCAGAGGCTTCTCCTTTCCCCCCTTCCCACCATCTATTTATTATTACAAATAAGCTAATGCTGAGAATAAGGAAGAAAATGCAGTTCAATTACAAATTTTCCTAAACCAATAAATACAACAAAGAAATGTCTTGAAGTCAAACATCAAGGCCAGAAGTATGCACCAGAAGCCTCAACTCACTACAGCCATCCTAAGCATTTCTGCAGGTGCACGGAGGCTTCACCTAAACCTGAACTTCTACTACAGAAAATAACTAACTGTTCACTTAACTCTTACTGAGCCAGTAAGGGGCTTTGATCCATTGTTGCATCTCATCTGCTATCTTCAGTTTCAGCATCTCCTCTGAGTGAAAGTAAGCTTTACAGCCCAGCTAGACTGGATGCAGTAGCAGTTTACTCAAGCCCTCTAAGCACTAGCTAGTGGAAAAATGACCTCACACTGTGGATGGAAAGCAGACCAAATGAGCACAGAGGAAGAAACCTCTTCTGAGCATCCAGCCCTTGCAGGCATCCGTTGGTCTGAATAACTCTATATAGGAGAATAAACTCAGTGTTAGCACAGCTGCCAACAGGGAACACCTCCTGAAATCTCCTTCCTCCTCTGGCAAAGAAGTCATTAAGAGCTCATTATCAGGCCTATGCTAAATAAAAGTATTCATGAAAGTTTTGAGGGGGTGAATTTCCCATTCTTAAATCCAGTGTTAGGATTTAAACAAAAATAGGCAAGAATTTTAAGTTTTTTACATTCTTTCTGATTCTTGAAACAAAAGTATAAGAAGACCCCATGCCACAGCTGTCTATGTGCTGGGGCAGTCTGGCAATAGCTACAAGGAATTGAAGGGCCTCCCTACCTGACCAGCTCATCCTGCAGCCCCTGTGAGGCAAACTGAGCCAGGGATAGTCATCAGAGTCAGTCACAGCCTAGCCATCCTCAGGCACCATTCTAGGTCTGGGCCTGGCCATGAATGCAGCCCTCAGAATAGGTTGGGACAAAACCTAGGGAGCTGACCAAGGGCCCAGTGCCAGAGTAAGAGCATTAAATGGGCCTGAGAGGCAGCCCCAGGACAGGGCAGGGGACCCTCACCTAATGCTTTTCTCAGGATAGCTCTTTAAAGAAGCTGAATTCTGGCTCCACCATCTAAGCTTTTAGAAGGAGCAAAACAAAATAAATCACAAAACAACATTCCAGTCAGAAAACAAATAGTATTACTACCATTCATGCATGTATGCCTCCCCTAACATTACAGGAAAGACAAATATTTACTTCTGGGAGAAGTACCTCTACTTCCAATGAATGACTAAGTTGCTATTTTTAATGATACATATATTTTTTTTAAATAATGGCAGATTGCAGAGGAGAAAGAAGAGACATCTGGGATACGAAAATTGCACTCTTCTTTCAGAATTAAAAATAATTTTTAGTTCAAAAATCTTTGTTATAGTATACTTAGGAAACACACCAGGGGTTAGACATCTCCAGAAGCACTGAAATACTGTTGTATCTGGTTTAACTAGAGAGTCAATAATGAACTATCTGTATTTATAGCATGCATGTTTGTTATGGTATCAAAGTCACTTCAAGGTAAGAATTGATACCTCTAAGACTAGCATAAGATATTTTACATAAAGTTGCCAGTAGGTTTTGGGAAGGAGAAGGCAGAAAAGAAAAAAGTCTCTCTCCATTTGGCAGGCAAGCATGTTAAATAATTACTTGCAGAAGACATCGTTAAGCACAAAATAAATAAATAAAT
>JAOWBP010000001.1:78934267-78975241 GCA_028571105.1 Tragopan temminckii | reverse complement strand
TTTCTTTCTTTCTTTCTTTCTTTCTTTCCTGATCTTTTTATGCCCATGAAAATGGTCCCACATTAAAAATGTAAGTATTTAGAACAAGTCATAAGCAAGAAATCTTCCCAGAATTCAAAGTATAATGCAAAACACAACATAAAAAAAGTCAATTTGAACTGTGAGACTATGGTTCCAACTACAGAGAAAGATTGCTCTGCACAGCCTGAAAAGACTCAGAAGTCTGATTTTCAGCATTAGAAATTTAGTTGCTAAAAAAAGAAAAAAAAAAGCAAAATTATTCAAGCAAATTTTGTTTGAGTAGAGGGTTAATAAAGTCAGACATTGTTAGTTTAATTGTTAAAATTATGTGGCTCAAAAAAAAAAAATGAAGTTGGTCTCAGTGAAATCAACTGTTTCTGACAAAACCTCATAGTTAGTCATTTCAACTAACTCCTATAAAAAGTTGGCTTATACAAAATAAATTGTGCATAACTACACACACAGAATCTAGATTAATAACTACTACAAAGCGCAACAGTTGATATTTTCCAAGAAGAAAAAAACACTTTATTTCTCTTCATCAACATACACATATAATGAACTTTTAATAACTAGTTTTAACTCAAGTACAAGTAAACACGTAAAACACACGAGTAAAACATTTAGTAGCAGAACATCTTCCAGAACAGATGCATATTAAGGATTTTAGAGAATATATCCAGCCTCTCTCTTGCATGGTTAAGAAAAAAACCTCCCAGCAGCACACAGTAGAGATAACAATGCCATCCAAGTTTTTAAGCTAAATGTTGATTTGCAAAAAAAACCTGCTATGATTCAGATAAAAATAAAAGTAGAACAGAGACAATGTCAATGATTTGAAATCTTACTGACTTAGGAGGACACTCTATGTGCGTTAACACTTGAAGTTAGACCAGGATTTCTTAACCCTCTGCAAAAATCTTTGTGAACACTGACTGAGAATTTTGCCACAAAAAAAAAAAAAAAAAAAAAAAAAAAAAAAAAAAAAAAAAAAAAAGTGAAAATAAGTACAGAGTCATATACAGATGTGTCAAAAACACTGGAAAGACATTATCTAGAGGTCTTAGCATTTACTTAGGTGCAGTTTGTCTCTATAGCCTGGCGTATTTATGACAACTCAACATATTCTGAATTTTTTTTAAATCACGCCTCTATTCTGGCCCAATTTAAACCGCTTCCTGGACAAACGCAGAGAACACCACAATTTAGCCAGAGTAAATCATATCCAAATAACCACATCTGTAGAAAAAGAACAGTTTTTAAATGGAAGAGTCATATGCCACTTTTTTTTTTTTTTTTTCTTTGTAGAACTGTGGAACAAGCATAAAATTTCTGTGCTATCATACTCTACTACACGTAAAGAAAATATTTCCTACGCTCTGTCCTCTTCTGGCCAGCCACTTCCATTCCAAAAGCTGTCATTGGATTTTGCACACAGGGTGCAGGTAGGCTTGCCTCTTTCTTCCTTTGCTGAGATCACTTACAGAGCACCAGTGTGGAGAGTTTACCGAACACAAGCAGCAAAGGTCTAAAATTGTACTGCTTCATTGTAAAATCTGGTACAGGTTGGTTTGATGGAAGAGGGGAAGAAGCAAGGCTAGAAGACTTTGATACATGCAAAATCTGACCTGATCATGCATCCAGGGCAGAAGGCTGACATTCGAAGCAGTTCAAGTGGCCACTCTGATATCTGACTTTAACTCCTTCCCTTATTTCCAAAGCCTCTGTTAATAGTTAGATGTCATCTTATGGATACATTGCCATCATGGGAAGCAAGAACAGCAACACTGTTTTCCTCTTGTTTCATAGCATTCTCAGAGCCTCACATTAAATCCATTAAAGATTAACTATACCACAGATTAAGCCTGACAAGATAAAAATCAAATAAATAATACATGTTGAAGTGGCATGCTATGCCAAAACCTATTTCGTCAAGCACTATGACAGAAACCTCCTACTGTTTTTTCTTTCAGTGTTACTGAATTCATTTGGAGACAAGAAGTGGCATCTTCCACACTTCTAAACCTCAACAGCAATGCGTTACAGACAAAACACTTCTGTCACTGAGACCCACCTCCACATGAACTCATAAGAGCCACTCTGGATTTTACCAGGCTTGATAGCTAGTGACTAGACAGTTAATGCCAGATTTCTCACTCTTGTTTTGTCCCAGACAAAACATTCTCTGTTGTCAGCGGCAGCAGGTCACAGGCTTCCAACTTGCCTAAATGCAGATCTCCATCCTTGCTGCGCTTCCCTCTATCCCTAGCCCGGTAAAGAGCTTCTGAGGGAAAACATGGCTGCTGGTGGGTGAGCAGGCACTAATCTGTTCTCTACAGAAAGCTATCTGAGCCTGGCAGCACAGGGAACCAATGGACAACAGCAAGCATGGGGAAGCTACCACTAACTTTTCCTAAGAGCAGCTTTAAGTTCATCAGTTTTTTCTGTCTCAATTTAGAGCATATTTTAAGCATATTTTACCCTCGGTTTTTTTTTGGTTTTTTTTTGTTTTTTTTGTTTTTTTTTTTTTTTCATAACTTCTAACATAATATATTACTTAGGGCATTTTTTATCTTCTTTTCTTTTCTTTTTCTTTTTTTTTAAGGAGCATTTCTTCCTTCTCAATTTCCACAGAGATTAAGCACTCAAAGTGGTAAATGGTAATTTCGTTAATTTCTCAGTATGCTGTCCCTTGGGGAAGTCATCTGATAGTCTAATGCTCATTTCTCTTCTTTTTGAAAATTAGTTTCTATTATTTCATTATGTAACCTATATTCCTGATGCTTGTGTACAGTCAGAGATCCACATACAATACTGAAACGTGTTTTTTGTTTTTTGGTTTTTGGTTTTTTTTTTCCGGATTATTAGCTTAGTGTAATCTGCCATCAGCAACACTCTCCAGTTCATTATTTGTACTCAATTTAAAACTACTTTTTTTTTTTTTTCACCTACCTAGTCAGATGATAAGATTTAAAAGTAATTAGTAATTCAGTAATTTTAAAACATAGCTGATCTTATCTCCATGTCAGTCATTAATGGGCTTCTTTGCCTCTAAAAATTCTTTTCCTTCTGACTATTGTTTAAAAAAAAAAAAAAAAAAAAAAAAGAATTAAAACAAGGTCTTCAGCACCTGTGATACAAGAGACTGGGAGCTCTTTAACTCTGGCTTTACACTTTAAATGCAGATTTTCCTTTAGGTGACCTTACCTCTGTCTACCTCTTATTTTTTTTTCTCACTCTCATTCTATCTTCTTTATTTATACTATAACATTTGTTCTGCTCTTGGTATTTATAGAATACATATCTCAAAACACAGGCCCCTGCATCAACAATAAATATCTGCATTAACAACCAGTAATTGGATTCTACCTAAATAAATAAATAAATAAATAAAAATAAAAATAAAAATAAAAATATTAATTTAAAAGTTCTGAAACAATTTCTACTCCTCCCTTTCCTTCACCTCTCCTATGACACTTCTACATGAATATCTGAAAGCATTTTGTTCTTCGCAATTCAAGAAAATAATTTTTATACAATACTATCCTCTTCATCTCTGCATGCATGATCACAGATCTACAGGTCTACAAAATGGGGTGAATCAGGAGTGGGGGACGGACGGACAAGGAGATCAATAAAACCACGCTGATTACACATCCCAGTAGCATTTCCTGAAAATCTGTATCTCAGTCTGTCAATATTCTGCTTTCTCTTTCAATCAGTATAAGCCTAATTTAGGTTCTAGCACATCATTGTAAGCCTAGTCTGGTCTTGTGTAAGATAATGAAGCTGCAGCCCTGCTTTATATGGGACAGTAAGCATCTAGCAATGATGTTAATGTTAATAATTATTTAAAGTTGGCACTTAGTAGAGGTAGAGATATTGCACAGTGCAACTGTTTACATTTATGAGCAGTTTGCGGGCAGTGATATTTTAATTGCTTTTACTCAAACAGTTCCCTTGCCAGACGACAGAAACAAATTGTAAGCTATATGGTCACTGTTAAATTATTAGCAAATATTTGCCAGGATGAGTTAAGGAGTTTTCTTCCAACAGAAAAGACTCTGAAGTCCAACTGAAAGCCCCTGTTGAACTCATTGCATTTTGGTCCAAAATACTTGGAATTAACTTAGAAAAATGTGAAGTCTAAACATTAAACTAATGCAAAATTATAATAAGAAAGTTTCAATGTTAACAAAAATATTATTTAGAAATAGTATCACAATTAATAATATACTTACTCCATGACAGACGGAAAATTAAACAATTGTAACATATACTTAAAGACAGAAAAGTGTGCTCAAGAACCTATTGACTATGATGGCAGCAAAGTTGTAGGGCAGTTTCTAAGGAATATTAGTTTCATTCTTGTAACTATGTTTCTATGGTTCTCCAGTAAAATGGAAATTTAGTTTTATGTGGATTTATTGGCGCATAAGATGTTCACATCAACATTGTATTCTCCTTTTTGAAGAAAGAAATCCTGTCACATAAGTATTCAAGGATTACTTTTTTAATAACAATGAAATATGTTTAAGGTATTTTGATGTACTGAACATTCTGAACCCATAAGAAATTCAGTCCTTAGTCTTTACAGGTCCCGCATCCAGGATTCACCCTGTAGAGGCTTAGTGCACTTAATCATTATAAGACAAAAATAAATATAAATATTATGTTCAAAATAGAATTTATTTGACAGTATTTTCAATTCTTGTGATAAACACTCTGCAAGGTATTTAAAGAAATCCTACATCATGCTGAGAGACCCAGAGAGATAAATGTAAGGTGGAAATAAATGTCAGCTGTTAGAAGGAGTCAATCCTAAGGGCTAGTGTGCTGTTTGCAAAAGACATATCTCTCTTTCAACAATGTAGTTCATTTTCTTTGGAAAGTAATGATTACACAAGAAAGTCCCAGCCAGAAATACTATAAAAGAATATCTTAAATATATAGCTAGGTTATCACTAGCAATATAGTATTTGCAAGAAACACAACTGATAATATCAGGCATAGGAAAGAATGTTCACCATTTCCATGTGTTTTAGACTGCCCACAACAGAGACAGATGGCCACAAAATCTCAGTAGTCTTTCAGGACAGAAGTACAGAGAAAGCATGTACATGGGTGAGAAGCAAAAGGAAAAATGCAAGGGGTCTAACAATAGGATCATAACAAGAAGCTACAAAAGTTACAAAGAGTGGTAGTAGCCATTGGGAAAAAAAAAAAAAAAAAAAAAAAAACCATAAAAATTCATTTAGCTTTGAGGTTTGCTGTTTAACCTAGCCTTCCTAATGTTGATCATCACCCAAAATCTACTACGCCATGCTGCTATCAACAATAACTTTCAATTTAATCCTGTTGGAGATTCATTTATATGTAGATATTCAGCATAAAACCAATAAAACAGAGTCACTAAACATCTGCCATGGATTTTTAACGGAGACGTAGTTCTGGTTAAGGTTAAGGAAAGAACAGCCGCCTGTTCTTTCCATCAGATATTATTTAACTTACCTTTTTTCAAAATAAAAGTAAAAACAAAGCAGGAAATACACCACCTTTTATGATAATTATATAACAGTTTATGAAAATGGTAATAAAATATAGAAGATTCCCCAGTTGAAAAGAGAGCTGAAGGCAAGACATTCCAAATAAATTTTTGTACTATTGATTTGTAACTAGAAACATAACATTGAATCCTTTACCAAGGGAACAATTCATGTGCTTAAAGACAAGCGTTAGGTGCTATTTTGTGTTCAAATATATGCAGCGTTTGTGCAATACACAATCAAGATTCATGCTGTTCTGCAGCAGCAGGTAGATGTGTGGGATATCCTTGGGCATCAAATCAGACACTGGGCTTGTAATTTTAGGCATCTCTATCAGTTCCAAAGTGACTTGCTTATACAAATTTTCTGCCTTGTATTAGCGGTAGTGGGATCTCTCTCAGTAACACATTGTCTAAACTCACAGCATAACAACAAAAAAATAGTTTTGATCAAGGAAATATTTGTCTTATTTTAGCTTGCAGCACTTCAAAGAAGTACAGCTTTGTCTAGATTTCCACATCCTATGCTCTTCTGTATAATACGTCTATAGAATTATCATTTTTAGAATAAGAAGAGGAACTACATCTCCCCTACAAAAAAACAAACAAACTAACAAACAAAAAAAATAGAATAGCTTTAACTAGGTCCACTAACACTGCTGAAAATTTGAAGACTTCCAGGGATAAGTCAAGTAAGTAGATGCCAGAAAATGCATCTTCAATAGTCTGAAAAATATTACTTTGATCATTTGTCTGAATTACCTGGTAGAATTCCCCCTTCCCATCACTGAACTATAGCATATGTCTCAACAGGGACATGTAGAACCAAAAATGGCAGCATTATTCAATTGCTGAGACACAGCCACACAGTCATTCCCACCACCAAGCCATGATCAGAAACACACCCATACCGTGTCATACAGCACAGGTGAAGCAGTGATGCAAAGCTGTGATGGAGGAAGGATTCCTGTTCCTTGGTACAACGTGCCTCTTAACATTAGAGAGTATTTTGATATTGTTGAGTTTGCGGCTGGGAGTGATAAGGTTGAGTCTCTATGGATAAGGATCGGGGAGGGCCAACAAGTCAGACATCCTTGTGGGGCTCTGTTATAGACCTCCTAACCAGGATGAAGAGACAGATGAGGCATTCTACAAACAGCTGGCAGAAGGTGTGCAATTGCCAGCCTTTCTTCTTAGGAGTGACCTCAATTTCCCTGATATATGTTGGAAATACAATCAGTGCAGAAGAAACAGTCTGGGAGGTTTCTAGAGTATATGGAAGATAACTTCCTTCTGCAGCTGGTGAGAGAGCCTACCAGGGGAGATGCCCTGCTAGACCTGCTGTTCACAAACAGAAAAGGACTGGTGGAAGATGTGAAGGTCAAGACCTGTCTTGGACAGAGTAACCACAAAAAGTAAGAGTTCTTGACTCTTGGTGAAGTTAGGAGGGGGGGCAGCAAAACTGCTACCTTGGACTTCCAGAGGGTGAACTTCGAATTGCTCGGGATACTGATAGGGAGTGTCCCTTGGGATTCAGTCCTGAAGGGTAGAGGGTTCCCAGGAAGCCTAGTCACTCCTCAAGAAGGAAGTCTTAAAGGCGTAGGAGCAGGCTATCCCCCTGTGCTTCAAGATGAGATGGCAGGGAAGAAAACCAGTGTGGATGAACAGGGAGCTTTTCCTGAGGCTCCAGGAGAAAAAGAGAATCTTTCTTATGTGGAAGAAGGGACAGGCAACTCAAGGAGAGCACAAGTAAGGTGTTAGAATGTGCAGGGAGAAAATTAGAAAGGCAAAATCCCAGCTTGAAGTCAACTTGGCTGCTGAGGTGAAAGAGAACAAAAAATATTTTAATAAGTATATTAACATCAAGAGGAGACCCTTTACTGGATGCAGTGGGGAATGTGACCACTGAGGATAAGAATAAGGCTGAGGTTCTCAATGTGTTCTTTACCTTTGTCTTTAAACTTCTGAACATGAGCCAGCAATGTGTCCAAGTGGTCAAGATGGCCAATGGCATCCTGGCTTGTATCAAAAGTAGTGTAACCAGCAGGAGCACGAAGTGATCATCCTCCTGTACTCAGCCCTGGTGAGGCTGAACCTTGAGTACTGTGTTCAGTTTTGGACCCCTCACTACAAGAAAAACACCAAGGCCCTGGAGCATGTTCAGAGAAGGGCAACAAAGCTGGTGAGGAGTCTGGAGCACAAACCTTGTGAGGAGTGGTTGAGGAGCTGGGATTTTTCAGTCTGCAGAAGAGGAGGCTCAGGGGAGGCCTTATTGATCTCTACAACTGCATGAAGGGAGGTTGTAATGAGGGGGGGTTGGCTTCTTCTCCCATTTAATTAGCTATAGGATTGAGAGGGAATGGCCTCAAGTTGTGCCAGGGGAGATTCAAGTTGGATGTCAAGAAATACTTCTCCAAGGGAGAGATCAGGAGCTGGAATAGGCTGTCAGGGAAGTGATGGAATCACCGTCCCTAGAGGTGACATTTAGATGTACTGAGGGACATGGTTTAATGGAGAAATATTAGTGATGGACACTTGAACTGGATGATTTTAGAGGTCTTTTCTAACCTTGGTGATTCTATGTTCCTATTTTACTGCATATATGCAATCAGATTAGTATCTTTTGAACACACTATAATGTTTAAAATGTCAAGAAGAACCACCTGAATCTAGGTGTCTCTGAAACCATACAACTCAAAAACAAAACTACAGGATGTTGGAATTTAAGGTGCTGCTAAAAAGCAATCTTAGAAAAAGCAAAACTGCTCATCAAGTGCAAAATCAAAGTTAATTAACTTAGTAAAGCTCAGGAAGGAAGATGGAAATCAGTAGTGAAGCCAAAATGAGACTCTCAAGATTTTGTCCAGGAGAGTAAAAACATACAATTTCAATACTAATGACAGAATTATCCAGGTATCCAGCTTCCTTGCTCAATAGTACAAGCAAGGAAAGCCAAAATAACCTAGGCAGTTTTTGGAATAAGTGGTTTGGATAGCAACATTTGACAATCAAACATGAGTTGGCAACCACACTGGGGTTGCAAGATTATTCACTTTTTACATCACACTTAATTTTGTTCTTAAAATGCATGTCCTATATAGCTGCTGTTGGGGCTTCACCTACACTGAGAAAACATGACTTCATGTTGAAAAGATAAACAAAACACACGTCTGTATTTTTTGACATATGTCTTACAAATTATTTGCTTCCCTTTCATTTACAAATGCGTTCCCTTCTTCCTTTCAGTCAAATAAAAAATCCTCTTACTTAGGAGAACTGCTTATGAGAACACAAAAAGATAAAATGGTGTCTGTAAAATACAAAACATCATAAAGTGTGGTGCCAAGGTTTGTCACACACTTACGGTCTCAGTGTCTAAAGCATCTTGAAATTCAGAGTTCAAAGCATTTCAAATTATAGCAGCTTTTTAAAGACTCGTGCCTGTGTCCCACTTAGAGCTCTACTTTGAACATGGGAGTACAGAATAGACAAATGTGGGCTATCTGTGCAGCAGTGTATTTTACTTATTATTCTCACTGACCTCAGAAATTCCTATCCACTTGCACTCAGAAAATAGAACTGCTCAGATTCTGATCGCTCCCGTGAAGCACTTATCTCTATCTGAACCCTTGTCTTAAATGTCTAGCGAGCCAAACCTGTCTTCCCTGCAGCTTCCTCAGAAAGTGTTCAAAATCAACCAATGCGTACATAGCAAGAATAGGTGAATCACACTTTCCTCTTTCAAAGAACTATAGTTCTTTTTAATGTTAAATCATGTTAAACTTTTACACAGAGATAGAATATGATCTAGGTGTATAAATAGATGATGATACTAGGTGGAGATGTTCAGATACAGATATAGCATCTCAGAGGCAGCTGCCATTAAGAGTGGGAAAAAAAATGAATCAGCCTTTTTACTAAATCACTGGACAATGATTAAAGCCCTTTCTTAATTAGTACACAGGGATTTGTAGTGTGACATAAGGGAGACCAGCACCGAGTTGCAAAACTACTCATCTTTCACTACTTCTCATCCAAAAAACAGAGTTCAGGGAATTTTAACATGTACATAGATAAACAAAGACTGTTCTGAAAGTAATGCCTTCTGTTTTATGATGTTGGCACAGCAGTAGAGGTTGAACATTCCCACCAATATTCTGTTGCGTCTTTTTGCCATGTGACAGATGGCGGCAGAGGAGCAGTCTGACGGAATGGCAACTGACATGGAAGTGAGTCTGAAACAAAGGTGTGTCATTGAATTCCTCCATGCAGAAAAAATGGCACCCATTGATATTCACAGATGTTTGCTGAATGTTTATGGAGACCAAACAGTGGATATGAGCACAGTGAGGTGGTGGGTGGTACATTTCAGCAGTGGTGACAGTGATAGTTAGTCATTTCTGCTAGTACAGATTTTTATGAGCACAGCATGCAGGCTCTTGTTCATTGCTGGTGAAAATGCATGGTTCATGGTGGTAAATATGTTGACAAATTGTGTCCTGTAGCTGAGAATTTGGTCTGGTCTACTAAATAGTGTTATGTGGCTCACCGTGTCTGTTGTAGTTTCTATGGAAATAAATAGGCTTTACTTTCAGAGTGATCTGCTTTCATAGGTGAGACAGGTATATACTAGTAGGTGTATTCATAGGTATACTTTCATAGTCGAGCAATTGTACGGCAGCTCTTCCTCCTGGTAGGATAATGTCAATGGTTTACAGGCCGGTTCAGCCGGTTTCCGTGACTAGCAGGGCGGAGGGATTTCGCAAATCCGCACCTCTGGAAAAGGGAAACAAGGGACCCCAAATACTTAAAAACAGCAGCAACGATCTGAGGAGAGACAAATTAACTTACTAAATATAGTATCGGAATGCAAGATGACAAACTATAATACAATATAATTAGAATCAATGCTAATAAATCAAATATAATGTGAGAGAGCATCCGAAAGGTTGTTAGGCCTCACCATAATGCTGAGACACGCAGTCGGCTTGAGCAGCAGGGAGGAGAGCCTGACGAAGAAGAGCAAAGTCAGAAGACCTACCAAGACCTTATATCTGTTACCCCTGAGCAGGAATGATAACACAGTGAAAAGTCTTCTGGGGTATGTAGTTCTTCTTCTCTTCTGGACTGGTGGCCAGAACTGGAGCATTAACCCTTTAACTCGCAGTGCACTATGTGATGTTATGATGTGGAATACTGATAACCAAATGTCGTAAAATCATGACAGCTAAAGAAAGGTAGATATTTCCTTTTATTCAAACATAGCTATTGCTTTTGTTTGCATAGGTCTGCTTTAATTTGTCCCTTGAAAATAAACAACTTCCGTGAATCAATGGTATTTATACAGTGTTCATATCATTATGACAGAAATGACACCACTGATATTTTTAGGCACGTTAAATAGATACATTACAGAAACAGTAACACTAGTGGTTGCTGCTGTACTCACTGAAAATCATTCAGCAGTGAAGGGACATGGACTTCACTGATTTTTGTTTTGTTGTAGTTTTTTTTCCTGAAAGTTAAATGTTCATCTATATTGTTTAAATGTTTTGAACATACTCCATGTATACCAAGTAGACAACACATTTCAAAAAAAATCATTAAAAGAAAAGTTAGAGTGAGCATTTATTTGTTCCAGTCCTCCACCTTCCCAGTTGCATAAGAAAGTCACAGAGAAAGAAAGATTTGCAAAAAAAAAAAGATTACATTTAACATTATATTCTATTCCTACTGAAGTATGCTCCTTTTGACCATTAAAATTATTAACAGGACTGGTTTCATGGGATTTTTTTCACTATTATTTTTTAAGATAGGATCCATACTCATACTGGAAGGAATAAAGGGAATGATCCTCATCATGAGAGAACACTTTGGAGTCTTTGTCAACCACAAAAAATCCTCTGAAGAAATTTTAAATAAGTCCTTCCTAAGCTTAAGGATGCATATATATTTATTTATTTAAGTTTGCTTGCCACATATGTTTGGAAATGCTTAGTCAATTTCTAAGAGCTAAACAGCATCAGTGAAGTGCTACAAACAAATACTGTATCATTTTAATTACAATATTAATTGTAATCGTATTTACAGTTTTGGGGATCTAAAGCATTCTACACAAGATTCAAAGTGAAGTATAGATAAGACAAAAATATTGGTTTCCATGTAGTTATGCTCATTGAATTTGCCTTCAGCTTTCTCATTATCTATTCCGTTCTTCAACATGACATCCCTAAACTGTTGTCCTCATTTTGTTTCCCCTCCCTTACTGATCTACTTTCCACAATCATTTCTCATTATGTTAACTGAATCCCTCTCTCAGTCACACAGGCATACACATGCTCCCTCCTTTCTGTCTTTTGTCTGTTGCACAATAACCTTTCAGTGTTTATTCTATGAGATCATAGATTTCATACTCTAGGTTTAGGTCTGATATATGCTCAACAGGTTGCTTTGGAATTATTACAAAATATAAGACAGTATTCATAACCTATAGGTATATGCTATTTTAACTCCAATGATCACAAACAAACTAACTAACTAACTAACTAACAAAAAACAAAACGAAGCAGCTAGTGGATATTTCAGAGAAAATGTGCAGAAGATGGAAATAGACTCTAGATCTCTTCTCTAAAAATATTTAAGAGAATTCCTGGAAATGTATTGCTGAAAATTCATTCTAAACTAAAAATTTTTATGTGCTCTACTTCTGACTACATATAATCTCATGCTTTTTTGACCAAATTAATGCTTAAAACAAGGCAAGAGTACTCTTGATTTACAAGGCCATCATTTGGTTATCTTCAAAGAAATTAGAGGTACTCACAGAAGAATTAAAAAAATGCCTTAATTTTAAGATGTATAGTAAATGCAGTAAGTTCTTTCATGTTTTAATATCTCACCCATATAGAATTACTGGAAAAAGTAAGGTGAGTGCTTATTCTTTCTTCTTCTTCTGTGATCTCCATTTCTCTCAAATATTTTTGCTGATGATAGATTTTGTGACATACAACAGCAAATTGTCTGAGTCATGGTACACTCATTGCAAAAATACCACTTTTTAAGGGTCACTATTAACAGTTGAGGTAATTTGCTAAGGAAAAGCTGACTTATTAATAAAGTTATTCCTTTCACTCCATACAAAATCCACAGAGGTTAGGCAGACATCCATTTCACTAGCATTATGTTCTTTGAGATATAAATAATATTTGTAAATATACACAGAAAGAGGCCTATAAAACTCTATAAAACTCATTTACCAAAGAATATTGTGAGATACAGACTAAAGTAGGAACTTCTCTTTTTAGGTAGCCTGTATGAAGATGGAATAAAATGACAGATATACAGCCCATAAAAGGGCTTTGTTAGGTTAAAACTTCAGTACCATGTCTTTTCTTTTTGAATCCATGCAAATGAGGCAATCTAAAATCCATAAATGTGCAATTTATATTTTTACTGAAAAAAAAATGAAATGCAAAAAAGAACTGAGAGGGATTCATCATCAGAACTATGTGCCTGCTCCAGGCAGCACACACAGTCTAGAGGCATGAGGATGTTCTATGCAAATATATGATGATGGCACCTCTCATCCTAAAGTTTTTCACTAACTATGGTATAGTGATGTAAAGCAAATAATCCTTGACAGGATGGAAGGAAAGGGGAAGAGGAAGGGCTGTACAACAGTGAATGGAAAAGAAAATTGAGTTAGGATGCATGGCACATCTTTTATCCTCCTAAACACAGTGGAAAGCAGATAGAAGAATAGGACTAACACACACAACCAAAGATATAAAGGGAGTGGGGAAGTTAAAGTGAAGTCAAATTTATCATAGCACTTTCCTGTATGTAGGCCTTCCATCTGGGAAGAATTTCAACTTCCAAAGATCCCAAGACATAAATTAATTCAGAACAGTGGTACTGTGTCAGTGGTACAAAATACAGAGGAATCTACTTTGGTATGAAAGCATCATAGTTACACCACTGTATCAGGAATTTTCTTTTTAAAAATCTCACCTGTATCTTCAGAGCATTTCAAGAGTGGTTCTTTCCTCAGACTAGGTTACATGACTACTAACTAGATTGTCCTAGAGCAGAAGTTCAACAGTAACTTAAACTCCTAGGTACAGGAGGAAGAAAACACATATGACTGAGGCTCACAGTAATCAAAGCCTGCACTACGTAACAGACTGTACAATTGAACATGTATAAGTCCATGAGGCCAGATGATATCCATCCTAGGGTTTTGAAAGAGATGGCTGATGTGGTTGCTGAGCCACTCTCCATCATATTTGAAAAATCATGGCTGTCTTGTGAAGTCTCCAGAGACTGGAAAAAGGGAAACGTTACTCCCATTTTTAAGAAAGGGAGAAAAGAAGACCCAGGGAACTACAGGCCGGTGAGCTTCACCTCTGTGCCAGGAAAGATCATGGAGCAGATCCTCCTAGAAGCTATGTTAAGGCACATATGAGATAAAGACGTGATTCGAGACAGCCAGCATGGTTTCACCAAGGGCAGATCATGCCTAACCAATCTGGTGGACTTCCATGGTGAAGTGACAGCTTTGGTGGATGGGGGAAGGGCAGTGGATGTCATCTACCTGGACTTCTGCAAAGCCTTTGGCATGGTCCCTCACCACATCCTTCTCTCTAAGTTATAGAGGTGTGGATTTGAAGGATGGACTGTTTGATGGATTAGGAATTGGCTGGCTGGACACAGTCAAAAGGTTGTGATCAATGGTTCTGTGTCAGGGTGGAGGCCAGTCACAAGCGGTGTCCCTCAGGGGTCGGTCTTGGGACTGGTGCTCTTTGACATTTTCATCAATGACATAGATGATGACATTGAGTGCACCCTCAGCAAGTTTGTGGATGACACCAAGCTGAGCAGTGTGGTCATTGGAGGGAAGGGAAGCCATCCTGAGGGACCTGGACAGGCTGGAGAAGTGGGCCCATATGAACCTAATGAGGTTCAATAAGGCCAAGTGCAAGGTGTTGCACTTGGGTCGGGGCAATCCCAGGTATTTATATAGACTGGGGGAAGAACACCTTGAGAGCAGCCCTGCAGAGAAGGACCCGGGAGTCCCAGTGGACAAGAAGCTGGACATAAGCCAGCCGTGTGCGCTTGCAGCGCAGAAGGCCAACTATATCCTGGGCTGCATTAAAAAAGGGGTGGCCAACAGGGAGAGGGAAGTGATTGTCCCCCTCGGCTCTTGTGAGGCTCCACCTGGAGTACTGCGTCCAGGTGTGGGGCCCCCAGTACAGGAAGGATGTGGAGCGCTTGGAGCATTTCCAGAAAAGAGCCACTAAGATGATCAGAGGGCTGGAGCACCTTTCCTATGAAGAAAAGTTGAGGGAACTGGGCTAGTTTAGCTTGGAAAAGAGAAGACTCTGGGGAGACCTCATTGTGGCCTTCCAGTACTTGAAGGGAGCATATAAATAGGAGGGGGAATGACTGTTTACGAGGGTGGATAGTGACAGGACAAGGGGGAATGGTTTTAAACTGAGACAGAGGACATTTAGGTTAGATATTAGGAGGAAGTTCTCACAGAGGATGCTGATGCACTGGAACAGGTTGCCGAAGGAGGTTGTGGATGCCCCATCCCTGGAGGCATTCAAGGCCAGGCTGGATGTGGCTCTGGGCAGCCTGGTCTAGTGATTGGCGACCCTGAACATAGCAAGGGAGGTTAAAACTCAATGCTCATTGTGGTCCTTTTCAAGCCAGGCCATTCTATGATTCTATGATTCTATGATTCTATGATTCTATGATTCTATATAGAGATATACCAGTTTTATTATAGCAAACTAGAAATAGAGACTGCATTCTTAGAATTTGTCCCATGGAACTTACTCTAAAACTCCACTCACACTAAGCAAACTACATTTGCAGACACCCTCCCAGCCTCTATTAAGTTAGAATCTGCTTGTTAAAAATGTCTGATTACTTGTTTGCAGTTTCTGCTTTGACTTTGTCATTATGTCCTCATTATCATAATCAATTAATTAGTGTTTAAGGTAATATTCCAGCATGCACACCTCCCTAAGAAGCATTATTGACTTCAACTAAATAAGTAAAACTGCAACAAAAGAAATGAATTTAAAAAGATCTAGGAGCTTGTAAGCATACAGAATTGCATATATATCTTAGGAAAAGCGTACTATAGTAAAATCATACTAGTTTCCTGTAATGATACTTGAAAGACAAAAGCAAAAGCACAGAATAATGTTAAGAAGAGGAAAAACTGGGGAAAAACACATACCTTCTGAAAAGTGCATTCATTTCTTTCTCACCTCAACCTCATTATCTTTATGAATATCAAAATAAGTGCAATAGAAAATGAATCTATATTAGACCTAAATTTTAATTCCCCGCCCCAAAGCAACAAATAAGTGGTTTGCCACAACTGTGGGGGAAGGAGAACAGAGTATTGATTTCCATATTTATTTCCTTTTCATCAAACCTCGTAAATCTATCCATAAGGTAAAAAGAATTAATATATTAGAAACAGAACTACTGTATTTGCTCTAAAATGAAACCAAATCATATAGAATGCTCTCATACTAGCTTTTCTAATTGAGAACAAGGCCATCTTTGAAGAAAATATCATAGTCACCTTCATTTAATGTACTTTGGTATGCACTGTGGAAAGCTTTCAAAGGACATGATTTGAAAACCTTCCAGATAAAACAGGGTTGGAAGATACACTCAAGAAATATTCACAGCATGCTTCATTCAATTCATGAAACCTGATTAAGGCTCATATAAAACTAAAACCTAATGTCATGGTTTTGTGTTTTTTGGTTTTCAGTATTCCACATCATAACATCATGTAGTGCACTGGGAGTTAAAGTGTTAATGTTCCAATTCTGGGTACCTGTCCCTGTACATTGAAGAAGTCATGGGATCTGGCCTTTCTGGGGCGGTCTCTTACTGCCTGGCAGTGGGTGCTGGAGGGTGCTTTCCTAGCTGCACCAAACTTTTCAGGTTTGACTCGGTCTCAAGAACTCTCTCGCTCTCTCTCTCCTATTTTATTTGATTTATTAGTCTCAATTTCAATTAGATTGTATTATATTGTGTTATCTTGCATACCCATATCACAGTTAGTAAAATAAGTTTTCCTCCATAGATCGCTGTTGCTGGGTTTTTTTCCTTCCTTGAGCCCAGCTCCCATCTCCTTACCCCTTTTCCATTTTTCTTTCCCATTTTGTGGGGCCGGAGGTCCCAGGGGCCTACTGCCCCCCTGTCATGGGCATAGATTGATCTAGTTAACTCTGTGACACCTAATAAATAAATGAATGAAAATAATATTGGTTGAGGTGGATGTCAGATCCTCAGCATAAATGATCAACCTCTTCTCTCTTTCTTATTAGTATACACTACCTGGCAATGTGAACACAGTAATATTTAAAGATGACTGAAGAAAGAACTTGCTATTCACACTGAACAACTTAAAGAAAAGTACATATGCATACTTCTTTTGTTTGACACTCATATTGTCTCAATAGTTCTTTGTGGGTTTCAGAAAGTCTGAACGTTCTCAGTGTTTGTGATAGCTTGTGATGTTTTGCATGATAGGTAACAAATCCCACTTTTGTCTCTGAGTTGGTGCCCTCCCTTTGGAGGCAAAGGAGATGGTTCTGATCAGTAAACAGTGTCACCCTTTTTTCTTACATGTTCTTCAAATCAAGTAAAATATGTATGATGCCACATTTTTACATTAAGCATTTCAAAATCTCACTAACTACAGGTTAATAAATAGAATCCTGATATCATTAAAACTAGATTATTCTTCATTTCAGAGAAGAAAAGAATGTATGTTTCTAATGCAAACAAGTTGCATTTGGATATAACATATGACTCCACATATTCATGATACAGAGAAATAGCTAAAAAGGTTTTTACTCAGCTTATCTCCAACAGTCTTCTACCAGAATAGTCATGTTGTACAGGAAATAATATATCACAACACACCAACCTCATTTGGATTGCTGCTATAAAGAGGTTATACACATATTCCCTAAGGCCACTTCTCCTAAAATCCTTTTTACCACTCTTTCCCTGGTAGAAAGCCTTGTTTTCACATTGCTACCTGAACTATCCCACATTAAGATTTGGCTGCCATTAAAAAAGCATTTCTCATTCATCGTTGGGAAAGCATTAAAAACTGCAGTGGCTCATATAACAGAGTTCAAGCGTTCAGATATGGAAAAAGTAGTCTTAATATACACTAACATAAAGTATTAGAAAAACTTTATATATTTTGTTTAAAAGCACACTAACTGAATTAAAGCACTGCATTAAGCTTATACTCACAGGTATTTATTATACTCTTAACTCAGCTGCATGTGCATTTAGAACATCAGTATTAATAGTAGTACTCATTTTACTGGGAAGTTCTTCTGTGTTCAACAGAGCCATCATTTTGGAAACTTTTTACTGCTTGTATGCTGTGACTCTAATATACTCTTATCTTATGTGGACCTACTCTTTCCGGACAAATTAGGACACTCAATCCAAATGTGTGAGAGTCACCACGCATGCCTAGCTCCAAGGTATGTTTGTGACAGATCAATGAAGTCCCAAGCAGTTGAGTATCCAGAACTTGGATGTTCATGCACATACGAGTATCCAGAACTTGGATGTTCATGCACATACGTACCTACTACACACGGATATGACTGCCCACATGAGTTGCATCAGCAACAGGTGTGACAAACATACAAAAAGCTCCAAAAGAATAAAATTACTGATTAGTTTGAAAAAAAAAAGAAAAGAAAAAGAAGAAAAAACTGTTTGACAGCTGTGAGTTTAGAAAGCACCCACTGTTGACAGAATATGACTGAAGTGTATTCTGATTCATTGCTCATCTTTGCAGTTGTTTGTATCACAAATATTTTACTTTTTCATGAAAAGTTCTAGGTGTAATCAAAGTTTCTTGGTTCAGTGCCTGTCCATCTCTAACAAAAGAGGAAGGCTTGTGTTTTTAAAGCTTCTCTGAATCACTGTCACTGGTATGAAAAAAATACATAAAATACATTAGGAATATACAAGTGACCCTGAATTTTCTGCAGATTTTTCCATCTACCTTTTCTCTTGTAGCTAGGCTACCTACACATACTCTAGTAGACTGGTCCAAGACATCGACAACATCAGGCACATGAATTGATCATCGATGGAGAAGTCTATCAGCCACTTTCAACTTCATTCTCCCTATTTCTAGCTAACATGAAGGAATGTTTATCTTAGAGATAACTCTGCAGCCTCATTCCTTGCAATCTGACCCAGAGTGTTATACTTCCTCCACACCGTTCACCTACCTTGCATTTTCATTTGAAGATAAAGTTTTCTAAGGATTTACTTTCCAGTACTGGTACTTCTGGAATAATAAAAATTTCTTGACACATTGGTTAATCACAGGATCATACATTTTAGACATTTATTTACCCATGGCTTGTGATTTGAGCAGACAACGTTTCCAAACTTTTCTCCACTAAAATAATGTTTCTTTTTTTTCTTTTCTTTTCTTTTTTTTTTTTTTTTTTCTGGTAAGAAAAATAAAATTACGGGCTAAGTCAACTCAAATCAATGCTCTTGAGGAGAATTCAGCTATCATTCTTCAAGACTGGCCAAGAAAAGTTCTACTTATTCTGACATTTCTTTATCAACATTAATTCAAGATGTAAAGTTCTAAATGCTTATTGCTAGTTGGCAGTAAATCAAGGTTTCATTTCACAACTGAGATAAATGTTAAGCTTTTCTGAAATAAAATTCAAAGCCATACTTTCAGTGACAAGCATGCAAGGTCTTCACATTATCTTCACCATGTGAAATTTGAAATTATTTTAGATAACTCCATGTCAGTGCAGATGAAGGTTCAAAGCAAGTTCTTCCATAGGCACTAATTGTCTTCATAAGATAAACTTAACAACCCTATGAAGTCATGCAACATGCTTTTATTGCTTTTTTCAAAGTTTCTCTTAAATACACACATTGTAGAACTTCTAAAACAAGTAAAAGTGACAACATTTAAGCAGTGTAGTACAATTAAACTTTTTGGTAGCAGACAGTATACTACAGTATATGACTGTAGCATATAGTAGGAACTAGGGGACAGTTTATTAAAACTTCTAAGCAAAGAAAAATAGCCTTCCCTAGATTGGTATTCCAGTGTTCCAGCAAGTTTGCCTACATCAAAAAAAAACTAAAAAAACCCTTTTTCTGATGCATCACTATTTTAATTAAACAAATAAAGGAGAGTGCATATATTGACATGAGTGCAAGCAACAAAATAATTTCAAAGCAGCTTGTGGACTAATTTCCATGCCTCAGAATACTTTAATATTATTTTCACCCAGAATGTGATTTTCTTACGCAAAATCCAAACTACTCAAAGTTACAAAGACATAATTAAAATGAACTGGAAATACATCTCTCTTTTTTTTTTTCAACAAATGTGTTACTTATTTTAATAAAAACACAATTTAAGAAGAGAGATTAAAATACAGACAATATTTTTCTATTACGTTTTAAATAGAAAGTGTTAATAATCATTATGAAAATAAAATTTAAAGTAATTAAAAAATTAAGATTTATCAGATTTTTGCGTCTGTGTTTTAGTTCAGAGTGATACTGTATAGTCATGAGGCATAAAAATAAGTCATTCAAAAATCAACCCACAAAAATTGATCAGTTATCTGTTTCACTGAATGTGTATGTACATAAGAACTTTTCAAACATTTTTCATAACAAAATATTGATATGAATTCAGTTGACATATAACCTATCAATCAAATGCTGTTGTCTATAAATTGCAAATAAGATAGGCTTCTTTGCTGTTATACATTAATAGGATAAATTCAGACTATGCACAACTTACTGTGGTCTTCAGGGCACAGACACTGGTGTTAGTCCTTCCTATATACATTTTTGTAAGACCTTCCTTTCAAAAACATGTCAAACCATCATACACACCCAGACACAGAATGTCTGCTTACATTTTAATCTCTCTATCTTAAATCTGTAATAACAGTTTCTCCCTGTTTTATTTATCTTTCAGTTTTGGTGGCAATTCTGCTCCAGTAAAGAAAATGAAACAAGACAGTGATTTCACTGTAGCCACAATGCTTATTCTGAACACATTAGTTTCACCTACTTAAGAGCAGAACTTACTTCTCTATTCCAAATGCATTGGGAATCAGATGTTGCTTTCACCAACTAAGAGTTTGCATATGCTGAAATTTGATTCAAAAGGGCACATCTTGCATTTATGAGAAAGTTTTCCTTCAACTAATTCTCAACTAGATCATTTGTTCGTGTAAATGAAAGACCAGAAAATTGGATATACAAGGCAACCAAGTACAATCTCTGATTTCACAAAAAACATCAACATCATATGCTGAAATATGTTTCACAGCTTTATGTTTGTATCGCCTATCTACCACAAGCTTTGTTATTTCAGAAGCTAACTTCTGATTGAACTCAGTCCTTTTGCTTAAAAAAAAATAACTTAAAAAAAAAGGTAAAACTCAGCTTAGGCATACAAGTAGAAATATTTGTTAGAATGGTGGAAGTTGCTAAGCCCATAAGGTGAGCACAAGTCCCTGTTGACGGGATACAGCACGGCTAAATGGCAAGACAGTTTTTTTTTTTTTATTTTTTAATGAAATATTTAGTTGTCCCTCACAGCTGATCCGAATGTGGCTTTGTAAGTAAAGAACATATAGAACGCTAACTTAAAAAAAAAAAAAAAGGCAGGGGTGGGGTGAGAGAATTAATATTTGGGTTTGAGATTGATTGCACACATTAAAGTAGCAGCTAGAAAACACAAATATATGTATACTTTTCCCAACTTTCATGTTTTCATCATGAGCTGCATTGTATTCAGTACTATTCTCAGAAGTTAGGGTTAAGGACTAATGAATTCCAGACCTTCCTTTTACCTCATGTGCAAAAGTCAAATGGAAAAAGGCAAAAAACTTGCGGAACATCACATGGTTTTTCAGTGCTTGAGGTTAGGAATACTCATCTGAAACTTTCTGAGAAGGAAAATACTGGAAGTGATGGAAATAGAAAATATTCTCAAGTATCAGCTAAACAAAATCACTACATGGATGAACTGTTAACAAGTTTGTTACTAGCTGTGTGTCATTACAAACAATATATGATTTATATTAAACTAAAAATATAATTTTGCCTTCATAGATGTCAAGTATTAACACAGTTGTTCTGGAATCCGTTTGCAAATAGATGGTTCAAACTTCATCTGTGATGTTAAATTAACCCAATTAAGTGGAACCAAGTTAATTTGCCAAAAATCAGCACCATTCTCACAGTCTAATTTTATGGTTCAGTTTTTCCCTTCAATTATTCATGTCATTTAATGGTACTTCCTCACCCCAGAATCCTGGTGGACAAACACAAGCAATGTTTACTGACTTATCGGGCATCCTTTAACTGGTAAAAAAGATCATTCAGACCTATTGTGCACTTGAGAAGATCTGCTTTTTGTTAATAACAACAGAAGAGATTTCAAATGCCCCAGGGAATGATAGAGAAAAAAAATCAATGGAATCTGCATTCTCAGCACATCTCAATTTTTCGGAAAAATCTTGTCTATTGTTATCACTATTTAAATAATGATTTATATTTATAGCTATGATGTAATCTGGAGCACAGGAATTCACTACTCTTTATTTCCTTCTCAAAGATCCCAACCAAAGCATACAATCTTGCAGTTAGTGCCCATATTAGACATTTCTCATTAATACATCCTTAGAAGTTTCACAATCATCTATACCAGCATATATTTTAGAAATTTGAGCTCATTTCAAACAAAGAGAGAGATGGTCATCATTATTTTAAAGGAAAGATTTTCAGTTACTATTTAATAGGTGTCTTAAACAAGGGTTTGAGTGCAAGGGGAAGGGTAGGTGGGTAGCAGCTGCTAATATTACTCTCAGCTGCAACTGAAACCAAGACAGTTTGTTTCTGTAAAGTCCAGTCCTCACAAGCCATTTATTCAAATTAGTTAGGTATTTCACACATTCAAATTAGCACTGCATGTACAGCACAAAATATATAATAGAGATGTCTATAAGGCTTAACTTATTACTCCTCAGAACACCCTGCTTGTACTGTGTTGAACTCTATGCTTGTTTGATTTGACTTGTCCTAAATGTCTGTTTTCTGCATTAACATTCTTTAAATGTTAGCCTTATAGTTCTCTTTGAGTCATGAGCAGCATGTTTACAGTTTACTAAACCTGATGGATTTTCCCGACTTCATAGAGATTTTGAGATGTAAGCTTTATTATTACTGCCAGAGCTGCCAGGTATCTTGAGCACATGGAAAATTGTTTGCACTTTAAAAGTGTTGATGTAAACACTTATAATGCAATAATTTGTGTTAGGTGACAGAAATGACCATGTACTTACATCTAATGCCTCTGCAAGCAAGTGCAGAAGTGTAAAATCACTTCAGTGCTGTTCTACTGGAAGCAAACATTTCTACCTGCCAGGGCCATCTGCAGAACGTGCTCAAATTGTCATTTCTCATTTTGTAGTGTATTTTTGAAAAAAAATATACCAAGCTTCTTACAAATCAGTATTAGATCATCTTACATTCAGTTGCTTGTTTGCCTTTAGTGGAAATTGAGAGCGCTGAAAGTAGCAGTACTATTTCAATCCACTCTCACTAAAAGATGGCTACATTGATAAACTATGGCAGACATTACTTTTGAGAGCTTTGTGAAAGGTACAATTTAAAATTTCTTCAAAGTGCTGCTAAAATAATTTAAACACACACACAAAAAAAGAGCTGATACCACAGAACCCACCTCAAAATTTTACCACTTTAGTGATAGAACTGGGTTAGAAATCTATTGTTTGCTGAAGCAAAAAATAATGCGTCAGTAATCTCAGCTAATTCTCAATATTCATACTTTATACTTCTTATTTGTTATAAAATGTTTGTAAACAAAGTATAAAATATGCACTAAGAACAATGAAATATGAGGAATGGAATATTCTTTAATTTACATTTTCTCCTCTACATTGTACATTGCATAGAACTGATGTATTAGAGAATTTTGCGAAGAATCATAGTTTCTTACTTGATTTTCAAGTTCTTTAAAGACTTCTGAATGCCTAGTTCTAAATCACATGGATATTATTCTGCTAAGCAGTATGAATGCAAGTGGAAAATGTAATATTTTTTGGTGGCTGGTTTCACTGCATTTTGCTGTAGAGGAACTGTGGGGGTGTGTCATTTCCATACGTGTTTACAGTGCCTTCAAAACATGAAGATAATCTAAAACAGCATAGATTATTGAGCAGCATTTATTGAGCAAATCAGCCATATTTAACTCTTTAGTAGCAACACAGGAAAGTTATTAATAATTGTTCCTTAGATTAAAAGTCTCTCATTTGATCTGAAGTCTAAAGTATGAGTGTATTCAGTCTATTTCTTTGAAAAAAATATTTTTCGGTGACCCCAGAAAAAAACAGTTCCTAGCCATTGCTCCTACTCTATATGCTTTCCAATTTCTCTTTCCTCTGTACCTGAGCAGATTTCTTTTTCCACAAGTACCTTTCGCACACAGTAATTCCTGAAGTCCCAGTTTTAGTCCTCTGTTCTTACTCTATCATTTTATCCAGTTCAGTTGATAAGAATGGAAAATTTCCTTCTCCAAATTTTCATTGCCCTTGACCATCTTTCTGTTTTGATTTTATTGTTGGTGGCATTTTTTTTTTCTTTGTTTAGACTATTAAATTTCTTGTCCTTTCACACTTCAAGTGTTCTCTTCCTTTCCTCTTTAAAATATGATCTCATTTACTTTCTAAACCATACTAATATCAGAAAATTCCTACTCTCAAATAATATTTCATTGCTTATCTACATTCTAATACTGCTTTTCCTTTTACCCTTTACTTCCAGGCTATAACAACAATAAAGCTAGCAAGCAAAATTAAAGCTGCTCATTCCTTCTTTCCAGGTACAATACCTTGAAAAATCAGAGTCCTCATTTTTGCATTCTTTAAGCCACCAAACATATTTCAATGAAAAATGTGTAACTGTAAATTTTCACTGAAAAGTCAGTGCTAACTACAGATTCTAACCCTCTGTGCTACTGTTTTCTTCTACGTTTTTACCATGTCAAAACAATGTGTGCAGTCAATAAGTACACTGTTGTTTCTTGTATTACACTTCGCTCATAGCTAACAAATTTATGTATCTTTTGCTCTTTGTCTAAATGTCTGTGGGTAAAAATGGAAGAAGACAGAGAAAGCTATGTACCTATTAAATCCACAACATAATGTACTGTATAGCACAAGATAACCCTTATTTATGCCTAACAAGAAGCCTAATCAACACACATTACTGAAGTTAGTTCTTAGTTTTTCTGTGTCAAATATATAACATACATAAGGGAAAACAAAAGTAGTGTAACAAGTGTATACTAAATTATACTGATTTGGCATCCAGTAGATGCTTTAAAGGAGTATATGGAAGCTTGCACTGATTTGATATTTGTAAGGCTGTTAGGAATGGCAAAAATATACATTAAGAAGGGAAGCACCTGCTGTATGTCACTTTTTCCTGTTGTCTGGCTCTGCTGCTGTATCTGTTCTCTAGACCAATCCAATACTAAACTGATGTACGCTTTATTTCCAAATGCACCCATTTTTATGATCAGCTTAAGTCATCATTTACATAATGGCTAAATTTGACTTAGAGGCTTTCAAGGGAATTGCAGTCTATTTCACAGGGGACTGGATGAAATTACCAGAGTTTTCAACTGCAGAATTTAGTGCACTCATTATTATTATCTCAAAACAGTTCTGTATTGCTATTACAAATCCCTAATCTATATATGTAGCCTACTTGAATGCCCATAATTTAAAAAAGATGGTAGTACTACAGAATTACGGTCAAATATTTGTTTTGATATGCTTACAGCTCTGTCCAACAATGGATGCATTTATCAACACAGTGACAACAGTTACATTAAGTCTTTAGTACTTTAGGGTACATATAACCTTTACAGAAGAACTTCCATATAATTAGCCAACAGCCACAAAAACGTTACTATTTCCATGGTAATCCCATCGTACTCTAGGCATGCTAGACACATTTTTCGTTTAAAATGAACACTAAATTAAGTTTTTTCATTGCTGAAACTTGTACTTCAGACATATTTCATTTTGCTTTCCTTTTTCAGTATTAGGTTTACAACAGGATTTTATTAGGTTTTGTTAGTTTTTTGTGTTTTCCACTGTTTTACATTGAGACCAGCTTTTTAACAAATTAAAATCATTAGTACACCTTCTATTGCCATGTTAACTTTTTATTTTATCCATTAAAAAGAAGCAAGAATCTCAACCAAAGTACCAATGCAATCAATTGCAAACAAACACTTGTGCAGAGGGATTAAAAAAAATTAAAAAAAAAAAATTGTCTCTTGCAGAATATCTCATTTTGTACTGCATCTGAGGCATCACCTTTTTACATACTGTTCAAGTACTGTGACACTCAAAGTCACAGAAAATAACATTTTGAGATACAGGCTGCATGACATACAAAGATCAGATTCCCTGCACTATAGTGTTTATCAAATTTATGTGTAAAATAATAATAATAATAATAATAATAATTACCACTCACCATTAATTGAAATTCTTACCTGGGAATATCAGATATTTTATAAGATATTTTTAGCAAAATTCAACAAGAAAAAAATAATAGGAAAGATCACCACTAGACTATTTTGAAATATTTTCAGTAATATTCTCAAGCAGAAACAAAACTTCCCACTGTTTATACAATTTCCTGACTCCTGTCATTAATTTTACGCACTCACTAGTGTGAGACAGCAGTGCAGTTTGGAAGAAGTAGTTGAGCAGACAAACATAGCCAAATCACAGCAAGAGATCTGAACAACATATGTCACAAGACGTATTGTTATCATGCCATGCTTACTTAATGCAAGTCCAGGTATTTTTGTTTGGTTGGTTTATTGAGAGTATTCTCATTTTTATTGAGACCACACACAACACAGACAGTGTATCTCCAGGGAGAAATAGATTTATCTTGCAAGTAGCTGAACTAGAAATCAAAGTTTCATGGGAAATCACTGCAATTTAAAGTTTTTAGTGAACTTCCACAGGAAGGCTGAGAAACATACTTTTCAAAACTGTGTCTCTTATGTGCAATCTATATAGATTACTACAAAATAGGCTCCCAGTTTAGATCACTGTAGAGGATACAGCTTCTATGTAAGAGACTTAGGGAGATCATTGCTGCTACAAAATAATAATAATTTTATAGAGAATATAACATTTCAAAAACCACTTGAAATTATTCCTTCCCTATATTTTTACTATGAGACTTATGCATTCACCTATTATATTTGTTCAAAATTTCATCCTGTCTTACGTTCTCTTGGAGAATCACTCCTATTTTACTGTTTTTGAAAGCTTGGTGCAGTTCTGTGAGGACAAAAAGTTATTTTAAAAAAAAGTTTTTGTGGTGTGGAACACAGTATAAGAAGAATAGATATACAACAGCTGCTATGCCTTCCTATTTCATATTGGAAGTGTATGACATAGTTCCTTCTTTCTCATCTTATTTTGAGATAAGAGTTTTAGATCTTAAATCTCATCAGTACTGAAGGTGGCAACATCTAAATGATGATTTTTGACTGGTACTTAAAGTACATTACTTTGAACGTCTTTTTTACTTTAATGTAGACAGGTTTATACAAACACAATAAACTTGAATCTCAATTTGCTTTTCTAAAAACCAGAACTTATCTTTTCTAAAACTTATCCATGCCTATGTATGTCATATTTCCAGATTCAACTGAAATGTTGTTTGCTGACACATGTAAAACTGTTGTACATGATAAGGCACTGTTTGATCTCTGATGTTTATTTTGCTAGGATGTACGGATCTGGTGAACTCTGGGTAGACACCTAATACAGACACTTTTAGGATAACAATACCATTGCAGCTCAGAAAACAAAACATGTAAACCTATTTCCCATGCACTCACTAAGAAGGAAGATGATCTTGATCAACAAAAGCCCCTTAAAACATGTCTGTTTCTTTAGAATTAATGGAAAAAGAAAAAAAAAAAAAAAAAGAAAGAAAGAAAAGAAAGAATTGTTAATGTCCTGTGCCATGCAATTCTGCATATGTTTTCAGATTTATTTTTCAAGTAAGGCATCATGGAGGAAAGAATGGTATTCAGAGTGGATATGTTTTATGAATTAATGGAATGTTTCCAAGGTTATTTAGTTACTACAAGCACATGTATTGCTTGGATTGTGTTTTAAGAGTATAACTAAACAAGTTCACCCTACTCTATCTACTGACCAAAATACCTGCTAAAGGAATCTACTTTAAGAGACATTTTCTACTGCAAATTTAATCTTTGAAAATATCCATTGTGACACCTGTCCTGCTGTGGAAAGTGAATGCTTGTGTGTGAAGTTTCTAATCTATGACAAAATTCAGTCCATTTCCATTTGACTTACTGATACTCTGTGAAGGATCTTTTTCTTTAAAAGCAGTATGTAATACAACGTCAGAAGAAAATTAAAAAAAGAAGAAATGAACTGATCACTTCGGCCTTTTAATTTTTGTTTATTCATTTAAAGTCAGTTAAACCTTAATTTTGTAAAATGGAAAGGGAGACACCAGCTTTACCTGTAGCTTTATTGGAAAGTGAAGATTTCAGGGCCTTAGTACTTCTTCTGTAATCTATTCTACGTGCTAACTAATAGTTATTCTAGAGTGTACTGATAGCTGAATATTTTAATACAATTAGAACTGGATCCTCTCATTAAGTATATACCTGTGTGGAGAGTAGAGCAGAAGTGAGACAGAAGTTATGTTAGCGGTCAAAAAGCCTTCTTTTGTGACAAAATGTAGACAAGCAATGAATTGTCTTATTACACTTGTCCTGAGTTCTGTCTTATACATCAGTTCTTTTAACAAACTTGGGCCTTCAGACTGCTGAAATGGGGCAAAGCTGTTTTAATTATCTGAAACTGCTGTCAGCTGTAGCCAGATATTTTTTCCCTTTTAGTTTACATATATTGAGTTCGCACTCCTTACCAGACTGTGAGTAATAACTGATAAATAATCAACTCTGACAGGCTACAGATAGCAACACAGTCATTTATGTGCCTAAGCCTTAATACCTATGCTCTAATTCACCACACTTAATGCAGGGAAGTTTTTACCAGGAAGATTTCTTACTGAGATAGCCCCTCAGTAGTACAACTAGGAACAGCCAGGTTTTGACGGTGCTGAGCAAATAAACACTTAACGGGGCCCCTAGGGCATGGGGAAAAGACACTCCTATCCAAATTTAACTGTTCCTCTTTAAATAGAATAAATGAAAGCTCACTAAGTTACAGAGAAGACAGAGTGAAGCTTTGTTGTGTGGTGTAATGCTTGAGAGGAGAGGAAGCTCAAATTTCTTCTGTTAAATGCATCAAATACATCAAAATAACTACAGTAATTAGAGGACAGAGCTCAGTCTTCCTCTTCTGGGTGAATGTTCCAAAACCAGGTGTCTGTTGTTACTCATAGATCTGCCATGATGCTACTGGCTTCAGATCATACTGAGCTCTTTTACAAGATCCTACTTCCTCAATACTGCCTGCACTGATCTACCTCCCTGAGTAAAAATGACAGAGATAATGTCAGGATTTGATTTGAGTCACTGAAATTCAACTCCCAGGATGTTCAGATGCACTCTAAACAACAAAAATTTGGAAGGCACGTGCCTCATTACTGCACCATAAAGCAATACTGATTAATTCCTCCCTTGTCTTAATGCCTGTGTGTATTAAAGCCTTTAATGCTGATCCAGTTGATACAAAACTTCAATGGTAATTCACGTATCTGATATTCACCCTATAAGCAGTACTGCAAAAAGGCACTCCCCGATTAGAGTAGGCTGATCCTAAAAATAAGGCAGTCAGTAGTTGACCTCAGCTGCTGCCCATGGTGTTTCTGTACTATGTCAGATAATCCTCACCTTCTGGCACCAATACCTGTAAACTGCTATTGTTTCAGAATGTCATAAGGTAATCTTTGATGCTTTCACTGGAGAGTTGTTTCCCTCTACTGGAAGCTTGTTCTTGTACTGGTTCCAGGGACAGGCCTTTTCACTTTCTGGGACTTTGTTCAAAAGCTATAGTATTTTTACGAAGTTTAAGATGATAGGCTCTGAATCATTGCAAGAATAGCAATCTTTTCACCCATTCTTTATTAACTGTACTTCTTCTGAAGTTGGATGTGAGCCCGTTCCTTTGTAAAGAAATAGAGTTGTTTCTGTCACAGCAGGCAGTTTGCAGCAAGCTTTAGATCCTGTTCCCCACCCTCACTATATGCTAGAGAGTTTAGCATGTTTCTCTCACAGTGACTGTACAGGAGAATAATAAATGACTATCCATTCCAAATCCTGCAGTGCCTCTGGCATTTTCCTCTTGATGATCTCAAGAGCACCATTAACACCAAATATACACCTGTGGCCACGAGATAAAATAGCGAAGTACCTTCTTCTCTTGGAAGAATGCCTCGCAGCACAAGACTCATTAATCTCCCAACTATTTTGTCTGGGTGCTCCTAGTGACACATATGAGAAATACTCTACATTTCATCTGATACACAAAGTGACACTCGATGAAAACTCTGATTTCCACTACAAATCTGTATTTCTAAATCTTATAATACAGTAGCAGAAAACTTTCATTCAATCTTAATTGAACATCAACCAAGGAATGACAAAAGCACTACTTCTCTGAAATCACCAAGACCAACTTTTTCCAACTTACAGCAAGTCCCATCTGAGAGAGGTGCCAAGTTATAAATTTGCAGTCCCAGAGCATGCCTGACCCCATGGTACTGACAAAGCGCTAGGTATCAACTTCGCTATTTTCCTGTTAAAGGGAATGCTTTTGCAGTTTGGGCATGCTGGGCAACATCTGCTGAAGCTGCTATTGCCTCTCTGTTTTAATGTGCCACAATAATCTGCTTCCTGTGGAAAAGATAGTGCCAAATGGAGAGAAAAGAGGGCCAGATCAAAAGGGGATAAATGGGCAGAATTTGTGCAGTGGGTTGAAGTTTAACACAAGTGAAGACGAAAGAACAGGCAAACAGAGGAGCGAGTGTCTCTGTTATCAGTCTCACCAATGATGTGTATACCTCTGCCAACTTGCTCAACTAATCTTCCCACCATTCAGTAGGTCGACACCAAACACAAATAACTGCAGCTGCAAAGCATGCATAAAAATGCTGGAATTCAAATCTCTGGATGATAATGCAATACAATTGCATAGTCTTGATTCCTCCCCTTGTCTGTTTATTATGGCAAGGCTAGCAATGAACCATTCCAAGCAGGTAGTGCCAACTCAGACAGTGGAGTTAAGTAAGACTTAATAAACTGAGATTAGCTAAGAAAATAAGAGAGCTAAAGGTGAAAGGCAGCAATTTCTGATGGAACATCCATCAGAAACCAGAAAAGCAGTTGAGAAAAAAACCAAAATGTTTTGTTAAGAAAGGTTGCTTCTGCTATGCCTTGTCTCTAGGCTACTTTAGTGATGCAAATTCCTTCAGAGTTTGCCAGTTTGCTTTTACAGTTCCAGCTTAAGACAGTGCCAACAGTGACACTATTCACCTAATTTACTTCCTTGTGACCCCCATAAATAAGAATATAGAAGGAAAAAACAATGGCTTGTAGAACTGCATCTCCTAACTGGCATGCTGCATACATAACATAACCATCCTAAACCCAGTAAACATAACAGTCTCTTCATTCCTCAAATTTCAAACAATACCTATATATTTTATTTATATATTTTTTCCTTTGTCTATGTCAAGCAGACTAAAATCCTTTTTTTGTGCATTTACACTTTGGATTTGAACATTTACAGCTTGGATCGGTTCACGACACTACCCAAGCCAGCAGCCCAGCACCAGTCCTGCCCCACTCAGACAGCTCCCTTCAGGGCTTTCAGCCTCAGCACCACTCTCCGTTTACCACAAACCCAGTCCTATTCCATGTTCCTCTCCTCAGAAGCTACCCTTACTCTTTCAACCCAGTGTTTCCCTTCACTAAGCAAACAGATTGGAAATTTACCCTTGCCTAGTTCAGTTTTATCATGTTCTGATGAACATCTAGCCATTTTATCCAGTTTAGAGGCTAACCCTTTTGATGCCTCTCTCTGTAATGAGGTTGTGTTGTACATCAGGGATGACTTCATTTTAGTCCTCCAGTCTGAAAAGAGAAAAGCCATCCCAGCAGAATGCACACACGGTACAATGCATGAGTATGGAAACTTTGGACCAGGGCCAAAGAAATACAAATTATTATAGAGCTTCTTTGGTGCATGCAAAACATGCATGCAAAAACCTGGTATCATTTCCTCTGTCAAACAAAATTTAGGCCTTATTATAGTCATCACATGTAAATTCTGATTCTGCTCCAATGACTGGATAAAGTAAGGTGTCATTTTTCCAAATTTCATTTGCTCTCACATGGCTAATGACTTCAAAGTATGCTACTGTAAAGCATATGTTGCATTTGGCTCAGTCCACGTACATTTTCCTCACTACACTTTGACCTTTTTGCTGATTACGCTGCATTCCTCTGTCAAAGACAAGAGTTTAAAAACAATTTATTTTATGCATTTATTTATTTAATGTCTTCTATGTTGCTATCAAATCTACTTGATGATTTGTTTTCCTTTGATTAACTAGAGAATTATCATCAGCTAGCTATATTAGCTACCTATATTATTACACAACAGAAAGCTTTTGCAGATAAGAAACCAGTGATTCAGTTGTCCTTGATTTGTGCCTGTTTATCATTCTCAGATTTGCAATAATTCTTGACAAATCATCCTTCCTTTGTTTCCCAAGCTGTTAGCTCCTCTAGCTCCTCTCATAAATTGTGCTCCATTTGGGGATAAAATATTCATCAAACATCTCCATTACTATTTCATAATCATTTCCATCATCTTCATGCTTAAATGCTAAGATTTAAAATATTTGTTCTGCCTTCATCTCCTTGACATAAAGAGGGAACATAGTATAGCTATACTTTCTTAACCAGTACTTTTGGCTGTATGTCTTTCTTGTAGTAAATCAGACATAATTTCTAGTTAGGGCCTGTTCCTGAACAGTTAAAAGCAAAATGTCCAGGATAATCCATTTTTATTTTGATCCCAAATATACACCTATGCACTCATTTTACTAAAAATCTCTTTTGACAAATATCTGATTTATTTACTAATCTTAGCAATTAATTTATAAAATTTCAGTGTTCTAAGTGCTCACTGCAAATATTTTCCTCTACCATTAACATGGAAAATACTGGTTACTGCATTGTATTTTTTAGAAAGGAGCAGGATTTCCTCTTGCAGAGACAAATGTACTCAACAGAAGAGTTATTTTAATGGTTCTTGTGATTGTGTGTTTAAATCCAACTAGCTACTTGACCTTTTACACAACAAAAACATAACAAAGCTCTAATCTCATACCAAAGCTCTGAACTATCTCATACGCATCAGTCATATCTCTCCACATTAGGACTTTAGAACCACCCTTTTAACAGTCACCAAAATTAATTTCTTGAGCTGTTCTTCACAACTTCTACATAGTCAAATATTTCTTGACTTATCTAAAAATAACGTAACCCATAAAAGAGTCATCTCCTTTAAAATTCTGATAAATTATACTTCGGTTATCTCTATATAATTTTACGAGATTCATCTGCCCTTTCAAAGAAACCGTACAGACTCTCATTCATTCGTGAACTGAAATTCAACGTGTACTTTTTGGCATATAAGCAAATCGTATGCAAAGAAAAATAAATGTTTTATTTTGTATTTCTCTGGGAGCCAGCACTGCCAGATCTTTTGTGGATTTTCCTCACAGTTGTTTTACTGAGATAGTATTGTCCACATCCATTGACACTAATCATAATAATCCTCATCCATAATAGGCTTAATGTATGAGCCAGAACCTGACTCCTCCAACTGGTAGTTAATATCATTGAGTATCAGAATAATTCAAGATGTAACGTGGTTGGGCTGCACTTCTGATAAGCACAGTCTGCCTGCATATGTCTGTGTGTGTGTGTGCACACTCATGCATGCTCACAGTGTGGGAAAGAGGGAATTAGTTCTTCCCTTTTACAGTCTGCAAAAGCTTTCTCATCCGTCCTCTCTCCACTGTCCATTTTGAAACTTTATCTTGGCTAAGGGTCAAGACCTTAAACTCCAAATCTTGGACTTCATAAGCTGAAGGTGAAAATTAAGTAGACGTAAACCAACATGCTGGTCGCTAAACATGTTTACAAATTGAGATTTGGGTGCATTGGTAGTAGGCCAAGATGGAGGCACTGCCTACGAACAGCATTTGCTCTTGCATGTTCCAAAGGAGGTGCAAGAGGTGCTGTCTTATGGGAAACATGATAAAAAAGGTGTCACTAGCTTTCTTGGAGAGGTAGGGTGGACAACAAAACACAAACATATACTAGATTTCCAAGAAGTTTTGGAGTATCTTCTTATACAAGAATAAATAAATAAATAAATAAATAAATAAATAAATATCACACTTTGCTTTTCTTTGAAATCTTACGAAACCCCTCACCGTGCTCCCTTGCCATTCTGTACTCTTTTTCTTTACAGTACTAATGCCTAAAAGTCTCGACATACTTCATTGCTACCAGGGGCTGCCAAATTATCATGAGACTATACTACAGTATATAGGCATCCGTAATGAAGAAATGAGTACCGGAGGCCTAAAATTCATAACTCAGGATGAATTGCTATAAAGTTTTTGTTGCTTAAGTTCAAGTGATAACTGAAAAGGATCTGTGAAGTGAAACTCAAAAGGGAAAGTTAAGAATACTTGATACTTTCATTACTCACTTTTCACCTTTCTCACAAAAGAATTAAAGTTTTATTGAACTTTCAAGGTTAGTTTAAAATGGCTGTATCACTTATATCCAAACACATAAACTTCTTCTGTCACAAAACATTTCATCTTTGGAAAAAAAATAATAATAATAATGTATTTTTAAACTACTATACAGTATTTGGCTTTGTTTTCAGTGTACTGCTTGTGCTGTATTAAGTGAAATAAAATCAATGCTATGTATACAACAATAAGTACTTTTGAACATATAAACATATCTCCCCTTCTGCTTAAGGGAAAGAATTTAAGAAATAAACAATTTTCCCATTAGTGCAATAAAAACAGAGAAAAATACTTAAGCATTTCAGGTTTTTCAAGCCATTTTACTCCTATGCCTTTTTACAGTGTAGGTTGCAAGATTAAGAAGATACAAACTTCCATCTCCACTCAAGACAGATCACAGACCAAATTCTTGGCTGAAGGCAAACGGGTCAGAGATAATACATAGGTCACTCCTATTTATTTCCACATAAACTACAATAGATACAAAGTGCACAATAACAGTATTTGATAGAGCAAATTCTCAGCTACAAAACACTATTTTGAAACATAGCCACCAACTTTTTTGCCAGTGATGAACAAGGACCTGTATGCCACAACTGGAAAATTCTGCATGGCCTTCTGGAACATGGCTTATCTTTAACATCACAGTCACCACTGCTGAAACATACCACCCGCTGTCTCATTGTGCTCACATCCACTGGTTGGTCTCCATAAGGATTCAGCACATGTCGATAGAAGTCAGTGAGTACCATTATTTTTCTGCATTGAGGAATTCAATCACACACCTTTGCTCCATATGCACTTTCATCTCAGACACCATCGTATCAGAGTGCCCCTCTGCTGTCATCTGTCACATGGCAACAAAATGTAACAGAATATTGGCAGGAAAGTTCAACATCTACTGCCATATCACCAATATCAGCGCCTGATGTTGTAGGCCAATATAATAAAATATGAGGCATTACTTTCAGAGCAGACTTCACACTAAAAATAATGTCTTTCTAGAATCTTGATACAAACTTAAAAAAAGTGTTTACCTATTAAATCCACTATATAATATACATAAAATTGGGTTTGATATTATTGCGTATGTTTTTGTTCTTTGAAAAATTCATTTAAATAAGTAAATTTAATTCATATTAAACTCTTCAAGCCAGCAGTCATGCCAGTGATAAACTTCAGTAAAAATACTTATTTTTCTTCTACTGAGATAATTATCAATAATTATATAATAATATAATAAATTATAAGTATATGAAATATATAAATAATATAATAAAATTAGAAATAATTTACAGTTTTATATCTCTGGACTTGCAACTTTCCTGAGCATATTTTATACAATACTTAAAGCAATTATATGAAAACATAGTGGAGGAGAGAAACAAAACAATCTTGGAGAAAAAAAGTGGGAGTCCACAAAAGATGAGATGACTATGAACTCTGATCAGAAGTAAGATATGGCTGATGATAAATATATGTATCTTTTAATCAGTCATAGTACGTGATTCCAAGTGGTATGTCTTTCTCAGCATCCTATCAGGAAGCATTAAACAGTACAAAGCAGAACTGCAGTTCAAATGCTTATTATGAAGCATGTTTTCCTTTTCTTGCCTCTGAGGCAAAAAAAAAAAAAAAGACCATTGAGCTGTATTGTACTGAAGCCTTCAAATGTAATTTCAAACTCATACTTTGCATTAATACGTGGCATCTCTGAGAGCTCTGTTTACTTCAGAATGAAAGAATGACTCATGCACTGCAAAAGGCACATCCGTGAGTAAATAAAGCAATGGTATTTATAGGGCACAGCCGCATGGCAAAACAGTTTAAGACCTGATGAGAATAAGGTTCTATCACAAACAAAAGGCAGAGCTGATTTTCGTAGACAGAATATCCCTGCTCCAAGAAGAAAGCAAACAAAATATTAGCCTGAGACCCATACTTCTGCAGAAATTGCTAAATTATCTTTAATAAACACAGTTGAACATTGATATTAGCCTTTGTTAGAGTATACAGCATACTCTCTCATCAGTGTTATTTTTCATAACTGCATGTTCATAACTCCCAGTCAGATATTGACTTGTTTTAAACCTGTGTATTTTCTTGGAACTGGTCTTACTACAGTTCATAATTTAAAATTTATAAATTCAACCCTGGAGTAAAAAAAAATTCATTTTCTTTTACCTCTTCATCAGAGTTGCTATTTTTCAGTTAGTTCCAGTGGTTTGACATAAAGATATCACCAGTCAATTTTTTTTTTTTGCTAGGTAAAATGCAGTTCATGCATTTCATCCACAAAAACAATATACGAAACCATCTTGTTTTTAAAAATAATAACTACACTGTAATATATGAAAAGGATAATAATATGTACAGAGCTGTGAATGTTTTCTTCACTTCTTCTTGTTCACATTACATTCAGAAACAGGCTTTGATGACATATAATCCTAGTTTCTTCTCTACATAACTCTTCTCTTAGCATAGAATTTCATATATTTCCTTCATTACTGTATACTCTTAGTGAGTTTCTTTGTTTTTTGGTTGGTTATTATTATTATTATTATTATATACTTTTAATGAAATAATATGAAACCAGACTCTGACTAAAATTACTGAAGATTATTAAAATTTACACTCTATATTCTCAGGCTGTAGCATAAAGCAATTGCACAACAACTTTTAGCATCATCAGGAAGTTTGGAAAAGCAAAATGTGAAGAGTGGTTAGCATACATGATCACATATTAGATATTTAAGAAAAAAATGACACTGGTCTCCACAAGGCTCAGTGAGGATCCTGTCAGCTCTTTTTTCAGAATTACACATATAGCTTTAATGGAGTCATAGTGTAATGGTCCAAACAATCTCCAAATCAGTAGTAACTTAAATTCTTGATTTAGATGTCTCTTTTAATGTTATCATAGGGCACAAGTGCAAACAAAGAAATTTTTGTGATTTCCAATAACAGCAAGTTATAAGAAAGACAGCACACAGTAGGAAATTATTTCATTTAACACAACCTCCAAGTAAAAAAAGACAATATTAAGAATGTGTGTTTCAAAGAATAATCCCACTCTTTAACCTAAAAACCTAAGTGATGAAGTATAAAAAATATAAGATTGGAATTAAAAGACAATCAGAGTCTACTAATCTTTATCAACTTTTTTTAAGTGTCAACAATCTCTAGAATAATACTATAAAACACTGCAACTATTGTCAGTACTTTTTTTTTTTTTTCATTACTGTTATTACCTCACCCTTAATGACCCATATGCTGGAAATTAGAGTTTTAATGAAGATCTTATTGTACAAAAATATTTTTATGAACTAGAGTCAAAATTTGAAAGAGAAATACGGAGTTTGACTTTAAGTATAAGAGAAGTGTAATGGAATAAAAGATAATCTAATGACCAAGAATAATGTTTCAATAGCTGCTTATATAGGCCTTTCAATATGTCTTATGCCTGTGTATCATTTTGGGCCTAGTTTCTACAACATTTCCTGTGGCAGAAATCCACCTAAAAAAAAAAGAAAATAAAATACTTATCCAAGTTAAAATAAAAGCCAAATTCCTATTCCAGGTTTTTCCAGGGACAAGTCCCATCCTTTTATTCCATTTTATTATTTAAAATCAATTATTGGCAAAGCTCAGATTATATAATTCTAATTTAGTGCTTATATTTTGACTAACATAGACTCAAGAAAAAATAACTCCAATGTTGTCAGAAAACCACTTAAAACATTTAAGAGGATTTACTTCCTTTATTCTTCGTAACAATCTGCTTGCCCTCCCCTACTGATCTTCCATATGGATCTCTTCTGTTCAGATTATACGGCCCTTCCCCTCCCAACACCACCCCAACAGTAATTCTGTGTGCTCACAGGGGAGGGTTTATTTGTTGTTGTTTATTTTAAGAAAAAAAAGAACAAAATTGGAAACTTTTAAAATCAGACATATTTGGCTGAAATACTGCATGAGCTTTCTATCAGTGATGGTGCTCTTCTGCTCCCACGAGCTCAGCTGAGCAGCTGAGTGGATTGCCCAACCCATCCTCCCCATGCAAAGCAGATCAGCCACCACTGCACCAGGCCTGGCAGTTTTGCCAAAGCAATGCCTAAAAGTTTCACCGTACAGAGTGAGAAGCCTATTCCAAAGACTGACTAGAGCTATTCAGTCAGTGTCTATTAAAGAAGCTTAGAACAAATAATTAGAATTAGAATTAGTAGATTTAGTAGACTTAGTGGACATACAGTCACCCTTCACATCTCAAAAGCTCATGTCACCTTAAAAATTACAGTCAAATGTTTCACAAAGTCCAAATTCTATTACCAAAAAAAGGCAAAGCTTCTTTCCATCTCGAGCTCATGCTATTTCAGTTGAATTAGATTTTTCTTCTGTATGTAAGGAAGCCTGACAACTAAATTTCAAATAAACTATTTTAAAATAGATCTATATTGAACTCTTTTTTTCATGCTGGAAACTTCAAACTTACTACACAAATAGGCATGACAATGTCTGTCCAAGTTATAAGGACATAGGATATTTGGATTTGAACTACAAAACACAGATTTCAATTTTCACCTCATTTTTTAGCCTGGTCAACCCAAGAGTCTTCCTCACTTCACCTTTTTTTGCCTAAACATAACCAAAAAGGAAGCATCAGTCACCAATCATCCTACCTTAAAACTGGCATGACCCCTCTACTTCTGAGCAATAATTTGCTCCTGAGCAAACCTTAAAAGAGAAAAGGAAGAAAAGAGGGCAGAGGTTGAGTTATTTATTTCATTTTTTCTCTCTGAACCATCTCCCAGCTGGTGGCCTACGAGCTCAGGGACCCCTTAGCGTGTGAATTGCCTAGAGCGGTCAGGCAGACAAGGCACATCTGTGCACTCTTACCATTTCTGTCTGACCTTGCAAATACAACACCAATATGGAAGTGACAAATCAGCACTATGAAAAAAATACTCATTGTTTAACAGGCAATGCTTGATATTCTAATCACAAAGCTGAAAAGGTATCTGGGAAATGGACTCAACAGGATCCTGTAAGGTATGCGTTTCAGATCTGTGCTGTGTAAATAGACATAGAACTCAAAAATAACCTTTTTTTGCTTGTTTTAATATGATATGCTTTCCCAGCTCTCTACTGGTGAGATTACTTTATAACTTACTTTGATACAGCAAGCCGGATTTGCTTTTTCAGTCGAATGCCACCTACTAAAGATTATTTCATTTTGAAAAATATGCTCACTCATTCTATGATAGATTAACAGAGCTATGAAGTGTATTGTGCATAAAAAAAAACACAATAGCAAGTTACTAAGCCCTCTTGATGCTACAGCATAGACCTGTGTCTCAATTTACAGCTGTTCTATTCCTTTCTGCCTTATGTAAACATGGGTCAAAATTGCGATAATTTACAGCTTGTTTTTCAATTAAAGCTACTGAATTTCTGTAATAAGAAACAATCACTTCAGCATTTACTGAATTTTTAGTTCAGTTTAATTTATAGCTTTGGAGAGGATCTGTCTTGCGCTATAAATGATAGACAGAGATGAAGATGTTTAAATATCCACAGCCCACTTCTCTTGAAAAACACCAATATTTCACTCCTGCTTACAAGAGTTAAAGAATTCTGCAAACTAAAGAATATTTGCTGTTTTAAAGGCTGCTGCTTCTAGTTTCTTCCAGCACAGTAATCTTTTTGAATTTTGTAGGCATGAGGTGTCACTGAGATGAAGTGTTATACCTATTCATGTCAACGTGCGCATCATATTACTCTCTATAATCATTCCAAGGATTCATGTCAGGAATGACATATAAAAAAATGCAACTCAGTATGATTTGCTGTTAAGAACACTATATTTTCCAATCCCCTGCTCAGAATGAGTGATTTCCTACACTGTTATATTGCTTTATTATTATCATTATTTTTATCCCTACAAATTTACTGTCCTAAATGACTTCAGCCTGCAGCACATACTTGCCTCGAGCATTTTGTAGCTGATCTGGGTAAAACTGGACAAAACTCACTGTATGCATTATTCACAGTGTGTTTTAAGTCAGAACCACTAGAATTTCACTCATGGGTAGGTGTTTCTTTTCCTGCAAAACAAATGGGGCTGATAATGCAATTAAACCTTCCTGCAAGATTTTCTTTAAAAACAGTGTGCAAAGATGTATTTGTTACAGGGCTCAAACCCCTAAGACACAATCTCACCTTTAGGGAAAGAGTCAAAACAGCACGAATCCAGAGGGGAGGTAACATATTCTGAATGATTTCATTTATTAAGTTGTCAGCGGTTTACGGGCTGGTTCGGCCCGGTTCCGTGACTAGTGGGGTGGAGGGATCCACGGATCCGCGCCTCCGGAAAAGGGAAACAGGGGACCCCAAATAATTGAAAACAGCGGCAACAATCT
>JAOWBP010000001.1:78898061-78934167 GCA_028571105.1 Tragopan temminckii | reverse complement strand
TAGTACAGACTGATAAGGACCAAATATTTGAATGCAATATATGCAAAAATCAGAATAACTTATTTTTAAAAGTTAAACATTCAGTGTAACACAACTTCCATTTCTTGTTCTCTGTTTACACGTCTTTCATTTGCTATGGAGCAAATTGCATTTGAAATGTATGAAGGGAAAAGAAAAAAAAAAAAAGGCTCTTCACTTAAATGGCTGCTAGATGAGAATTCACATTATCTCACTTGTCCTTAGCACTAAGCTTGTGCCTGGACAAGAACACCACTAAACACAGTATGCTTTCACTAATGTATAGCAGACAGCTATGAGAAAATAGTAAAACAGAGAGAAAAAAAGAAAAAAGAAAGATCAGGACCTTCTAATTAATATAGTGATGTTTCAGCACCATCACTTAGCTGATCAATACCACAGTCGATACTCTCATTTGCAACTTTATGGGTACTTAAGGGCAACAAGCCATCACGTCTTTTAAAAAAAAACAACATCCATACATAAATCATGCTTAGCACTGAGGGCAAATAATAAATGCTTATCTGACCAATTTTTTTAATGGTTCTCTAAAGCAAACTAACTTCCATCAATTAGAGAAATTCAACATCAGAAACAAAACCTAACTTCAAACTTGCTTAATAAAGGAAAGAAAAAAGGCAGCTTTCAAATGTAAGAGCTTTATTTTCCCAACCAGAATAACTGTTTCTCCAACTTTAATGTAAAAGTTCCCTCTAATTCTCAACCCAAACATCCAAGGAAAAACTGATTTGGACTTTTTTCCATATTGTCATTTAGCAAAGAAAGCTTGAAGCACAAGGAGGTCACAGAGAGGTGAGAAAAATATGACAGACCTGAAAACATCTTCCTAGAACATTCTGAAATGCACTTAATCACTTTCAAGGAAAGAAAAATAAGTGAGTGTATTGCAAAAACAAACTTCAATACTGATCAGAACAAAGTGAGAAGATTGGAATTTTCTCTTCTCACTAATTTGCAATTCGGGAATGCTTACTGATAAAGTGAACACCAATTTAAAATGTGTAATCTGAGCTTTTCTTCAGATAGAATGTATTGCTGTAGGATATTAATTTTTTTTTAAAGTGAATTTTACACATTCAGAAACATTGCAGATTGAACAACAACTAATGACAACAAATCCTTCTGGCAGTCCTACATAATCAGATTTAGAGCTTAAAACATCGGGTCTCAAATTCTGAGATGTATTCACTGGTTTCTACTTTTATTTCCAAATGGAAAACAATAGCAAAGAGGATCAGAGCAACTAAGTTTGAGAGCCACAGGCTAAATAAAAAATTATTAAATTTAACAACAATTGAAGTTATATGAAGATCATGGTGGGAAATTAGGTACTGTATATTATAAACTTTCTGGTTCTCTGAAGCTTCTAGAGATGAATAAATTCAGAGACTGATTATTAAACTAAGACTTTTCTTCTATGGAAGAAGTAGAAATAGATTAATTATTCAACCACCTGCCTATCTTACTCCATATTTCGGACTGGGTGGGCAAGTGCACAGCTAAGTAAATTATCTATCTACAGCTAACTGTAGCTTTGGATTGTGAACACATGCAAACCCAGATATGAGTACAGACTGAGAAAAGAACTCCTTCAAAGCAACCCTGCCAAGAAGGACTTGAGGATGGATGAAAAGCTGGACATGAGCCAGCAGTGTGCTCTTTCAGCCCAGAAAGCCAACAGTATCCTGGGCTGCATCAAAAGAGGGTGGCCAGCAGGGAGAGGGAGGGGATTGTTTGCCTCTGCTCTGCCCTTGTGTGTACCCATTTGCAGTAGTGTCCAGGCCAGGGACCCCCAGTACTGGAATAATTCGGAGCTGTTCAAGCAGGTCCAGAGGAGGGCAACAAAGGGGATATAGGGCTGGAGCACCTCTATGAATAAAGGTTGAGCAAGTTGGGCTTGTTCTGTTTGAAGAAGAGAAAGACCTCATTTTGGTCTTCCAGTAGCTGAGGGAAGCTTTCAGGCAGGAGGGAGATGGACATTTTACATGGTCTGATAGTGACAGAATAAAGAGGAATGCCTTCAAACTAAAAAAGGGGAAACTTAGGTTAAATGTTAGAAAGAAGTTACTTATTCAAAAGGTGGTGAAGTACTGGCACAGGCTGCCAGAGAGGCTGTGGATGCCCCATCCCTAGAATCATTCAAGGACATGTTGGATGGCACACTGCACAGGCTGATCCAGTGGGCTGTGGCTCTGCCTATGGCAGAGGGTTGGAACTAGTTGATCTTTAATGTCCTCTCCAACCTAAGCTGTTTTATGATTCTATGAAATCTCTACTATGCTATCAGCTGTACAGCCAGCATACTAGAGGTCTTCTTTGCATCAGAATGTCACCTTGCTTTAAATAATTCAGTGAAAATAATGAATGTAACTTGCACTGTTTATTAACCTCTCATACCACAGAGTCTGATGGAAGTCTGCTTCAGTGTATCTCTTGTACCTGATCCCCACTGTGCTGAACATGAGCTTCTGAACAGCAAACTTCTCAGCAGAGATGCAAACTGAATCTGTGCAAGTCCTTGTCATATAGATAAAGTTGTTCCCAAAATGATGAGGAACAGATTATTCCAGTACCTTTGTAGAAAGGTTTGCATACATTCCCACAAGTATGTCCTGTCACTATAGTGAATATCAATCCATAAAAGATTGTATCTCCTTTGCTAAAACTTCATGACAACTCCAATGAAGACACATGAAGACACTGTGAGCGAACAATCTAAGCTGTTCTCTCTCTGCCTTATGAAAATGCACATTTTCTGCTGTTTTTTAATTCAGCTGCCTCAATGAGTTTGTCCATCCACTACTAAATCACAGCTGTTTTTGCCCTGAAAAATCTCTTTAAGGTTCAATTTATACTTTACTTACTGCCACCAGCCAATTGCCCCCAGAATAGGTTTTGTTCTGTCCTTACTGAAAACCTTTAGAGCCACCTTTTATTTCATGTATTACTCTATTTATAACACACCTGTCCTACATTTGATTGAAAGACCCAGCAAATTACTTGAAGTTTTGTTCATTCAAAACTAATCTTCTAGTTCAAAGCCTGTCAGTACAGTACATCCCCTGATAATTTTGTTTGTGCGCTATTTGGCAAAATGATCATAATACTTTTTGACGCCAAACAAAGGAAATATTTAGAATATCATGTCTTCGGGTGTCTGGTAAAACAAAAAACATCCTTTCAGTCTCTATAGAATATTACAAAATATTAATCTGTGTTGTAACTAAATGCTATCTATGTTAGACTGGACATATTTTTGATAGCTTAGAATCAACCTGGAGAACTAATGCTATTTATTCTTTATCTTCCTGACAGAACATCTTATTTGATTTTCCTGCAGAGCATACAGTATCCAAATCTCGCCTTTGCAATAAAAACAAACACTACTCATTCACCTTTTCTCTGCAGTATTAAATAGACATTCTTGCATAGAAAAATAAGCATTTCCATCTTCACTCCATCTGAGAAAATGTTCCCTTATGAATTAGAATATTCCTTGCATTTAAACCCAAAATACATAGGGAAACATTTTATTCACTACTCTAATATTCTACATTTAACACAAAAGCTGTCAATCTTCTGATGTATATCATTTTTGTTAAGCATTTGAGCTGTATTGAACAGCAGCATAATATTTATCAGCATTTCAGACACTTTGTTGGTTTCGTAAAATATAATAAAATGAACTAATTAACTAACTAATTTAGTTTACTTGTTTAAGTAATGAATTCACACAATGCTGCTTCCCACTACTCAGTCTATTCCTTTGGAGGAGTAACAGGAGTATTCACTTTTGCAGAGGTGAAGGCAGGTGGTAAGTGCTGCAGCAAAAAGGATGATGAAAAATTGGAGGATGCTACCAAGATCCGCTCGTTTTTTAGCACTGATTGCTTCTGCTGCCTGATTGCTATAGAGACCAGTCATCAGCCTAAGAAGGAGCTGTTATTAGCATCTGTGGGCAGGGAGAAAGAAGGGAAGGAAGAAAAGTGTCTCTAGCTAAAATGAAGATTTCTGTTGCAAAGGGAGGAAAGATGAAAGTGTTAGTGGTGGTAGCAGCAAAACCAAGAAAAAAGAAGGATGAAAAACAGAGGGAAAAGAGTGAATTTGACAGAAGCAGTGCACATGGAGAGCCAGATGGCAAATCCTGATGCTCCTTCAGGCTTAATGGAATGGGGGAATGTCATAGTCTGTCTATTAGCATTTTCTAATTCAGTACATGCTCTCTGTCACACAAAGAGGCCTCACAGACGTGTAGTCTCTAATCAACCTCACATCCTTATTTACCCAGTTCCCAGAACTGCTTTCTATGTAAGCCACTGATCAGTTAACATTTGTGGATTATTTTGAATAAAAAATAATAAAATACAAGGGTTCAAATTGAGAATCAGTGAAAATAAGTTTGTGATAATTAATGACTATATTTTCTTAAAATCAGCAGAACTCCAATTACTGCAAACCTTTGAATACTTGAAAGATTTTTAAACGTTGTTACTTCACAGAACCTAGATAGCATGAATTTTATAGGGTCTAAGGAACACAGTAATAAGTTGATTCCTGGCTGGATGATAACAAATGCCTGATAAAATATTAAATGTATCTTTTTCTTTCCCCAGTAAATAGTAGTACCAAAAAACCAGCTCCAAATGGCGTTCTCCAACATATAATTTATAGTCTCTTTTCCAGTGTTCCACTACTGCATGTACATTGGTACACGTGAAACACAAGCACTTGGGAAATAATAAATATGTATCACAGCAAGAGCTCAAAGACAGCAGCACATGAAAGTATGGTGATGTTCACAGATTTTGATACAGTCATACAAAGCGTATAAGCGGGAGGAAGGAGTTGCATTTTTTCCACTTCCATAGCTTTCATCTGAAATCAAATGCATGAATTTTGAGGATGACTATTTTTGCATGTATTTATACTTTTCCAGACATCCTGTGAGAATTTCTGTACTACAGAAAATGATAGGATTTCTATGACTACCAAAAGCTGTGCCATTGCCTGTACCATGAGGGATTCAGATAAAGAAAACAGAATAGAAATCCAGCTATGCTCCACTGCTTTGTGGTACAATCTAGAGTAACAAGCAAGCTGTTCTACAAACCATTTTGTATTTTCAGATTTCTGTTGATTTAAATTTAGAACATCAATAATGACTTTTATTATGTAATTTTTTTCCTTATGTTTTCCAAAATACTGTTATGTTTTTAATTATTATAATCCAACAGTGGTCAGGAGCATCTACCAGGCCAGGAGCTCATATATGCATATTCTGTAAAGAGGCAAGGATTTGTTAAACACATCTCAACTCTATATATGTCTGTACTGAATATGCAGGTAATGTTAACAGAAAAGGATATAAGCGTGCTTGCAGCCTGCATTTTTCTATTAACTGAAATAAAAACAGCGGTATGATACTTTTTATTTATGGAGTTTCTGGAGTATTTTCTATTTTAATTTGTATGTCATTTAATGTAGATTTAAATGCATTTTCAAAGAATATTTTATCTTCTGATAAATTAGCCAGTAAATCTTCAGCTGGTAATAGGTACTTAATTTTATCCGATGATTTTGTACAGTACACCCTTCAGCAGTTGTAATAAAGGTATTCCATTTCTCTCCAGAATCTTTTTCCCAGAATCTTTTATGATTCTATAATTCTTTTTCCCTCGTGAAACTGTACAGAGAGAAGTGTTGCTAGGTAAGACATTTTTTTTTTTCTGAAATATTTGGTTTAGCTCTAAAAACTTTTCTTTACTCTAGTTCTAAGACTGTGTCTGATTCTATTTGTATCAAGAAATACTTAGAAAACTAAATTCCATTTGAACTGCTCTACAATAAAAAGATATTAAGTCTGCTTTATTTTGTATGGTTTCCTTTCTCAGTGTTGACAGTCATTTCAAAAGATTTGGGTTTCATCCTCATAGACAACATATTGCTTTATAATTCTACTCTCACTGATACTAGAGGATTTCAAGATTTTTAAAGGCACCAGTATGTTTGAATGGCAGTGAGACACAGTCAAAAGTTTCTGTTCATAGCAACTAAGGTCATTACAGGATACACTGCAATAAGTTATAGAGCAAAATCGGACATAATGTATGATACTCTGGAATAAACTCTTTTGTAGTAAGCATTAGAGATAAGGGTACAAAAGATGGCAGATCTAGATCAAATCTTGTATTTAAAGCAATTTGAAGTGTTAATATACAAGCCTTTTTCAACAGCAGAGGCTCTGCCCCACCTCTTATACCCAACAGTATTTGTCTTGTGTGATAAACTGAATTTCTGATTATGGGCTGAAGACTATGTGAGAGCTAATGATAATCTAAAGCTTATTATTTTCAATTTCAATCTTTTACAAAGCAAAATTATTATATTTTACCAATGCACTATGCTGTAAACATCACTATGCAGCACATATTGCAGTATTTGTATACTTATTTATTTGTTTGTTTGTTTAAGATAAAGGGCTCTGTCTTCTCTCACCCACATATCTTTCTCAGTAAACATAATGAAAACACAAGCCTTCTGTCTGAGCTTACTCAAATACTTGTAAAAATATCCACAGTGGAAATATTAAAGTAGTTGCCGTTTAAGTTTCTATGTATTAATGAGTTAGTCACAGTATTTATGTAATACATCAACAGACATTTAAAAAAGAGAATGTTCATAAGCCAGTAGACTACAAGAAAGCATCCTAAGACAGCAAAAAGCATTTAAGCAGTAGAATAGAATTTGAGTGTTTTTCCCTTCTGGGCAGCCAGCAAGTATGAGACAGGACACACGGCTCCTTCTTGAGAAATTCAAACTTATATAGCACAAATAAACATAAATTTTGAGTCAGTTTGACATTAAATCCACATCTAAAAATGATGCTCCAAGTTTGGCTTATAGAAGATGAAACACTGTGTCACAAGAAAGAATTGAAATTTGGTTACATGAATTCTGCTACAATACAGAAAATTTAACTTGTATGGAAGTAGAACAAATAAAACTCTTGTGTTTAGCAGAAAAATAAATCTGGTATTATAATTTCTCATAAATATTCTCTTATATGACTGACTTATTCTATATTAAGTACCTTACTTACAATATATGCAATTCAGAAATAACTACTAGATGAAATAATGATAAGTAAAATATAATTAGACAATAACTGCTGTACATAGACTCTATCAACTGATTGTTATTATTATAGATTATATCCTTAAAAATTCAGATTCTTCCGAAATCAATTCATTCTGCTCAAATATTTAAAAATAAGACAAATTTTAGAAATACTGGAAATAACAGAGAGACAGACAAGTACTCACAACATCAGTTAGACTCCAGAAAGAGGCTAGTTCATAAAGTACAAAGTAGGAAGGCACAATGGTGTGGATGCTATCAGGTGACAACAGGCTTCTGCCACCCTAACCAATGTGCTACCTTCTTGTTTGTACTCTAACAAAAATGTTTTAACATCCACCCAAAAAGAAGCATTTTCCATCCTCTTTAAGCTAATAAATTGCCCTTCTCACAGAATAGAAATACCAAAAGTGTGATAACCTTGCATCTTCACGCATTTCTACAAACTTGCATAAAATGCTGTCATCATTCCAGTGCATATCACACTACTTTGCAGACATAAAGTAGCCAAGGAACAGGCCTGTAATACCAAATACTGTGAAGTTAATGACAGTTTTGGAACTATATTCTTTCATATTTCCTAATTCTGAGAGATAATCGTGTTACTGGAAAATCACAACAGAGGGCATTATTACTAAATTTTATTTAAGCCAGTTTTTCTATCCCAGTTATAATCAGGAATAACAGCTAGACACAGTAGCCCTGATGAATTCCAGTGGCATTATTCTTCTTTATTTTCTACTAATTTGTTGTGTGAATTTGATAAATTTTAGCAGTCAGGGAAGTGAAAAACTACCTCTATTGGCTAAAGCCAAAAACAGTTTACATATGCTAAATCAGGTTCTCCAAACAGCTGTGCCACTGTACCTCCGTCCAAAACTGCTAGTTGAGTCTTGGGTCTTCACTGAACAGGTTGCCAGATGCATGAACTAATGCCAAATTGAATGGAGTATAAACAAACATCTAGTTGGATTTATATACAGACCAGCAAAGTTGTGTCCCAGGGTCAGATTTAGGCCTACATGTCAAGAAAGGCATCCTACTGTATTGACCAATTGTGCCATCTAGCTCTTTTTTTAAGGTAATCTTATTATGTAATGAATTATGGTAAGAAAATTTATCATTAATGAATTTAAGTTAAATAATGCCTCTAAGCAGTTGGATACTAAATGAAAATATTTCTGCTGTACTTGGGCCAAGTCTGGCAACAGCACAATATTTCTTCTTCTTTTTCTACAGATACTGAACATCATTACCTAATTTTTACTAGACAAATGTTCATGTAGGAGACTAAATCTTAAAAATTCTTTATAAAATTCCCAAAACAAATTAACTCAGGTCACAGGAAAGATAATAAAACTGGAAAGTGCGTTGGTGTTAATAGTGATTATAAACAAGAAATGGGCTTATCTCAAATTTTATAAACTAGAAAGTCTTTCATTTAGATTCTTACCACTTAATGGTCATTTAAACATCAAGTTTCCACTAACAACAGAGCAGGAGTGACACCAGAACAAAGATTTATTACCAAAAGTGCTTCAGCTGTCACATAATATTAGTACCTCGAGGAAAAAATAAGAAGGAGAAAAAAAAACTCCCAGTTTATTTGAAAGGAAACACTTCAAGAGACCTTTAAACCAATTGAACAAACCAAACAAATAAAGGAGAAAATTACAGCATCAGCATTAAAATACTACAACTGCAAGTCACACTATTATGTGTGGTAATGGTATTCCAAGGAACTATTATGGTAATTCAAGGAACAAAAGAATTTGAGTTATTTTCTGAGACAAGGACTCCAAAGTGAATCTTTTACTCAGCCAAGAGGCTTGCACCTGATCAGCAGTTCCCACTGAAGGCTCTAGATTAGGTACTCTCTCAGGAACCGTTTGTCGAGTGAGAAAATAAAAAGGGGAAAATTATTATCGGCAAAACACGGTCTATTAAATAAGGTAAAGAATGTTTCAGCACAGAATGATCAGTCTCTGAGAGACAAGCTCTGTGCAGGAGTTCAGTCCTAGCCAGAGAAGTGCGATGGCTGAGAACCTTTTCAACGAGGAGTTCAAACAGGCAGCAGAATGATAGCTACTGAGCAGTGGGAATGCGTTACCTCAAGGAGTGCACAGGCACCTTCGCCTTGTCTGTCTCTAGATGTTCTTGCAGAGACAGAGACAGGTGGGCACACACATCAGAAATACATCTGCTTGAAGATGCAATGAACCTTCAAGTACTCCCAGCACAACTGAGGACAAGGGAGTAATGGATTGCTAGCCTGAACCAATAGATTTTCCATGACAGAATAAACCGAAATACAAATACTGCAAATCCTGGTATGCAGTAAAGCTAAAACTGCCTGACTCAAGATTCACTGGCCAGTGACATCAAGAAAAATTATGGATCAGGCCTCTGGGACTTACTTTAAAGTAGTTTCTCATTCATAAATAAATAATTTAAAATAAAAGAACTCAAAACTGCATGTTCAGTTCCATGAGGGCTTTTGGCCACTCAGCATCCCTATGTCTTGTTGACATACTGCAGGTGTTCTACCTGGAAGCACCAGCAAGTCGTGTTACTCCCGTCACTTAGTTTATCACCAATCCTAAATAACCTGAAAAAATCTTCACTGGTTTTCATGTCACTCAGAAGTTTTCCTTGCAGCAGTGTGTATCTCAGCTGCAGCATTAGAACAAGAATTTTACTTCACTTTTAAGCAGCAGAAATAATGAACATGACCCATTACCTGACATTTTCGGAACACCATTTCATTCGCTAAAATAAAATATTCTAAGAGGAGGAGCCAGAACATTAATGGCTGGCTAAAGCCTCAGAAAAAGCCTTGAAATCGTAAGTTAGAGATGTGAGTCAAATGCTGGTTATCTTTTGCACTGGTTTAATTTTTCTCTTCAATCACCCCATGGAAAAAAGTGTAATTCTCTAATACAATCAAACAATATCCACATCAAAGGCTAGACTCATTTTTGAGCTCAGAAGAGAATCAGGGAGGTATCCCCTTAGTCATTTGGTAACATGTAAGACAAATTAAATGTAAACTGTAATAAAAATATGAAGTGAAATTAAAGCTACATGAAAAAAAATAATAGAAATACAGGTAAATAACATGAATGCAACTGTTCCTGTGGTCTCAGGTAAATTGTGTTACTTCCATGTGAATCAGTTCAGTTTTGAAAAGGAAGAAGATGGGAGGGTGATATTTGTCTAATGCCCTTACCAATATGGCCCACTTCCAATCCAACCTCAGAGACTTTGGTCTCAGCAGAGAAAAAGGGCTATTAATTTTCTAACATAAACATGTGGTTTGAAAACAACTACATGTAAAAACAGCTGCAAGGGGGATGCTCAAGCCACTCCTCCCTGTGATAATGAAACCTACTGAGGATTTGGCGATGTGTCTTGAATAAGTGAAATAAAAATATTTTCCTCTGGTTGAAATACTCACCATAAATGTATCAGAAATATATCTGACACAAACAATCCAGAAGTTTTGAGAAGGGAATTACCAAATGAACAGAAGGTAGAAACACTTTTCTTTAAATCATTTCACAGTCTCATCTCCCAGGAATGAGAAACTTTTGCCAGAAAGATTAAATTGACAATTAAAAGATTAAAATATTTTTTTTAAAAGAAAACTATGAAAGTTTTGCCTTACAGGAAACAGAAAGATGAACTTAGGATATTAGATCATTTCAATATCAGAAATAAGAGCTTGCTTAGGATATGTTCTTCTAGATCAAAATCAATTCAATTTCCATAGTTTTTGGTATTTTTTTTTTTGCACCTAACATTGCTAGACTTCATGCTGACTAAAAATGAAGTGTATCTCGTGCCTACATTTTTCAAAAACTGAAGAAAAAATCTATCTGTGATGATAAAAAGCTATGTTTTGTTCAAGGGAAATATTTACAATAAACAATTCTAAAACATTGTTATATTTAGTCATAAATATAATTTTGACAGTCATTAAATAATTTAAATATACACACAAGTCTAACAAAGGGAATCTGTCTCATCACATTCAATATTTAACATCTTAGAGGGCATAAAATTCAACCTAAATCACTGAAACAGCTCTCTATTTACCAAAATATGACAAAAGTTGTGCAGGTATGTTTGGAAAATACCTAGTTGGAGAAAGTGCAATATTGGCTTGCCCGAAAGAGCAAAGACAGCATTGGCCTTTATTTCATTGTACCTGATCCTGTTGTTACAGATTCTATCTATCTAAACACAGATAAAATCCAGGGATAGAATATTTCAAGAGAAAAATAAATATTTTACAGAAGAATGCACTCCAAAAATATTGTGCATTAGATTTTAAAATCCCCAAAATTTTCTAGTCAACACTAGCTTCCTCTAAAGCAAGATCAGTATGTACTATACTGATGTGGACTTCCAGTATCCAAATATCTACTGTTTAATTAGCTGACACAAAAAATATGTGAAAACCTTGTAAATACATATGCTAAGGGTGATTTTTATCTATTTCTTTTTTTTTTTAATTATAAGATATTAGAGTGGCAAGGCAGATATTCTGATAAAAATAATCTACAAAGAAAAGAAAGGAAATGTCACCTTGCTCTATTTTGAAAATTATGCGCAACAGGAGGAGAGTGAAGGAGATCTCATTTGAATCACACAGGTGGCAGAGAAAGAAGAGGAAACATTAGTATCATCTTTCTATGAAACAGAGGAAATAAAAACAAGTTCTTTTTACGGACTACTAGCATAGATTAGACAGGAAATAAATGAAGCTGAACAACCGGAAGTTTTTTGTTGTTGTTGTTGTTTGTTTGTTTGTTTGCTTGTTTGTTTTTCTGAATCAACTTAGTGCATGGAGATATTCATTCCCAAAATATAGGTTCTTGGTATCACTGATTCACAAACCACTAACAATTGACAAGCTGAATTTTATTGCATATGCATGCGTGTTTTACCTTAATCTTCCCAGAATTTCCTCCACCAATAATAGGCACATGGATAACTCAAACAGTCAAGAATAAATAAAATTAGGAAACAAAGGAAGTACCATAACGTCCAGGCTGTCTGAAAAGCATTCACTTTTTGCTCTACTTTGAAATTTACACTGGCCTGAAGCCCAGAAATGGCAATATGTAATTCAGTACCTGTGGCAAGTCTAAAACTGATATGTTTTGACCTGTCAGTAGAGAAATTAAAGTATAAATGATTAGAAAAGGATAATCAAGAGCTCTCTAATAGAAACAGATGAATTTTATATCAAATTACTAGCTTTAAATGGTACTATCATACTTAACATGAAAACTGGACTTTAGAGTTCTAAAGTTTTTTGGGAAGTACTCACAATACATTTGTAAATTTGTTTTTTGTTCAGATATCATGATTCAGAATGTACCTACTAAGAAGAGATGGATTAAAATAAACAAACAAATACAATAATGACAAAAATAGAATGTCTTATAAAATTATTAGTGTTTAGCCTTGGACATATTAAACTTATCAGCATGAATTACACTCACAGTGTTGAAAAAAAAAAAGTGTTTCTACACTAACTGGGGACTTACTTTTCTTATTGATTTGCTTTTCATATACATGACACAGGAAGATATGTGAAAGGGTTCATTGGCTCTTGCAATGGCACACATAACTCACAGAGCACTCTGAGAATTTAGCTCTTTCCTTTTGGTGGACAAACATGAAGCTAAATCCCATGGCACAAAAACTCATATGTTGTAGATGTGCATGCAAATGTAAAATCAAAGCTCAGAAATGAAGAATGTTGGGGAATTCCCAGAATAGACTAGTGTTTGCATCCAGCTTGACACCTTGTCCCATTGGCCACAAGCCATGGATGTGGTAGTGTTATTTTGTTCCCTCCTTTACTGTAGCGGAAAAAGTTTAAGTTCAGGACAAACCACAGTATTTTTGACAGAAACACAAATAAAACACCTTAAGTGTAATGTGTTCAGCAAATGCAAGCGAATGTCAGTGGGTGCCATTTTTCTGCATGGCAGAACTCAATGACACAGCTTTGTTTCACATGCACTTCCTTGTCAGATGCCATTGTGTCAGACTGCCCTTCTGCTGCCATCTGTCACATGGGAAGAAAGTGTAATGGAATACAGGTGGGAAGCTTCAGCCTCTACTGCCATACCATCAGCATCCTATTCTGACATCATGTAGGCCAAGATAATAAAATAGGAGGTATTACTTTCAGAGCATCTCTCATAATTATTATATGGTTAATAAAATCACAGAACTCTTTTTTTTTTTTTTTTTTTTTTTTTTTTTTTTTTTTTTAGAATTAAATAGCAATAAGTGGTGCTCCATAGTATTCCATAGTATTAAAACAAAATATAACAGAGGTGGCCAAGTTATCATAAAACTCTTTAATATATAAACATAAGTTATATTCTAGTCCATAAAACCCTTGAAAGAAAGGCTTTGAGATTTAATTTTTACAAAACTAGATAGAGCAATTCTTTGTACTCAGATCATATGAATACAGTCCTGTCTTCAGAAAACTACTATAGAAGTAATTAAAAAAAACTTATGCTCATTCAAAAAAGCATAAACAGTGCACATCATTCAATCCATTCGTACATGAGCATGATAGACCACCACAGCATATAAGAATTTAAACAGCTGTTCAAATAGTCATTAACTTTTTTGGACAAATTTACAGATCATTATGTGGCTTGAGATCTGACCACGTACACAGCAAAGGTTTTCAAGGTGTTTTTATTTTGAGGGTTGTTCTTTCATTACTATAAGATAGCTAAAACCACAATTTACTGCCATGTGCTCATGGTTCTTACCTCTGATTTCACTTTCTTCTTTGTTCTGACTCTTGGAATAGTGTCTTCAGCATTCACTTTTTATGTTTCACTTCACTCTAGCAAATTGTTTGCATTAACTGTTTGTAGAAGATAGATTTTTTTTATTATTATTATTATTTTTTGGCAAAGTTTAATTCATTACTTAAAAGGAACTTTGAGAAGTTCAGAAGAACAGCATATAGCAAATAAAAAGAAAGCAGAAAGTATCAAAGATGTAAGTCCTTTGAAGGACTATAGGCCTTTTTAAATGTTGCAAGTAAATGACAACATTTAATTTCCAAGGAATCTGAAGATACAATCCACATTTTGATCTGGAAACAGTTGTGATATAGATGTGGTCATGTTTTCTGGTTCACTGGCTTTTGTTTCACTCCAGTTTTACAAAACAGATAAGACCAGGTGTTCCAGACCAGAATTTTACAAACAAGTGCACTCATAATACAATATTCATATTGTCACTGACAATTTTTTACCATTGTAGTAAAAAATTGACACACTCTTTTTCACTCTTTTGTCTGTAAAAACAACTATTTAAAATTTCTAAGCTTTTTCTCATATTTCTTACTCAACATTGCTTACTTTCTGTAATTTAGTGACACCTTCGAAGCTGAAAAACCATTTTCACATCATAATATAAACAAGACAGAACTGAGATACTGAGTAATCCATAAAAACAAAAAGGGTTTCACTTACATCAATCTATTCAAAATTTACCAATTGTAACAAGAAATTGTAAAAAAATTGTGAGAACAGAAATGAATAATCAAGAACAGAAATGATAATCAAGATGGAAAAAAATTCTACCTGTTCTTCTCAATATCTGTAATTAAAACATAAAATGTTTCACAAATATTACTTGTTGCAAGTCATTTTGGAAAATGAAACCTACTCAAAGTTTCTGTTAAAAGTATTTTCTCTCTCTCTCCTCTTATTGATGTTACTCCAAGTAACATTAAGTGCATACATCAAGAAAAAAAAATAGCCATTTAGTTATAACTTCACTCTTACTTTTAAATTAATTCAGGCAATCACTAACTTGCTATGCAAGGAATGCAGATGGGATCATAGCTTCCTCAACTGTATAGATAATATCCAGTTCCAGTTCATGACTCTTAAGATACTGCAATAATGGTTCTTTAAAAGGAAATTGCTTTTATTTATTTACATGATCTAAAAAACTGGAAACAAGGTACAAAGTCGTGTAATTATTTCTTTTCTTTTTGAGATGGTAACACTTCACAGCAATCAGTTGTCAATGTCTTGATTGTTTTCTATTCTTTTTCAAATACAAGACATATCTAATAAAGTGTGAGAAAGGAAAGAACAAGTGATTTTATACCAATCAGCTGTCAAAGACTTTCCTTTTTTCCCTTATAGACATATATACTAAACTTGAATGTTATTGTAAAACACATAAAGCAAAAGTGTTTTCTTGTAGCAATCACCTGTCAGCATTTTCATTATTTCTAGTACTACAGGACCTACCTATTTTCCTTATTTTGCAGCCCAATATTTAGAGGAAAATCTGTTAGGTTCAGGCCAGAGCCTAAATATGAAATTATTTCACCCAGGAAGAGATTTCCTTGCCCTTTGCTCGCCATTAGTGAGGTCAGGCCCAAGTACCATTCTCCACAGCCAAGAGGCTGCTGTCTCTTTGTTCCCACAAGAAGCAAGCCCAAGGTTTTGTTTGCTTGTGGCATACTCTACTACTCGTTGTTTGCATAAAAGCAAGAGTTTGAAAGCAAGGAGGTAAGTTGTTCCTAGAAGGTAAAAGCTTTCAGAGAAAGAGGGAATTTCTCCATTTACAATGAACGAATAGGTCACATGGAGTTGTGAAAAGTTTCTACAGGGATCAAGAAAGCTTGGAAAGGAGGAGACATCGTTAGATGAAGAAAAGAAGAGTAGGGGTCTATGAGAAGATACACGAGGCAGCCCTTAGACCTATGGGAAGGAGAAAAACTTCCCTTAAGTACATGGAGAAAGATGGCATAGCTCCAAGTTACTAAAAGTTACTGCCAGTAGGAGAACAAAATTCATCAGCCCTACAGGCACACCATGGACAGGGAGAGATAAATGAAGTGGCTTCTGAACAGGTCTGCCTCTGTGTGAAACATCACTTTGTCACAGTTTATTTTCTAATAAAAGCATTACACAGATTCAAACCCTTGCGAGTCTCACTAAAGTGAAAAAGAGAAAGCAAATCCACCTGAAAGCTCTGGTTATTGAATTAGCCCTCCAAAAGGGAGTGCAAAGGAATTAGGGACATAATCCATACCTTCACTGACTTCAGAAATGCCACCAGTTCAATGGGCTTTATAATTTGAAGGCATTTCTGAAATGTCTTAAAAAGGAAAGATATCAGAAGATGCAAAACCTGAAATTAGTGCATCTTTTTCAACAATATAAACCGTATGTGCAGGCTTTTGGTGTTTTCATTGTTTTCAAGTTTTTTGAAACATAAGAAGGGAAAAGGCACTTGGAATATTTGAAAAGACCTAAAGGTTTTGTTTTTGGAGGGTTGTTTTTTGTTTTTTTTGTTTTTTGTTTTTTGTTTTTTGTTTTTGTTTGTTTGTTTGTTTTGCTGTTTGTGTGTGTGTGTGTGTGTATGAATAGGGCTGGGTGTTTTTCGTTGTTTTTTTTTTTTTTTTCTTTGCTTGTGAGCTCATCTCACATCTTATTTCCCTCATCCTCACTTGCCTTCCATTCTCCATAAAAAAATAAGCTATGTAGAGTCACTGCAAGATGTTGTAGAAGGAACACCCCATCCCTGGAGGTGTTCAAGGCCAGATTGGGTGGGGCCCTGGACAGCCTGGTCTAGTATTAACTGGGAAGGCGGTGGCCCTGCATGTGGCAGGGGGGTTGGAGATTCATGATCCTTGTAGTCCCTTCCAACCCTGACCATTCTGTGATTCTGTGTGATTCTGTGAATGCAGTAAAAGAAAATATCAGCTTTACTTAATGGCTTTGCAAACCATCAAATATCTCATTTAAAAACAAAGAAACAAACAAAAATCTAGAAACATCTCACTAGTGCTTGTAATGTTTCCCATGTATGAATACATTAACAGTTAGAGTATCAACACAAAATACAAGTAGTCAACAGTAGGTAGCTTAGAAACATGAGACTAAAGTGAAGGGTGAGAAGGGCCCCATAGTAAAAAAATAAAAGGCGAGAAAAGGGCTTCACAGGGACTGAGAATAGGGGTAGTTAGAGATAGTTTATAGAAGCAAGAATGTAGAGCTTGTTAGAAAAATAAGGGATGGCAGACACTGCGTCTGGGATAGTGAGGGGGATGAAGGCCATAAAGATAAGGGTTTGAGAACAGTCGGAGGGCGTCTGGCAGGGAGGTAATTAGATGTCCACCAGGCAAGAAGAAACCGGTTTTGGGGGCTGCCCCCTCCAAAAGGTCAGAAGTTTACAGCGAGGAAGACTACAATTCTTCATCCCACGATCCACTATGCATGTGCAAGGTGGAGGGTTTGCGTGCTTATGAACTCTCAGGAACGTAATGAATATGTATTTGAATTCCTGGAAAACAATGGATTCTGTATTAGTTCAGCCTATATCTATAGCATGCTTTTTCCTGATGGTGTGCAAGTTAGGCGGATCTATCCCCCTTGCACCCAGTGTATGCGCACCACTGGAATAAACATACCTGCTTTGTAATCTTACTTGGGTTACAGGCTTGATTTCGCATGTCAAAAGAACTATTAATTTTCATAAAGGTCTATATTATTGTCTGATTTTGCATACCCCAGAAAGTTGATTTTTAATGAGTTATTTATTTAATTGTCCATTTTTGCCTATATTCAGAAGAACATGATTTCAGAAATTTATAGACTTGCATCCTCTTACATGTAATAGAAACAAAAGGACAAGCAATACTGTGCACAGAAATGCTTTATATGAATCCCACACTATATGAATTTTGGCCAATACTTTTAATTTATCTGAAGGTAGTGTGTAAGTGTTATGATAAGAATGTTAAACAGCTTCACATCTGTTTTTTCTAGTTCACTGGAAACTAACCAACCTTTCCTAAATGTCTCAGCTGCTGTCCACATATCTGAGCACCTTACTAAACTGTTCATCACTGCTCATGCAGTAAGATCTACATTTGTACTGATCACCTTTAGAACTAATGTAAAGTCAGTTAAATCAGTCCTGGCTTGTAATGGTGATCCTCATTGAGTGTTCTTTGAGCATAAGCTGAAACTGTCCTTATACCATTTCTAACTCACATACTACATAAAGTACCTCAGAAATCTCTCCATCTCTACCAAGCACTTTTGTGAGCTGTTCACACTGCCCTACGATGATCAAAATTCCATTTCATTACCTCAGAGCTTCTGTCTTCCTTGTCTATATTCCTATGAGCAGCAGTTGTTGCATCCACCTGAATTTCCAGCTGATAATTAACATGAATGGTTTTAATAAATATAAGGTATAGGACAGACACAGAATTATAGACTGCATTACTTCAAGGCCGTGTAGAGTGGACTCTGCATCTTTCCACCCACCTGCCTCACTGCAGTTAATACAAAGGGAATACAGGAAACAGAAAACAAGAAATACTCCTGTTGAGTATATTAAGAATGTTTCAGTTCAATATTCTAACACCAGACAGTGATAATAGTAGCCCCAGCTAAAATTTTCCTTACCATTTTCTATCCCAGCGTTCTCACTTTTGGCGGAATGTACTCTCACTGAAGGATTCTGAAAGAGACATTACTTATGTCAGATCTTAAAAAAATATGATCCCAAAAGAAAAATAAGATGGATTCCAAGCAGGTGTTCATCGTAATGGCCAGTACAGGCTGTTCTGCTCCAAAGGTCAGGTTTTTTAGATAACACATCGTTTTCTGGAAGAAGCGTTTGATTTCACTGTACTGTCTTCCTCCTGCCCTCCTGGACAGCTTCTACCAGCAGCTCACCAGTGATGGTAAGGAGAAGTCATACTAATTTATTCAATAGTTACTTGCCCTCACTTGACAATACTGAAGGACTGCTTGGAACAATTTACTTCACATTCAGCAAAAACCTCTAAAGAGATTAAGAATATTTTGCATCATTGAATGAGCAGTATTTTTAGCTTCATTTCCTAAAGAAAAGAAGATTTGTCTGATGAAGATGTTTGCATTTATCTCCCTTGCCTCTGGGATATACAAGTGTCTGTTTGTCCTTTATTCCCTCACTCTAACTTTGAGATTCTTAGCTAATTTTAACCAGGTCTGACAGAACAGGACAGATATCCCAGATCTGCCGGTTTCATTAAAACAGTGAAAGAAAAAGACTTAATCGGTGCCTTCTGACAAGCAAAAGACTGCAAAATATGCCTTCTTCTGATTTTGTAATAAAGAACCAAGATTCAAGTGAAATAATAAGAATGCTTTCATTCACATGAAAATTCTCACATTTCTGGGCAATAGGGAATCCAACCATGAGACAAAATACATAGTAAAGAAGCCATCATTAGGTCCATGTGCTTTATATGTTGGCACAGATGATACTGTGAGATTACTAGTAGAGTTTCTTAAAAACAATACAAAACAAAACAAAACAAGACAAAAAAAAACAAAAACAAAAAAACAACAAAAACTATCACAGTGCACAAGAAAAATACTGAAACAATTCACAGTGTAAAGAAAAAATATTTGTACCTCTTTCTTTGCATGCTGATCACCTTCACATGAGCATCAAGACAATTCTGTTCTAAAGATTGTAGTTGTATGTATACATATATTTGCATGAATTATTTTGGTTTCCTAAGGCAATCATATGGAAGAAAGTTTACTAAGAAGGTTAAATATGGAGGGTAACATGCCACATTCTTCTCCAGTGAGACAAAACACATGGCAAGAGGACATCCTATGACGTGTGATGCACACTGATCCCAAACTGTCAATCATCTAGAGTAAGACGCTATATTCCACATTTTTGCTTCTTTCTGTTCATAGACATTGATGTTGCCAGGCTTATCATTTTGTTATGAGTTTTACTCTTTATTTCTGTATTGTTGTTAGCCACTCTCTAAGATATCTTCCTAACTGTTCCCTGTTCTTAAATAGGATTCATATCCATGCCATCTGCTCCTTCTCCTTGCATTCCTCAATGTACCTTGCTCAATCATTCTGTAATTTCAATTGCTCCTGTTTGCAAACTGCTGTATACTTATTTGTCGCAGTATGCAGGTTTATTGTAATGATAATGACAAATGCTGAAAACTTTACAGTATCTCTTTATTCTCATCCGTATCTTCAAACTGTTTGCTGACATACACAATTCAGCAGATACATGAGCACTGATACATTTGTAGGCAAATTAATCTGCTTGTGCATTGAGGACCCCACTGGACTGAACTTTCAGCACATTTCACTTGAAACAATTTGTAAAATACTTGTAGGTTATTTTCCTCACTAATACATGTGTTTATCATTCATTTGTTGTGTACCTTTTTGAATTATGAAAGAATATCTCACTTATAAATCTTAATGTTCACGCTACTACTACTTCTACTACTATAACTAAAAATAAAATTTAAAAAAAAAAAGTGAATTATATACTATTATTAAAAGGTGAATGCAAGTCCTGAACTTTTAAAGAATGTAAAAGTATTTTCAAATCCAAATTACAGTATGCATGCCTGGAGGAACAGGAAAATCTTCATCACTGCAAAAGCTTTTTCCAGTGCATGTGTCACATTAGTGTGAAGGTCCAATACTATGTGCTGATTCGTCAGTTTACTCAGAGAGCAGTTCACTTAGTAGAGACTGACTGGCAACCAAATAGGTACAGATTACTATTCTGATCTATAAAGAAAATTACTATAATTGTTTTCATAAAGAATTGTTTATGAAATCAAGCAATATTATTCACTGAATGGATATCAAAGTTGTTTGTTGTTGTTGTTGTTTTTAATAAATGTTCCAGATAATTTAAAAAAAAACAAACAAGTTATACAAATTATATAACTATATATTTGCTCATAACTGATGAATAAAGACTGCTCTGAAAGTAATGTCTTTTTTTTTTTTTTTTTTTTTTTTTTTTTTTTTTTTTTTTTTTTTTTAATGTTTGCTGTGATACAGCAGTAGAGGTTGAACTTTCCTGCCAGCATTCCATTCCATTTTGCTGCTGTGTGACAGATGGCACAAGAGGTGTAGTCTGACAAAATAGTGTCTGATATGGAAATAATTGGTAGATTACAACCAGGGAACTGTATATGGACCTGAATATTGGCTTCAATGCATTGGAAATGATGTTGTCAGTGCTGGAGTATCACAAAGTTTGCGGCAGGTGGGTCTCATAAATCTCATACAGAAACAGAAAGAACATCAGTGGCAAGTTTGTCAGGACCTACTGTTTCAACAGAAGGCTGAAGGTGAGAGTTTCTCACCAATACCAGTGGTGAGACATGTTGTGATCACTACAAGCTGGAGTCAAAGCAGCAGTCCAGAGAGTGGCAATGTGTTAATTCCCCAGTGAAAAAAAAATGTTCAAAGTGTATTTTTCAGTAGGTAAAGTGATATGCATTGTTCTCTGGGATAGGAGAGGGATGATCCTTCTGGACTTCCTGGAATCTGGAGAAACCACCAACTCTGATTGATACATCATGATGCTGAATAAGGTGAAGACATGAACTTCCAGAGTCAGGCCAGAGAAGAAGACAACCCTTCTTTTGCAATACAATAACACCAGGCCTGATGCTAGTTGGAAGACCATGCAGTACTGCCAGTCTTGGCTGGATTGTCCTGCCACGCCCACTGCATAGTCTGGATTTGATGCTGTCTGAATTTCGTCTGTTCAGGCCAATGGAAGGTGAACTGAATGTGTAACATTTTCCTAGCGATGACACCATCATAGCAGCTGTGAGAGAGTGGGTTACATCCACTGGAGCAGATTTTTGAAAGGGCAGCATGTAGGTTCCTCTTCATTCTCTGCAGAAATGCATAGCTAGTGGTGGCAACTATGTTAAAAACTAGTGTTATTCTGTTCTTTGTATCTATTGCGTTTCTATAGAAAGAGATGGGCGGCATTGCTTTTGGAGCAATCTACATGTGTCTTTCATTTGTGACATTTCCTATTTACTTTGACTTAAATCATTGTTGAAACATAGGTAACTTTAACTACTTTGCATCACATATACAGTCACTACATCCTGAAAACCTCATAATTTGAGTGAGAACTCTTCATTTTCTAGTAATGCAATAATTTTTCCTGAAAATGTAATTTTAACTTCATTATTTTTATTTTAAAATATATATTTATTTGAAATTATAATGTAATTGTATAATTACAACAATATTCCTCATATGGGTAGGGAGAACCTACTTAGAAGTGCCATGAACTGGCATTACTCTGAAGAGCATTTTCTCTAATATATAAGTTATACAACATGTTATGTAGAACCATGCCCAAAGATTAATTTTAAAATAGTGTTTTCTAAAAGTTTACTTTCTATGCAACATGCAGTGTACTATAGTATGTGTGTAGTATGCTCTCTCCCCTGCATTATGTATGCCTTGTCTGCTCTCACTGTAAATTTCCTAGGGTGGATACTATCTGTATCTTTGTATTTGTGAGATGATTCCTCCTGCTGATCCCCATGACTAAAAATAACCAAACCTGATAAATAATGTATCTAAAAGCATGTTAAAATGTGGCCTGTCCACAATAATGCCTCTTCAGCTGTTAAGTACAGGTAGATCTTCCAGCCTCTTTGCCTCCTTTCACAAAAGTAAAGAAAAAAAATCCTTTACGATGCATGAATAAACAAGATATTTTTTGAATGGAGCAAAGTCATGAGGAAGACAGATGCTGAATGCAAAGGTTTGCCAGGATTCTGCTATCCTAAATTATCTGAGAGTATCTAAACACCTGTTTGTCAGGGGAGAATGGACTACAAGATCTCTTGAGATGTCTAATAGCTATACTTTCTATTATTCTAGGCAAAGGACTTTTCACATTTAATTATACACTATATATATATATATATATATTCATGAAGTAAGGCCTTCAGAAGTATAAAGCTTTTTAACTGAACAATATTAAGGAGAAATTAGCAATTAATGTAATTTGAATGTTATTTAGATTATCCATGACTGCATTAGAGTTCTGAAAAAATGGAAAAAGGGGCAAGCAGGATTTGTTGTTTGCTTGCTTGTTTTCTGTCACCCAGTCCTGAAATAAGTTTGTTTCTTGCAGATGATCCAGTCCCTATATTCATCACCTCAGCACAGGGAAAACATTCCAGATGTAGCCTGGTTCCATATACACTGTAAATCAACACTTACTTTAATAACACTAAATGATAACAAACAGACATATTAAGTTCTACAGCATCTCACTTCTTTGCTGTTTAGCAGCTTGCTGATGCATGTCATAAACAATAGATGAGAATCATGTGCCTTCCCTTTATAGGAAAAATATGCAGAATGGGCTAAAACCTTCAACAATGCATTACAAAATTGTGCTGCCTAAGTAAATCTATATTATACTATCTGGCCATAAGAAAAAAATGTTAGTCATAATAAGTCATTGAAATGACTACAAATACCTACTGAAAAGAACAATTTTAACTGTGCCTCCTCTGCAATTGAATGTTAACATACCAACATATGTCAAAGTAACTGTATTTTCCTTTGTGACTTTAAGGATTGCCGCTTTTGACAATTTGAACAATTTCATCTGTAAAAAATAATCATATTTTTACTAAAACAAAAACACAAAAGCAATGCTACAATACCCTGAAAACTGACATAGTGGAAAAAAAATATGCTAAATCTTTTGGCTGCTGACAAATCTTTCTGACAGGTATGGACCAGCAATCACATCAATTTCTGGTGACTGATGGCTGTGTGAAGAGTAAGAGAAGGATAAGAGCCTTTGCTTCACTTCCTCTGTAATGGCAGCTCTACACTGCCAATTACCCATCTTCTCATTGTGTATTAAACCTCCCCAAACCTAAAAATACATGCTCTTCTTCAGCTGAATCCTTTCACTGTCCTTAAAGCCCAGTATGTAAATTCATCTCCTCACTCACATTAAGCATACACATTGTGTGTTCAGTCTCTTACCAGTTTGTTCTGGACATTATCCCAAACCACATGGGAAGTCATGCTTTCAGGCTCCACCATTAAATAGTTTAGGCAAATTGCAACTCAGGTCATACCTCCTCTCAGCACAGAGACAGGACCTCAGCCTTGCTCAGGAGAGGCACATGATTCTGTCCATGTTCATGCGCCAGCAGTGGATGTGACAGCTCAGGGCTTGAAGTATGGAAATTAAGTCCCTATTAAACAGCAAGGGCTAACTGTAAAAAGCAAACTCACAAAGGAATGCAGAAACTTCTGGAACAAGAAGAGACTTACAATCAGAAAATAAATGCTGGCCAGAGAAGGATTATTAACATTCAAATTACATATGGTATTGCTCATGTAACAGTAGTAAGTGATAGCTAGATCCTAAAGCCAAAAGTCTGAACTTTCAGTCATAATAATTCTAAATATAGAGCAGCATGATCTGTATTTAGATTTCCACCTTTTCTGAGGCTATGTCTTTCAAAGTGCATCAGCTGGTATACCCTTCCCTCTTCCCTTCACCTTCCTCTTTTTTTCTTTCATTCTCATTGGGATGCTAATTTATTATACAGATTATTAATAGTGTTAGTGCCGCTTTAGAATGACTTATAACTTCAAGAAAAAGCAGTGGTGAATCTGGTCGCAAAAGAACTCTTATATCCCATAATTTCTCCCTTTCTCATGCTCTGGTGCCATCCATGCCAGGCACAATCTAACTGGAACACCTCCCATTCTCACAGCATGGCAGCAGTGCCAGCCAGGTGTTAACAGGTACTTTAGCATCCTATTAAATAAGAGCCACATCTCTAGATTGAAGACAGCAAGTAATCACAGACAACATCTGCTTACTGAAACAAACAAACACACACAAACACACAGAAAAAAAAAAAATCCAAAAAACAAACAAACCAAAAAACCCGAAGTTACACAGTGTTATCCCTAATATCCATAAAAGTTGTGTTAGCTATGTTCAAGTTATTAATGTTTTTTCATGCAAAAATCATATTTAAATAGGAAAGAGAAATATGGGAACGGGATCCAAGACAGCCCCACAGCTGCATGACCCCAACAGCATCTCCACATGCACCTTTATTGCTTGCCAGTGAAACTGGAAAAGGAGCCAGCAGAGGTGACACCAAGGAGTTAGCAACAGACCAAATGCTGTTGCTAGCACAAGCATTTCAGAGTTGGGCATCTGGTCCCTACTTTTGCCAAGTATGCCCTGTTTGTTTCCACAGCTGTTGAATGTGTTTGCTCGAAAAGGAAAAAGCAGGAAGAAGAAAGAGCAGCTAGAGATATATGAGTGACTGTGGGAAGAAATATGAAGCTAACATGCAATTTACTCCCAGATAACAATTCGCTTATGAAAATGTATTGCTAGCTATTAGAACAAGTCTGGGATATTCTTAGATGAAATTTGTGCATAAATTCATGTGACATATTTATGTTTATATCTTCAAAACACTGTGGGCAATTATCACAGGGTTAACAAATACATTTGATGTAAACAACTTTTCCACACTTTCTATATATATTTTAAACTACCTTGTAATAATCTGTTCCTTCCAACAGAGAAAATTATTTTAGCTCTAGAATCTGCACTAGTGGTTCCAATTTACCTGAAATTAAAGGAATATAAAATTAAACAGCAATGTTAAGTTACATAACTTGGTACAAATCCTTGTGATGCTTGGGCATAAATGTTTTAAGAAAAACAGTGTTTTAAATGGTAAAACAATAATGAGCATTCTTGAATAAAGAACCTTAAAATAGTAGCTCATTTAAAAAAAAAAAATAACTGGGTTTAATTCAAAATATTCAGAAGTGAAGTCTTAAATTTAAGAAAATAAATATTGTATTTAAGAGAATTAAGTACCTAAAAATTTAGTCATTATCAACAGATAAAGAGCACACATTATTTGAGGTTACAACAAACGTGCCAAATTCAGTTTCTGGCTAAACTTCAGCAATTTCTTCACTTTCAGCAATGTTCTGGTCTTCATAGGGGAGTAATTTCTAGTCTGATTAGCACCTTATTTTACATCCATGAAACCAAACATTGTTAATTTGACTAGTAGGATGTCCTGAAAATATTGCCTCCTATTTTTCCATGAAAACTATAACAAATAAAAACAGCATAATAACACTATCTCATAGATGAAATTCTAAAAACAAAAATAAAACAGTATTTTTCAGCATAGTTACCACCATTAGCTATTTGTTTTCACCAGCAGTGAACAAGAGACTGTATTCTGTGCTTGTAAGAATCTGCACAGCTGTCTTGTATTTCTTGTCACCATCATCACTTCTGAAATGAACCACCCACTGCCTCACTGTGCTCACATCCACTATTTGGTCTCTATAAATGTTCAGCAAGCATTGATGAATGTCAGTGGGTGCCATTTTTTCTACATGGAGAAATTCAGTGACACACCTTTGCTTCATATGCACTTCCATGTCAGATGTCATTGTGTCAGACTGCCCCTCTGCTGCCATCAGTTTCAAAGCAACAAAAAGTAATGAAACATTGGTGGGAAGGTTCAACCTCTACTGCTATACCACCAACATCTGCCTCTGACATTGTGTGCTAAGAAAATAAAGTAGGAGGCTTTTGGAGCAGCCTTCAGGTAATATGTCACCTTTGGATATAAGTAAAATACTAATTTGCTCAAATAAGATTGATGCCTCTTAGGTGAGATACACAGAAACTTTGAAACAGATACAAGCTAAAATCTGTACTCCCACACAAAGATATTGACTTAGAGCTTACACAAAATCTTCAACATAAACATCTTTTATGTAACATCTTTTATGTATCTTTTATGCTAAGATGAATTCTATTAGAAGAAAATAGGGAAGTTATAAAGTTGCACTACATTTTCTTCAATATCTGTATTAAAAACAATTATTTTTTTCTCTTCTTCTCATTGGTACTAATCACTTTTTTTTTTTTTTTTTAATTAGTTTCACTGAGTTCTGTGACTTGATAGGAGAACACTGGAAATAATTCAGGAATTTAGTTTGTTATTTCACATACTTTTTCAACTAAAAGAAAAACACAAACAAAAAAAAAACAAACCTGACTCTTTCTACTAGAAGCACTTTCAGAAGTGATTACAAAAAGCTCTATAGTGTAAACTGTTGTGGAGAAATTCAGGCCATTAGAATAGCAATGAAGAATCACACATTGTCAGCAATAAACAAGAGACTAAACGGAATATTTTCCTCTTTTTCAGCTTGAATGTTATGGCCAGTAATTGTTTCCACAATTCAAACTAAATAAAGAGGAGTTGATAGTAGTAAATGGTTATCATGCATCATATGAAACAATATATCTACTCAGTAACTATGAGTTATGTTCATATCTATTTCTGGGAAATGAAGTAAGACCAGATTTGCACAATCAGAAATAGGAACTAGTATGCAGAACTCAAACTGCCAAGATAAGTATTTTGTGCCAGGTATATTGCAAGCATACTTTGTGAATCTAGGAATGATTCTAGGTTAAATGAATGATTTAGGTATTGAAGGTGGAAGAAAATCTTCCTGTTTCATTTTTTTTCCCCAGGTAAAAATTCTTTGGTACAATTATGGTAAAATTGTTACTGTTTGAGAGATAAGAGATTCACAACACTGACATCTGAATTTTTATTCAGATATAACTTAAAATTCTACATCAAAAACATGTTGGAAAGATAGTTAATAGAGACATTTTTAGGGAAGGAAAGCTCCTTCAGGACTGGAACATGGTGGTGATTATTTATTTATTTATTTACTGATTAATTTGGAGACTGATAAAAATGCTGGCTTTTTAGTACAAAACATAATATAACGTTCCTTCTATCCTAAAGTTTAATTACCAGAAATGTCAAAGTATCTCTAAAGCCCTATAATGTGTTATCCCACAAATAAATAAATATTTATTGTAAATTTGTCACCAGTTTGTTCCGTTACACAACTGTGTCCATATAGTAGAAACTGATTTATAAATTTTCCATGTAAGATACATGCAAATTCTGGAGGACTCTTACACATTTCCATATGGCTATGCACAAACTTACACAGGAATATCTAAGTTTTTCACTCATGGTTGTGAATTTTTCACTCTTAAACTACATAAGGCTTCTGTGGATAAAGAATAGGTATGGACATAACTAGCACAGGATGTCTGGAAGTTGATCACTGAGTGGGGAAGAGTCTTTGATTCCGTAGGAAAACAGGAAAAGTTGCAATGGTGACTACACTACTGCTTCAGCAACAGATGCTGGGATGTACACCTTAATAGGGTCTTCACTGGATTTCTAGAGCCAGACAAAACAGGAATATGCCTGTGATAGACTTACCTAATCAGCTCCTTGGGCTGTCTGGACCACCATGGGTAAAAGTTGCAAAAAGTCAGAAAGGTTAGGCACTCTTCTATTAAAGGTAATAACTCTGATCTGATTCTGGTAAAGGTTAGGCAGTATAGACAATCCAATTTAGTTAATGGATTGTTGGGTTTTGTTTGTTTGTTTGTTTGTTTGGGGTTTTTTAAATCACCCAGAGCTGAATTTGGACCAAAGTGAAAAAAAGTATGAAAGAGTTAGTGTCTTGCTCTAATTTAGAGGAGAGAGAAGAGGTTCTTTTAATATGTATACGTGATGGTGAGATTAAGACACAATGGGTCAAATGTTAGCCCAACCACTGTATTACAAATCCTAGTTGCTTAGGGATACGGGGAAGGGGAGATGGGTGATAGAAAAGAGAGGAAATAAAAAGCAAGGAGTCTTTATAAAAAGCAAGAGAGAGAGTCACCACCGTGCATCTGGTGAGGTTTGTAGCAGGTCCGTTGTCCTCAGGAACTCATCTGGTCACCACGGGGGAATAGGAGGAAGTCAGGAAGCTTCGCAGCAAGCAGACCCCCGGAGGGGGAGGATGGGGAGGCTCTTCCAAAGAAATTTTCCCCTCAGGGAATTCTCCGTCAGAGGTTTCTTTGTGAGTTCTTCTCCGAAGTCCTTAGTTTAGTGAGGCCTTTTATCCCCCATTTCTCTTTTTTTTTTCTTCTTTTCTCTCTGTTAGTGTGACATACGTGTCCCAACAGATAAGCCGCCAGGGAGCGGTGCCTTCGTCGCCATGCACAAGCATTATTGCCTTTTGCAGTGGTCAGCTCCTTCAAGCTTGTCCCGCTTCTGCTTATCTTTACAATCATGAGCAGAGGTACTGTGGCACGATGACACCCACCACTCACCCACCTAGATAATTTGCAGTTGTCACTTAGAGTCTTATCACTAGAAAGGCCTCAAGAAGCAAGCTTTGAGACAAAAAGAAAAACAGTTTTGTCTTTTACAGTTACTGAACTTTATCCTGTTACTGATATGTCCCCAGCTACTCTCTCTCACTCTTCTGCCTCTTGCAAGAAGTTTAAAGTACATCTTGCTTTTGTTTTCCCTTCTGCCACTGATAAAAATAAAAGACATCAAATGTCATCAGATGTTCTATATTGGACATTTTTTAGTCAATGGGGGACAGAGCATTAGCAACATCAGCAAAATACATTTAAGGAAGAAGGAATGATTTTGATGTGACATCTTCTAAGGGAGACCCCTGCCACCATTTGATATGCAGACATGGTTACTTACAGAATACACGTGGGCAGTGAATTTTAAGGACAGAATAGAACTTTTTTGAAGAACATGAAGTTTTAACTGATACAAATAATGTCAATTCAAATTATTATTTTCATTCCAACCTAGATTATAGGACAAACGAACATAAATGGAAATTAAAAAGTAAATTCAGCACGTATATCAGAAAGCACCTTTTCATGCACAGAATAATAAATGCATGAAGCACTCTGCAGGCAAAGTTGTTGAGGCAAAAAGCACCAGTGTCATTCAAGAAACAATTAAATATCATCCTTGGGGAAACAGTCTGCTAAAAAGAATATGTCTTGATGGACCAAATGACCTTTATTCCTTCTCCAAAATTCTCTCATGTTCTTATAATTCTGTTGAAGAATATTTAAGCAATTTGGCCTGAAGGAATGTCACTTCTTCCTTGAATTATCCTGCTCATCAGTTGACTGCTGATGCTCATCTTTTCTTATGCTATAACAAATAAAGAAAACAACATCCAGCCCTATATCACGACAGTACTTTAAGTATATAATCAAAATTCATTTTCAGCCCCTTGATTACCCAGACTGAAAGTTCTTCAGGCATTTGGAAAATGAATGAACAATAAAAATCCCTCCCAGGGTTTCAAAATTAAATGTAAGAAATTTAGCTATTCTTCACTCCTGGTACACAGCACCAATACAGTAAGATGAAATGTGTTTAGGGAGACAACAAGGTATATGTACCTCATAAAGCTATGTAGATTCATGACGGTCCTTGTAACATTCCCGTGCTTCCTATTATAAATAAATCTTCTTATGATTTAAGTTACTGCTGAATTTTTCTGATGCTTATTCTTATTTAATACTGATAAAAATAAATATAAAATTAAACATCCATAAAAGATTGTCTTTGTTTACTGGCAAAGTATAAATAAATTAAGGGAATACATGATCACTTCTATGAGCAAGTGTTGTGGTTAAATTCAGCAGATGTCTGAGCATCATAAAATGGTTTGCTCACTACCCCCTTCCCATTGGGATGGGAGAGAGAATCAAGAAAAAAACAAAGTAGAACTTGTGGGATAAAATAAAACTATTTACTAAGATAGAGAAAAAGAAAAGGATAATAATTATTATGACACATATATATATATATGTATAGAGGCATATGTAACAAGTGATGTACAAGCAATTACTCGCCATTTCCTGACCAATGCCCAGCTAAGCCCCAGCAGCAAAAGAGAGTGAGATGAACTCCCGTCCCCTTCAAAAATCCTTCTGCATGATGTCATATGGTATGGAATATCACTTTGGCCAGTTTAGGTCAGCTGTCCTAATTCTGTTCCCTCTCAGCTCCCTTCACTGAAAATGGCCTTGGTTCAGTACAACACTGCTTAGCAACAACTATAAGCATCAGTTTGTTATCAACAGTGTTTTTCTCCTAGAACCAAAATATAGCATCATACCAGACACTCTGAAGAGAACAACTCCATCCCTATTGACACTAAGCAAAGGAAAGCATAGTTTATCTTTACTTACATATAGAGTAAACAGAAACAATATAATTGGATAAAGAGGCTTTGACATCTTAGTCAACTGGGGAAAAACTAATGTTACCTGTAAAATGGTACATTTTTCTTTCGTACTTCCAACATACTTGACTGATACATGTCAGTCCAAGGACCTCTGGACACATCTATATTTTTTTTCTTTCCCCATACATAGTCTTAAGACGTAATTTTGAGTCTCCCTGCACTCTTCAATACAGTGCAAATTCCTACTGAAATCTAAGAAATGAAGATAGACTCAGCATCTCATAGGACTAGCTCCATGTTCTCAGAGCAACAGTGAAGGAAGTTCTACCCTTAAAGACTGCACCTACAGTTCTCCCTGCATATCACAGACCAAAACTCACCAGATCTACATGATGGAACTGCAATATTATAAGCTGCAAAACTGTTGAGAAAAATGTTTACTAAGCTACAGTAATACAAGTCAGAGTAAATTGCTCAAATATTTAAGACAAAAGATAAAGTTACTGACATTGTACAGAGCCTTGTTAAATGCTACAGTTTACCAAGCAAAAGAATGCACAGTCCAGTTTAAGAAATTTATGACTATTGCTGTTATAAAAATTAATTACTGAATCCACAAAATATTAAAAATAATGAATTATATGAGTAATTTTAAATGCAAGAAAATTAATCACTCCAACTTCTCCAAATTCCACTGATTTAAGGATTTAATATACTAATGCTCTTCAGTATTATTATCTTTTTTTTTTTTTTTTTTTTTTTTTTACTGATGATGCTTGTTAATATGTTGAGAATTTTATTATTTTATAGCTTTGAAATACTTCTAAACATCTTCTGAAGTTGGATACATCAAGCAGTCACTGGCCATTTCCATAGTGAAATGCCTATGTTCATAATGTACATTTTCAAAAGTGCTTTGGATGCCATGAAGGCAGTTGATTCTGTGGATTTCCAAAATACTTCTTGGTGCACGCAGAAAGAAGAACTCTGGTGAGGAACAAAGGGTATCAAATCATTATTATTATTTCATAGGTAACTCCCTCCTCTCACAAAGAATTTTAAGTCATTGAAGTTTTGTTAGTGAGTTATCAGTTTAATGAAAACTAAGAATTATCTTCTCATATAAGGGTTAATGTCTTCAGGCAGTCTTTATGGAAATTATCCTCAATAAATGCAGCTCATGAAATCTCTGTGCAGTAATAGAGGAGATGGAAGGATAGGTGAATGAACGAAGAAGAAGAAAAAATGCAAATCTATTTTTCTTGCCAGATTCAGTAGCTTTCTACAGTCATTCACAATTAAAGTTAACTGTTAGACTGACAAAGGCTTCTTAGCAGTAAGCAGTTTGCCTGTGCAGGTCTACAAGTGTGCTTACTGCTGTGAACAGAAAGATTAGAGCAAGCCTCATACTTCATGGCAATGCAGAAAAGTACTGAAGAGTTCCTATTTGATATTCCATACACAGACTTACATGGCAGTAGAAAAATAAAAGACTTGGCTTCAGCCAAAACTGCAAAACTGGAAAAGAATTCCCTTTTGACTGTTTTGAACAGCACATGAAGAAGCCTGTTTTAGAGATGTGTTCTTATGAATGCAGAAGAATGAAGGTATTTAACAAAGTAGGGACCTGTCTCATGATGCACGACAAAGTCTTTGGACGGCAAAGAATACAACAACTGTCAGGAAAAGGGAGATAAAACCCTTCAAAATTTTTGAAGGAGAAATGCAAAAAATATCAAACCTCTTTTTTAGAATGAGTTTATGAAGACCGTTCAGGTAGACTAAATTCCAAATGTTTTCTTTATATCTCATAAACAAGGATTCTTTACATCTAATTCCCTATTCCTCTCTTACTTTCCGTCTATGTCACTATCTATCTGAGAACAGCTGTGAAGTGTCTCCCTTGAAACACTGACAAAAGAGACAAAGGCAAAGCCTCTATACAGGCATCCTTGGGACTGGGTACTGAGAAGTTCCTCAAGATAGCGTGGTTCTCTGCTGAGTTATCTTACTGTCTTCTCAAACATATCGGAAAGCAGGATTTCTGTATTATGCAGCCATGCTGCTTTGCCAGGAGTTTGCACCTATTTGCTGTAGTCGGGCATCAGACATACCTGGGAGGGGCCTATGGGTTACAAAAAGTATTTGCTCAAAAGTTTGTATAACCCAGCGTATTCTCATAGAACTTAATCCTCATTTCCCATAACAATGGATTGTTTATGTCACATGTGGTTATGAAAATAAAAGGCAGCAAAAATGCTGATAAGTTCCTTTACCCTTTATTGTTCTGGAGGGGAAAGAAAAAAAGAGAGAAAAAAAAAAAAAAAGTGAGAGAAAAGGGAAAAAAAAAAAAAAAAAAAAAGTGAATTATAGGCTTCATTAAGTAATGGTTGATATATACCAATTTACCTCTTCAGCATTATACAGTTTTTCTAAAAAATACAAAAACGAAAACAAAACACCACTGCTTCTAATTCTATCACTTCTCTAGTCATGAAAGTTTCTGATAATCTTGAAAAAACAAGATTACTATGTTTTTTTTCTATCAACATCGAGAACTCACAGGCTTACACTTTCATTTGGAAAAGCTGATTAACATAGTTAAATCATATTATCAAACTTGCCTCTTTGAAAAGGGCTTAAAGAGTGTAACACAAATTTGAGTGGGGGTTCCAGAGATCTGTTTTTAAAACAACTGCATCTATAGACAGGCTGTAATTTTCCACTGCCAGAGCTCACTTCCCTCTTATATGTTAACAGTATCACTTTTCACTACACTATGTATCATGCTCAAAATCATTTAACTTTTTTTTCCTTTGTATAATTTCACTCAGTGACTTTTTTCCTCTGTAAACTGAAATTGCCAGTTATGAGTTGCTACCTGTATGTATATCTCAAATACAAAATCCAGACAAAGAATACCGACGGATAATGAGCAGCAATGTTCCCATATTTTATTTAGGAAAAAATATACCTGTTCATGCAAATTACTAAGACATGTTTATACTGACAAAGCTTGTAACATATGTCATATTTTAAAATTCTATTTCAGATCTAGCAGTCTACTAAACTCTGTTGTGAAGCATAGGGTTGTTTATTATTATTATTTCATATAATTTCTTCTGATCTCACCTGCTTTAAATAGACAATTCTTCAGATTTATGGCATAATAATTTCTTGATTATTTCTAGAATTCTAAAACTGTATATGGAGATGTCTTGTTGAGTTTATTGCTCTATCTGGAAAATACTTAAATCTCTTGAAAATGGTAGATTTAATGACTTATTCAGAACAAAAATCTATCCAAGATACTGTGGCAACAGTTGCAAAAATTTTAGAAATAATTTTTTTATTCTGATAAATTGTCTTTAACCTTTAGGATTATCTTAATCCTAAAATTCAGCTAGTTCAATTGTTTCAAAATGCAAGAAGCATCTTCTGGAATTTATATTGACTACCCAATATTTAAGGTATAAAATGCAATACAATCTGATCCTAATGAAGAAAGGCATAAGTAGAGAAATAGTATCAAAGTATTTAAGTAGTATCAAAAAGCATAATTTCTGTAACACCATGATATTAACAAAAATGTTTTTTCATGCAAAAATATTTTAAAGATATATTTACTGGGATGGAAAAACCAATACTGGTAACTGGGACATCATTGTAAATCAGGCAATACACAGAAACAAATCAATTTTTTATTCACAGAACATGAATGTGCATTTTTCATGGAAATAATATTAAAATAAATGATCCCCAAATAGTACGATCCATATGCTAAGGTTTTCCCAGAAGAATGAAAAGAAAAAAAGGCAATTAATTTTTTACTGTATGTAAGATTATTCACCCTCAAAAGTTTGATAATAAAGAGGGCATTCAAAAGCTAAGTATCTTATTTTATACATTTCAAGGAAGTCAAGTGATGACAAAGGAGGAGGTAAGATTTGGGTAAGCAAAGGGGAATTGTTTTGTAAAGTGTATTTAATGATGGATTACTTCTGAGTGTTCACGAAAACCTGTATCATTGGCTTGCAATTAAAAATTCATTAGGTCTTGCAAGGCCTGAATAACATTTTGTAAATAGAAGCAGCATGTGAAAAATTTGAATGAATATAAGGGCTTAATAGAATAATCATGGCTTGAACTAGTGCTCCACAAAACAACAATACACAAATATGCATGCCTAGAGGACTAAATTGTGCTCTTTCTACTTACACTAGTAGCCCCATTAACTTTGGATATTTTGGAATCAACCAAACCACTTACAGTAATAAAACAAGCAACATCCTAATAACTTTGGTGACTATCCTTATTTCTGAAGGCACTAATTTGTTATGTAAGCATTACCCATAAACTGCAAGGAGTACATTAATAACTTCCCATCAAAGTAATCTTTTTTCTCAGCAGTAGCTTGTTGCTGTGGCCACTCATATTAATTCCAACTCAGTGCTGTGAGAGGAGGATTAATTCAGTGTTAGTTAAATGTTTAGTTCAGATAATGAAAAACTATGTATGAAATTGTTTCTATTGGAGGTTATTAGACTTCTGCCATTGATTTGAATAAGTTCAGTTCTTGCCCTCTGGGTTACAACAAAAGCCATTATTTACCTTTTCATTAACTACTACTAATTCATTAGTTGGTGACATTCATATTCCAAAAGCTCTGGAGTGAAAAAAACGTATTATTATAGAAAAAGCAAATAATAAACTTTTGAAGAAAGACAGCATCTAAAAGCTTGAATTTCTTGCCTAAATCACACCAGTGCAATGCAACTCTGTCCCACTTCCTCTACTAGTAACAGTAGAGCAAGAAAATATGCCCTATTAAAACAGTGAAACGTACATCCAGTTGAAAATCTATGCTTTCAAATGCTGATTTGAAC
>JAOWBP010000001.1:78884342-78897961 GCA_028571105.1 Tragopan temminckii | reverse complement strand
GCAAGAAAATATGCCCTATTAAAACAGTGAAACGTACATCCAGTTGAAAATCTATGCTTTCAAATGCTGATTTGAACTATTCATATTTCTCAATTCTTAACTCCACCGGATTTGAAAAATAGTACCACCTTCTCTCAGTCCATCCACATTTCTTACTAGCTTTTCTCCTGCAGCAAAAGCCATGGGGAACATAAAGACCCTATGAAACAAGCAACATAACAGATGTAGGAGATAACTAATGTGGAACATAAGCAAGGTAGGGAACAAACCTGACCTCAGCATGCAATGTAGATGTTGCTGCTGCAGTTGGCTTCTTTGTCTGTGATGACTCCTCAACCTGTCACCAATTTTGCGTCCTTCACTATTTATAAAAACTAGGAGAACTAAACAAAATGAAGGAAATGTTTTTGACTTTTCCCCTTGTAGCAACACACACTTAAACAGTCTGGAAGGTATTGTAACAACATCGCTCCTATTTCTTTGGAATCTAAGCTTCAGCTTCTGCTCCCCCTGTTAAATCACTGTCTCTACACAAATGCTATTATGCTATTTTATGTTCAAAGGTTTTCCTTATAGGACAAGTAAAAAGGAGGTTTGTTGTTCAGAGATTTTAGTCCATATGCTAATTTGATGGAACTATTTTTTAAGTTCAAAGAGCTCAATCAGGATTCATCTTTAAGAAAGTGAAATGGTTTCAAGACTTACAAAATCATCACTCAAATCTGTATGCATTTCAAACAAGAGAATCCCTCTCTATGTGGCCTTCTCATTCGAATTATGCAAATCTTGTATTCTGATTTCAATCCACCTGTCAAAAATATTAAAGGGGAAAACGTATACTCAGAAAACATAGAGTGGAGTGAGAAAGACACATTGACAGGGAATATTATTATTATCTTGTAATGTCACAGCAAATGCAGATGTATTTCTCCATTTGTTTACAATTATTGGTTTTTTTTTTGTTTGTTTGTGTTTTTTTTGGTTTTTTTTTTTTTTTCCAGGAAAGTTGTTGCTTTGTTGCAGGTAGCAGTTGAGAAAAAGCATGTAAAATTTCACACTAGGAAAGGACATTAAGCTAGATACAAATAAATAAAAATGAAACAATTGGAAAATAAGTTGCGTTGTTGCAGTTGGTATAGATTCTATCATACCTTAACATTTTCTCAGTAGCATTTTAAGTACTTATTAACGTCTATCTTCAAATATTTATTGACTGTACATACTTTTAATTTATTGACTTTTGCATAAACAAAATTATTTTATTATTATTATTATTACTGTATTTAGTAATAATAATAATTTAATATAATAATGATAGTAATAATAATATTTAGTATTATTATTACTGTATATCCTATTTTGAGTTCTTCTTTTTCATCAAGTCTTCTTGGCATACTTTTTTTTTCTGTATCCAAGCTGCAGCTAGACATCTTACAGTGCCTGCATACATAATTGACCCTAATCATTACATGACAATAATCACTTTAATGAGTCCTCACCTAGTCAAGCTAGTGACATGGTGTCAGCTCTTTAGCTACCAAACAAGAAACTTTGAATCAGGACTTCTGTTGTGCAGTATTTTGATTACCAAGGTTTTTCATGGTGGTGATAAGTCAGATCTCCAGCAAACTCACTGACAGACCACATAGAAAGCATCTCCAGCCACTGCTCTACTTTTAGCTGACACTAATTTCTTTGGAAAGCAAGAATTCTGATCTTTCAGCCTTAACAAAAGAGAGGTAAATAGCTTCTAGTTAAAGGTGAAGGTCACAGACCAAACAGCACTGATGTTTTTGCAGTTAAAGTACTGCATCGGAATCATGCCAGTAATCAACTGTGCCATGTATTTTTTTCCACTCTGGGCTACGCCATTTATTCTCCTCAAGTATCAGTACCACATAGGCACAGTGGAGAGGACAATATGCTTTCCTGCTCGTCATCTGTCTGACTTGTCAGATTAGTTCTAGTCATTCGTGGAGAACTACACAAATCACCTTTGTCAAACAGGAGAACGCCACTGCTGCTCAGACCTTTCCCATGGGCTGTAACAGTTGCATGCACCTTAGCAAATGCAGGGGAGCCACCCATGCATTCTCTCTAAAATACTATGATGTAAATATTAGTAACAAAGAGAATGATGTACCTAAGAATGAGCATATATCCTCAATAAACCAGTGGGAAGAGCTTATTAAATGTTTTCATTTATATCAGAATTTTAAACACATCTCAACTTGTCTTAGTAATGCCACTACTCAGAAAAATGACATGAATTAAATATTTGTTAATATTTAACTTAAACTCTTGCTGTTTTGGAATACTAGGTTTATGATTTGAAGTTTTTAATTCAGAATCAAGCCAGGAAATTAAATATTTTAACATTTTATACAATCTTTTCCAAAATGCAGGTGGCTTTTCCATTTATCTATTTATTCTCATCATTTGAAGAATGGGCAGAGTAACCAAAACACCACCTGTGGTTCTATTTTATTCCTAACACATCCGGCACTTATCATTTTTAAATACTCCATCAAACAGAGCTTCTTAAGATGATCGTGTTCATTGTCATTCCAGAAAAATAATATAGCATTATCTCCTAGTGATGTGATTCACATCTATAATAAAGCTAAACCCTACTTTCTACTTTATTCTTCCCTCACAAAGTCTTAATAATGCTGGAAGATAAGTAGAGAAAGGAAGTCATATCTGATCTCTATACCTTCAGTGTTATCCAAGGTATGTTGTTCTAATTAAAAGAAGCATATATGTCATTCAGACTATGCACTCCACTGTTTCTACTTGAAGAAATAGTAGGAAAAACTTTAATATTCAATATATGAATGGGAAAAGTTAACAGGGTCTGAAGGTTGGGAACGTTTGCTTATGGTCTGCAGCGCTAAGGCAATTAATGAGTACTCGGTTCTCAGAGAATGGTAAGTGATTGACACTTAACATTAAAACTTTTGCTGTCCCCATACATATAAAAAATTACATTTTCACATAAGCTAAATACCAAATAATACTACAGATTTCAAGCTTTCAGTTAACACATAGAAAACGATAGTTTACTAAAATTGAAAAACTGAACTTTAAAATACTGTTTTGATAAATGAATGGTTCAGGCATAACAAGTAACAGCAGAAAATTTAATCTGCACTTTGGACACTTTCCCTGTCAGGTTTGATGAGCAAAACAGCCCAACACCAAGTCATTGTTATGTTTCTTTAGAAATCAGCTCATTCCCTGGACAGGCTGAGGAAGCCAGCCTTTCAATGGCCATGTCCCAGCCTTAAAGGAGAGTGACGTGGGCATTGATTTGCTTGTAATGTAACTAGGATTAACTTACTTCTGCTTCAAGTGGTAAGGATTTTTTTATTTTTTTTTTTTTCCATCTTTCTGGAAAAACTAATATAAAGTACTTTTTTCCTCTTGCTTCTCATTTCTCATTTCTTAGATTTAAACCAAAGCTATTTTTTACTCCAAGCTTACAGTATCTGTTCTGGACTATGTCAAAAAGCTCTTTAAAAGCCTGTTCAAGTCTTACAAAAGCCTAGAGTATATTCCCAAATAGTAATATTTCTTTGAATTAAAGAAAAGTCTCTTATGCAGGAAATACAAGATTTTGTTAGTAAATCAAAGGAATTTCACATAAAAAGGATTGTTTCATATTTGAATCATTATAATTCATAATCTACCAGTGTTATTAAGGACTAAACAGATAACAGAATGTGCTTATTTTCTTATGTCAGTTTTATAATATCATTAAACAGATACGATGTAAATCAGCTCCAGACATACAAACAGGTGGAAAATCTTTTATAAATCAAGACTGCCATCATCTAACTGATAATCCTTTAATTTTGATTTCTACTGTCCCTGCTTGACAATTCTGCCAATATTATTAAATTTAAAAATTCCTACATAATTGAAATACAATTTTCCATTGAAAAATAGAAAATAGGACGCAGAAAACTACTGTTCAAATAACACTTAAGGAATATTTTTCCAGCCATATAAGCCACGGTAAGACTGATACATAAACACTATTTTTCAATACAGTTTGTGCATTCAGTAAGTCTTTCTAATGCATATGCTACTAGGAAGTAACAAATTCTGGTACACACTGTGGATTTAAAAATCCGGAGCACAGACTTCATCTGGTTTATATGGAAACAGCAAACACTCTTAGCACACAGTGTTGTAATTATCTGCACTTTAAATACATTTATCTATCCACAGGAGATTCCAGAGAGTGACATTAACCACTCTGAATACTGTGTTAGGTCTTAGTATTTTCATGAGATATTTGTCAAGACATTTTCTTTCAGCTTTTGGCTATTAAAGGGTTATTGAGTGGGAGATTCATTTCAGTTAATTCACTGTTAAAAAGACACTCTAAAAACATTAGGATAGATTTCTCCAGTGATCAGTGAAGGAAAACACATACCTCCAAACAATGATTTGTTCCATCTATCTTAGACCTTTTTCTAAGGATAAAATGAATGTCCTACACAGAAGCACAGGCAACAGGAATTCCACTTATACTTTCCAAAATGTCAATTTGGTTCTCATACTTGACTAGAAAGAAAATTATCCCTTTTGAACACCACTTTGGGCTTTCCTGTTTGTGGTTCGTGTTGGTGATAAGCACTACAAGTTCTATGCCTCTCAATAATTCACAATTCAAATCTACACGTTTAACCTTCCCACGCATTCAGATGGTGACTTGTCATACCTTCTCTTGCTGTGCGTGTTATTTTCCTATCCAAGTAAGAATATAAAATCTTTATGATGTGGCTACATGCAACAAAAATTATACCCTGCTGAGGTCATAGATACTCAAATAAGCATGAATTCTATTTATTTTCCGTGTACTATTTAGTAGTAGTTTTTTCCTGTGGTCTAGACAATTCTTTAGTGGTTTTCAGCATTTCAGCATCCAATGGCAATGCTCTGGAGACTAAATCCTGCTTCAATACACTTCAGGAATGTTTCACTAGAAAACTGTGAAAATAGTTGGAAAACATGAACTGTAATAAAAGGGGAGATGAGAGAAAGAAAGCAGACAAACCTTAGGGAAATCCATTTAAAATGGACGAAGGGAACAAAAAATCATCCCTTCTTTCTAGAGGATACTAACACTCAGGACAACTGGCAACATGTGTAGCTCTTCAGCCCTCCAGAATCAAGAGAAAATTTTAGCCCTTGGACCTATTCTGAACAACTAACAGAGTATAATATTTCATGACTCTCCCTAGAATGCATTGTAAAGATAACTAGAATAAATAGACACATTCAGACTTCATTTGATACGTCTGTGTAGAGTTTCTGGATGAAAAGGGATGAGAATCACTGATGCATGCTCTTTCAGTATGGATATTTATAGTACTTCACTGCATTCAACCTTCCTCTCCACTCAATTTACAACTTTTTGAAGCTTCGAACTGGTAAGGAATCTCCTTTCAAACTTTAAAATTTCTGGCTGTGAGAATTAGTTTTGCATCCATAATCAAATTTTTTACAGACTTATGTGGTCATTTTGCCAGGATCAGCCAATACAACTGACCTTTGGAGATCACAGTTGTGTCTTAGTGCTTTTATTAAGTGGGAAAAAAAGAGAGTTCTTCCTATGCTCCATCATCACTTGCAATGTCCTTTGAGCATCCATTCAAGCTACATGAAATTACAGAAGGAAAAAAGAGGAATAAATAAAGCAAGCATAAGGACAAACTGTTCTGTTTGCTCCTAAATTAATGGAATCCAGTTTCTATGTCTTTGTCCTTCCACGTCCCTCAATGGGTCAAGATTTTTGATTGCACTCTTCATTTCAGGATGATTACCTGATATCCACTGCATTTTTCCCTTTTACTACAGATGAGAAAAATCTGTATCATCTAATTGCTTATTTTTTTGAAACCGATAAATATTTGATTACTTTGAGGAATCTCTTCTCCTCTCCCAAATGTGGTTAAATTTGTCCACCAGTTTAAAATTGACTAATGAAGAATATGCACAGGAAATATATAAATATATGTGTGACTACATTACAAAATAGGCTATTCAGTCAGAAAGGTATAATATTTTTACCTCTCCATGACATTTTTTTTTAATTATCAGAGATCTGGGTTTTTACATGTTTCTTTTCAACATGATAGCAGAGCATACCATGCTTTTAATACAAAGTCTCCATTATACAAGTTTCCTGACACATCGTGTCTGATCAAAAGAGGGGCTGAATGCAGCTAGTCCAAAATTACGTCATGATGGAAACTATTTAAGAAGTCTGAGAAAGGAAATTTTATGAAGTTTAAATTTTCGATGTTATGAACAGTGATAATGTATGCAGAACAAGAGACCAATATACCCCCTTCTATTTTTTCTCTTTCACTTTCTCATTAAGGAAGTGCTTATAGCCCTAACAAAGGAACATGCCAGACTAGAGCCTCTGAAGCACAAGCATTCAAGTTAAAGATTTTGCTGTTTGTGTTTATGAAGCTTCTAAGAATATCTGAAATAGTAACAGCTGGTTCAGCTGTGAAGGGAGTGAGTCTTTTCTGATATGACTATTACATCCACACCTGAGTCTGCTTTAAAATTGACAGTCTTCCTGCAAACATTTGGTTTCACTCTTCAGGCTGGCTCTGTATCATTTCTTTTGACTGAACTCAGAAAGAAAGGGGAAAAAAAATGAAAAAGAACACTTGAGCCAGGTGCTTGCTTTTTATGCTGCTTTTGTGTGACATAAATCAACATTTTTGTATGTCTGTGGCATTTGGCTGCTGTAGCTGAGCAATTACCTTCAGACATTGGTGTCTCCACCTCAGCTATACACTGGGGAAAAAGGCATGAATTTTTCCTGAAATATCCCATGTAACCCATTCAGGCCTATTGTAAAAGCACTTTGTAAAAGCAGAGTTAGCTTAGTTCCAATTCTATAACAGCAGGACACATTCTAGGAGGCAGAGCTCCAGCTTTGTTGTTGTTGTTTTTTGTTGTTGTTGTTGAACAAAAAACAGGTCAAACTATTCTAACATTTTTATTTTATCTCCAAGTCTTTCATCTATCTTCCTCTCACTGGTGGCTGATTGTGAAGCAGAAGTTAATTATAACTGTTGTAAGTTATGTAAGCTAATATCACTTAGAGAAAAGTCTACAGAATTCAGTAGTGAATTTGTTAAGATTTTGAACTTTCATAGTGGAAACTAACAGTAGAGTACTTTTTTTCTTAAGATTCAATAAGTTGCTTTAAGAATCCTATAATTAAGACAAAAATCATTAATTAAGAAATTATATTCTACCTGTTCAAAATTGTTCACATTTTAGTTTTTTATATGACAATCCACTATTCTTCCATCTCCCCATGGGTTTCATCATACTAAAGGACTGCAATAACAGTCTTCCAGTGCAGAATGTAAAAATAAAGATGACAGTTGGAAATAAAAGTAATCTCAGAATTATTATTATTATTTTTTTTAATCTATTTAGATGAGTTCTAGGTTTTGTAATTTGCATTGGAGCTACTCATTTTCAAGTGCTTTATATAGTTAGCAGAATTAATTTTAGCTACAATTATGAAGAAAGGGAAGACAGCAGATACCCAGGCCTAAGTAGTTTATGTATTGTGCAAAAAACTAAACAGATTTAAAAAAAAGACTTCAATTTTTTTGCCTGGTTGGCAAGTTGGGGGTATCTTTTATTCACTTGATAATTTTCCTCATTTTCTTTGCTCTTTGGGTGAGAAAGGGTCGAAGGAAGTATCTTCAGTAATCTTAACATATGCTATTTGCACGCCAAGACAAAAAGCATCTGACAAAATATGCTCAAAAGATCTCACTATCTGCAATGACCTGTATATACTCAGCAACTTTTTCCTACAATACAACCTACTTATTGACTAAAACAGGATCTATACACAACACAGTGATTTACCTACTCTTACAGAGCCTCAGTTTTCTGTTTAGCTGTCCCAAGTTGTCTACTGAATAACAACGATGCTGATAGTGAACAATCCAAAATGACATCTCAAAGAAGTGTAGAATCTCCAATCAGAGGGGCAAAATTCAAGATCAAATTTTGTGTTACTTGACAAAGAAATCTGTTTGCAAATATGCTTTTTTTTTTTTTTAAATAACTGGACAATCCTGTGTACAACGTGACAGATGGCCCTGATTTGATTAGATGGCTGGAGCACCTCCCCTACGAAGACAGGCTGAGGGAGCTGGGCTTGTTCAGCCTGGAGGAGAGAAGGCTGCAGGGTGACCTCATTGCAGCTTTTCAGTACCTAAAGGGAGCCTATAAAAAGAAGGGGACTCAACTCTTTGAAAGCATAAATAATAGAAGGACAAGAGGAATGGTTTTAAGGAAATGGGGGAAGATTTAGGTTGGATATCAGGGGTAAGTTTATCAAGAGAGTGGTGAGGCGCTGAAACAGGCTGCCCAGAGAGGTTGTGTATGTCCCGTCCGTGGAGGTGTTCAAGTCCAGGTTGGATGGGGCCCTGGGTCAGCCTGGTCTAGTATTGGATGTGGAGGTTGGCAGCCCTGTCTGCAGTAGGTGGTTGGGGCTCAATAATCCTTGAAGTCCCTTCCAACCCAAGCCATTCTATGATTGTATGATATGATTCTGATTTCTAAGTTCTACACACGGGCCCACCCAGAAAAGCATTACTCTCCATTGCTAGAAGTGAAGGAAACTGCACTGCTGAATTGCCAATGTGCTTAGAACTCAGATGTCACAAGTTTGGGGGAGGGGGAGCTGCAGCATCTCATTTACAAACTGGGATTGAAAAGTTTTTGACATCATTTCCTACACTTTCTTTTTATAAATACATATTAATACAATTTTAAAATATTTACCATAGAGAAGGCTAGAGTAAAGAACATATGTGATACATTTATCCTTTACAGGATTTACATGTAGTAAATGAAACATTCAAAATTTACTGCGGGATGAGAGGTTTGTAACTCAAATTTGTCTGTTCAAAGCAAGAAATAGTGCAGTTAACAAAATGTCTGCAATTTGTACAGCAATGAGAAGGCGAGTAAGAATGTTTTCAATTTGTGTCTATAGAAAAAAGTTGATAAAAATAATCCTATCTTCCTCTGACAGGGTCACAAACAATTTGAAATCTACAAAATCATAAACAGATTTTATTCTTGCACTCTTGAACCTGAAGAGGAAGTATCCATCTTTTAATAAGCTATAAATGGAATGATTTGTCAAACCAGGAATTAAACTTCATTTCACAGATCTTATCCAATGAATCTCTTTTCCAATCCTTGTCTACTTCACAGAAAATTACTCTCTATTGATGTAGTAATGTAACACGAAATCATCCCAATACATCATCCATCTATAGGCTATTTTAGAAAAGCATTGGGTTCCTTTTAAGACAGTAATATATTACACACAGATGTAATAAATTTGTTAAACTCACTCTGACTCATTGTGTAAACTGGGACATAGTGCAGAAAGAGAATTAAACATGGAAATAATACACTATAGGTTTTTGGTTGCCCCTCTATGGGCAAGTATTATGGAGTATTAGGGTTTGTCCAGGTTTGTCCATGGGAAGCACAGAAACATAAACACCACTTTCGGACAAAAAGGAATGAAACATCTTCCTTTGATATGATACTTTCTCCAAGATATAAAGATTTGATCATTTGAAAGTCTTTAGTGTTTAAAACAATTGTGATGCCGATTAGCAGCTTCTGTTTCTTGATTGCTATCATCAGCTAGGTCTATTAGTGTCCAGTCTTGTAATTTGAGATTGCTTCTCCTGCAATTTTCATATTGATTTTCATTATCTAAATAAAATTATTTTTTTTTTTATGGTTTCTTACTCTCTTTGCACTAGCTGGTAAAAATCATGAAACATTAATTAAATTTTTATGTTAATGGGCTTAGAAGCAGTTCCCACCTCAATAAATCAGGAATATCCAAATCTGCAGTTTATTCAACTTACAATCAATGTTAATTTCCTTTCGGTTCAGCAAGTTCATTCAGTTCTGTGTTGAAAGTCCAATTATTTCTGATTACAATTTTAACATATTAAAATTAATGTGGTATACTATCTATATTGTAATTCACTGTAATTTAAGTTTTACTACACTGTGATGTTTGAACTTATTTTGAAGTTAATTTCATAGAACAAATACTAATGTTAATACTCCAAATTTTACTTTCTTATTTCCCCAAAACTCAGCTGTAATTTATCTGTGCCTCTATCTTTCCCGATAATACCATAAGCTTTATTTTTCATCATATGACATGAAAAAATAAAAGCTGCAGTTATTTCTGCAATTATAAAAGTTTTTAATAGTTTCTGGGCTTTTGCAAAATTTGTATGGTTTCATCTTTCCCATTCAGTGAGATGTTTCTCTGGTTTTTCAGATCCCTTTCAAGAATCGGTAAGCTCTTACAATTTTTCACCACTTATCTCTCTTTCTTTAATTCCTATTTTAATAATTTTTCCTTCAGTTTCTTGGCCTTCAATTCAACATAATTATGAAGTGATGAGTAAGGAATTCCTTTTATTTCCTCTTAAGGCATTATTTTATAAAAATGAAGATATATATACGTATTCAGAGAATTATTTAACATGGGAACATATTAAGCCAGATGTGGAAAGTGGATTATATCAATTTTTTTGAAACCTGCTAAGGTTTTCTTCCAGGTTTGCACATATTTAGCATGGTTCTGAATTTATTTTAATCATTTACAGTAAATGATGACTAATTGTTAATTCCCAGTCTTGCAGCTGTTACCTTTGTGTTACCTCTTGCTGCAGGTTGTTAGCTTTGTGTCTTTCTTTTATGGATAGAATCCATTTTTAGCCTTGTCTATCACAGCAATCCAATCATCCTCCTTTAATTAGCAAATTAATCGTTAGTATACGCATCAGGATAAGAAGGTGAAAAAATTATGAGAGATTTGAAGCACTCCTACTGTTAAATTAGAAAGAGTTTTATGCAATAGCATATATCTGTAGAGAATTTTTTGAATAAATCTGAAAATTTAAGACATATTGACACTTAAGCAAACAGAACAAGTTCCTGAATGCAATGTGCAGCACTTCATTAGACAGTCACTTCAACTAATTCACCTATATTAAATTCATATGATCATGGAACTATAAGGCAGACATTGTACTTGCTATTTTATAAATGCAAAAGAAGTTAGAAAAAAAAAAAAAAAAGGAAGCATGTTCATTTTATTCTTGAATTTGCACACATAAAGCATTGAATTCCTTTCAGTTTCACTCTCATCTCTACATATTTAGGTATCACACATAATCCTCTATGAAATCTTAGCTTTAATGAGGCAGTTTCAATAGCTCCGCATTTTTACCCTGAAGTTTGCATTTTTGCACATAATCCATCAGTCACTTAAGCAAAAAATACTGAGTAACTACAAGTGCAAGTTCTTTATTGCACAAAATGTCATTTCACCATCCAGATATCACTGATGGAATTATCAAATTAGGCTTCTGAAAAACATGCTTGTCTACAGTACAGTGGCTGTGGGCTGTGCCTCCAATGAGAAGCTAAGAGTAAAAACAGGAAAATTTAAGAGTCAAAAGAGACTAATAGAAGCAAAAAAAAAAAAGTGCAAAGAGTAGGAAGAAACTTCTAGATAAATTGTATTTTTGCTTGCCCTTTTCTTGCCCTTTTTTTCCTGTAGTTGCATTAAAGGATAAAGAAGTCTGACAGAAAATAATCTCCCTTAAGTTCCAGATTTAGATTTTAGTTTACGTTTAGGGTTTAGATTCTGAATGCTACTCAATTCAGCACTCTAAGTTCAGTCATGTTCAAATGGGCTCACATAGCTAACCTTAAGGAACTAGGCTGCACTCAGTAAGAACTCACTCACACAATTATGGATTCACCCATAGCATGAAGCACCTTTGAGCTAGTTGTATTCCAATGAACTAACACAGCCACTGTTGAGGAGTTTGTTTGAAGCCCAGTGAGAACTCTCACAGCTAGCTTAATGAAATGAGCTTCATTAAAGCAACAGATTACAGATCCTTTTAAATCACTGGTGATAAAAACACTGTCTGCAGAGCATATGCAAGTACCAAGAATGTGAATAATACAGATGACCACAAATGTGTTAAATTATGGAACAACTCTATAGAGATTTTTAAGTTTTCCAGAGAAGCACTAGTTATAAGTTGTGAATGTTACCCAATAAGTGTCCCTATGAGGGGGCAGAGAGGCTCAGTCTGCCACCACATCCCGGAAATCACCAATGTTCTCCCAAGTTGTCTGCAACAGTATCTTCCCCAAATCCCCCTCTCTCAAGCCATTTTTATACTATTTTCTTACTTTCACAGGTGAAACTTGAGTGACGCTAGTCATACATATAGTGACTGGTGAAACAGAAAATGAAAACCTACTAACTCAGAATGACAACTATTTAGTTTCTCAGTTCCACAGTACCAAGTTCCCATCCCTGCAGTGATATCACAGAGCATGGCCACAGTGTTTACACTCTGCTCCACTCTCCCTGCTGTATCTCTTAGAGTCAGCAAACCAAGGTCCCCTGGTGTTAATAACATCTAAGGTTGCAGTTTTGTGTTGCTTAGGGAACTATCACAGAACAGACTCCTTGCATAAGCACTACATTCCACTCTGGAGGTTTTCTCAACGTTGCACCTTCTCTTAAATCACCTCCAGTAATTATTCCACACCTGTGGAACTCCTTTAGAGTTGCAGAATTTTTTATTGGATATTATGGCTGCTAAAGCATGTATGGATTTACTAAATACATAGACATTTATCTGGATTTGAAACACTTTTCTGATATTAAAAATAAATAAATTTGGCAAAACAAATCAACAAAAATAAGCAAACAGGAACAAGGACCATAGATGACTGTCAAGTTCTTTTTCTTGCTGTGGCATTTGTGAACATTCTTGGAAGCAGAATACTGAATGAAGTGGTCTTTTAGAGTGACTTGTACAAGTTTTATTCAAGTTTTATTGAGAAGTTAGTTAGTATACTAAGATGTGATATTTTTACAGAAATAACCTGTGTGAATTTCTCTGTGAAGTGCTTTTAGCAGAAAATGCTTTTTTACAGCTAACAAAGCTTTTTCTTTGCAGCAATATAGAAGTCCTTCTAACAAAGTAGCAGATTAAAAACAAGCAAACATAACAACAAGCAATATTAAAGATCTATGAACGTTCAGTTAGTGCTCTTAGGATGGGTAACAGGAATAAACAAGTCAGTCAATTATTATATAGGCCGTGATTTTCAGTGAGGCACTTGGAGACAAAGCTTTGGAATAATCACTTTTTTAAATGAATTTGCTGTTCATAATCATCCTCAATCATTTTTCTTCCTTTTCTCTGGCTCTAAGTAAAGGTATTTACCTCTATGATAAAAGCAGACAAAAGCTGGTACACAAATTATGTAAGTTACAATTAAGCCCATGTCCTTCAGCCCTTAAGGAAGAAAGACTATCAGGTAGGCAGCTGTCTTCCTCCCCGTTTATATATTTTTTATTACTTCTTATGTATCTATGTCTATGTAAGAGATTTTCTTTCTTTCTTTCTTTCTTTCTTTCTTTCTTTCTTTCTTTCTTTCTTTCTTTCTTTCTTTCTTTCTTTCTTCCT
>JAOWBP010000001.1:78855794-78884242 GCA_028571105.1 Tragopan temminckii | reverse complement strand
CCCTCCTCCCCCTCCCCCAGCATCTCCAGAGAGACAGCTGTTTTGATTTTGCAATCTGTGAATCATTGTAACTATTGCCACACAAAACACAAAGAAGAGGAGTGTTTTGGGGTCAGTCTGTTTGTTTATCTGATCTTCTCATTTTAACACAATGTTTGTCACCACTACAGTAGTTTATGTTGTGAGAAATGCCCGTGTTCCATAGTCCAGGGTCAGGCAGAATTTGCTATAATATAATCACAATTTATTTCATGCTTTTGCAAGAGCAGACAACCTTGCGAACCAACCAGAGACATGTAACAGTTTGTATTTCCTACTTCCCGGCACAAATTTCCTCTCCTGTTTCCTCAGTGCTTGAGTATTCCAGGTTTTACACTCTATCCAACTCTTCTAATTCCCTCAGTGGATGTTCCGCCACTGTTTAATGCTATGTTAACTGTTCTTCTCCTATTCTTGCTTAGTTTTTACCTGCTATGGTATGCTGGGATAACCTATCAAAGCTGACCTTACCCTCTGACTATCATTCAGACTGCACAACCAGTTTCTATCAGTACATCTCCTGATGTTACTCAAAAATGAAGATATTTTATTCTGTAAGCAGGATTTTATCTTGTATCAGAGCTCTGTGTTGCCTGTTTGGAGTCGTAGCATCTCATTGTTATGCAAAAAAAACCCAACATTTCTTTCCCACAATGGAGACATGTCTCTTAATAAAAAGATAAGCCACACCTCTTCAGTTCCTAGGTCTGTTATTCAGAATTGCCTAAAGCTAAAAATCTGTTTCTTTATACCTTTCCTTTTGCTGCCAAGGTAGTAGGCAGCTGATATTCACCTATGATTCTTTCCTGTCCAAATATAGTTGACTTTTTGACGCTGCCCGTTCCACTATCTCTGGATCCTAATAGCAAGTGTTTTGGATACACTGATCATCTTCTGAGGGCTTAGTCACCATCTTTCTACAAGCCTGCCATGCTATCTGAGCTTTTTTTTTTTTTTTTTTTTTTTTTTTTTTTTTTTTTTTTTTTTTTTTATGTCACAAAAATGTGGGTCAGGGTTTTTCCCTGGCTGGGAAATGTTTCTAACTTTGGCCATTCAGTGTAGAGGGAAAACTGTATCTGAGAGATATGTGTGACAATGAAATTCTACAAACTATGTAAGCTATTCTACTGAGAGCAGAACTGATCTTTGAAAAAATAGTGAAGGTGAACAACATGATTGATGTCAAAGGCTCTTCAATTCATTTTTTTTCTGTAAAGATCTCACCTAATAACACTCAAGTAAAAATTGTTAGTGCCCTTTCTTGTCAGAATTTTTTGACCATTCTCAACATATGTGTGTAACACAGAAGTATCTATCTCAGTCTTGAAGGCTTCCTGTACCTAGAAAGGCTTTTTCTTTTGAGAATCAGATTCTCAGTATGAATGGATATTAATATTTATGTTCCACCACACAACAGCAGAATTTAATTTCAAAAGAAATATAGTCATATAAGAATTCCAGGAAGCACATAATACCTTAAAAAAAAATGTACGTATGTAGTCAAACATTCAAATTTCCACTGAAAAACAAACTCAATAGAAAATTTTTGATCAAATTGAGAAATGGGATGGACAGTTTTCAAGAGAATATCTCACATGCTTCTCTGCACTGCAGTGAAGCAGTTATCTGTTTCCCTTCAGTGTGATATGTTCACCATAAATAGAAATAAAATGCATCTTACATCACCTTCAGCAATTAAATTCAGCTCTTACTGTCCTAACATCTATCCATTTGGTTGAAATCATCACTCGAGTCTTAAGCTAAAATATCTAGAAACTGACTCCTTAAATGTTCTTTTGGCTCTCTCCCTTTCCACAATGTCAACTAGACAGGGAATAGAAATAGTGACACTATATTTCAAGTAGTGGAAATTAGGCAAGGCATTGAGAGCATTTCTCTGAACAGTTGATAATGGATTCCCATCATAACTCTCAAAATTAGTCATCAAGTCACAATTTGAGATCAAATAAAGAGCTTTTCAAAGAAAAAGAGTATGAACTGGAAATTAATACAATTAGACCAGAAATTTGAGGTTTTCCAATTATAAGAAGTGAGAATCTGAAGCAATCTCCTGAGTAATAATAAGGAAGACAGCCATATAACCATTGCTGAAGTGAAATCTGATGACTATTGTAATCAAATTGACTATAGTAAAAAGAATTCATTTTCTGAATTCAACAATTCAGAGGATCACCTTCAGTGCTTATTTTCTAAAAGCTGATTTATTTATTATGGTAATATGTAGCTTCTGAAAATATTCTGAGTTGAGTCTCACTTTACATCATATGCAAGAGAAGGAATAACAAATCATTACAAATATTTTTACATTTTTGACTACTGCAGCAAGTTTCACTTAAAAAAAAAAAAAAAACATTTTTCCAAAAGCAATGTTTTTGTTGTTGTTGTTGTTGTTGTTGTTTGTAATAAAAGTAGCATATTTCCAAATTCTTACACAGATTTAAGCCACAGAATCACAGAATGTTTGAGGTAGGAAAGGACTTCTGAAAACCATTTTGCCCAAAACCTGCTCATGCAGGAACACCTGGAGCAGGTTGCCCAGGACCATGTCCTTTTGAAGATCTCCAAGGAGGAGACTCCACAGCCCCTCTGGGCAACCTGTGCCAATGCTCTATCATTCAGAGTTATACACCCTTGTAATTTATAGAATATAATTTCTAAAATTAGTATAACTCTAAAAACGAACAATTAATAATATTTTTGTGAAACAGACTATATTGCCAGCAACCAGATATCTCTCTTTTAATTAGTTCTAATGATGCATTTCAATTTAAATGAATAATTTAAATATTATGCAATACAATTTCAAACAAAACTTTGATATTCTCAAGAAAGGTAAAGAAAACTAAAAGGCTTTGCTTTATGACAGTTTACAAATTTGAGTTTACAAGCTTATGGATGTAAGATGAAGTATCTGCAACTTGAATTTGCCCTCTTACATGGCCTCATTAGATCTATTTTAAAATAAATGTATTTTACCCACAATTTTTTTGTTACCTTTATTTTCTACTTTCAGTTAGAAAGACCAATATTCAGGATGTTTATATCTTCTATAAGATGTGCAATGATAAACAGTGATTAACTTCAGAAGATAAACGTATCAGATTGATCTTCAACATTTCTACACTGCTGAACTTGTACTGACTCAGTGAGATGACTATCAACTCTAGACTATAGAATCTGCCAGCAGCAATCTTTCCCAGATTTGGTATTTCAGAGATTTAAATAGCCATGTTCTCTTTGACCTCAAATATACCTACCTCATGTCATGCTCTTTAGTGTGGTACAATAACTACAGGTGTTTCTGCAAATAGAAATGTACAATATTGACATATTAGTTTTGCCTCAAGTTACGAAGCAAATTCTTTTTACTCTAGTCTTGCATAAGATGTAAAGTGAGAAACTCTACTTACAAAAGGAGAGTAAAAGAGCTTGATGCATTTACCTAAACAAAATGAAGAGCCAGGAGGCATACAGTTGCTCTCCTAAATAACAATCAGGAAAACTAGCTAATTCACCTCAGCAGCAGTACTAGCAGCATTGGCACTAGAAAAAATGTGTGGACTGACTGAGAAAAAAATCAGGCTAGATATTGAAAGACTTCAAACAGTCTGGGAAACTATAGGACTATTTTCTTTTAGAAAGAGTAGAAACAAAGGAAAAAATGCTCATTTTCAAGACTGGATAAAGACTATGATTAAAATATGACATGACAGATCTGGGGCTGACAGCCCAAGAGGCTCTTGACTATCTTATATCCTGTAGTCCTTGGAGAAAAAAAAAATGACTTTAGTGACTCCTTCTTTTCAGTTGGAATCAGTTCTACTTCAAGCATAAAATTAAAAGCATCCTCTTTTAGTCTAAGCAATGCTTGGTTCGTGCTACTCTAGCTGTTTATCCCATAGAAAAACCTTATCTGCAAGTCAGTAGAAATGCATTTTTGCTTTCAGACCTTGTGAAAACATTTGTTTACACACGCCAGAGCTTTAGATATTTACAACTTGAGTCCAGAATGGTTGTGTACCCTACATGCATTTGTGTGTATGCGTGCAAACAGCTGACTGATTACTGTTAGTTGACCAACACGGTGCAAATATAGACAGGGGAAATGGCCAAGCCACTCTGCCTGACCTGTGATGCTGCTGGCAGAACACCCTGTGTCAACACTCCTCATCCATTTCAGCTGCAATATCCATTGCTTCACCTTCAGCTCAGCCACTTCAGTTCACCTGGCTCAAGGCTCTTTAAAGCTGCCTTCATACTGAGTAGATAGATCACTGTGGCACATACTTCATTTGTCCGCTAACTGACAGGATGTTAATAGCCCCCTAAGAGATGGGTGACAATTACAAAAGCATAGGGAGGAGAAGACGGCCTTCATCTTATGTAATTTACAGAAAGTGCACAGAAAGTATCTGGCCAGGCTCTTTGATTTGTGAATATGGGAGTAGGCATTCAAACATATCTCCTGGATTTGGGAAGTGCTGAACAATGTGTTGTGATGGTATGGGGGGTAGTAATATGCTGTGAATGGCATGTTTTCATGATGCAAATGGAAGATGTCATTACAGATAAAGAAAGTCCTGCTCAGAGGCTCACAGATTCAGGCCTCAGTTACAAACTATTCATTCTTCTGATGTCCTCTCTGCTAATATCACTCATAATAATCTGTGTAACTCTCAATCTCCAGTCAGTAAAACGGCTGACAGAATTTCCTTAGCTCACAGTTTCATAGGGATTGAGAATGGCAATATCTAGACAAGAACTGTAAGATCTAGGTAGAATGAGTGTGGAAGTAATTTATCATTTAAAGTTTATAAATGTAAGACTGTTTAAACAGCAGCTATTTTTGTGTGCTAGGGGAACATACTAATGCTAATAAGAAAAAAATGATTCAAATGTATAGCAAAAATTAATTAATTGAATAGCAAACAATGAACATTCTTTCTTGGCACAAAAATATTGTTGTTCACCCAAGAAATATTTGTGGAAACACCAGCACTCCTTCAAATTCAGCGAAAGATTGTTCATATGCTCAGAGGTAAAAAAAAAAAAAAAAAAAAAAAAAAAAAAAAAAAAGAAAGAAAAAGAAAAAAAAAGACATAATTATGCAGAATTCTAACAAGTAATTAAATTTTGAAATTGTGTCCACAAGTATTTGGCAATTATTCGAACAAGCTGCAAACTAAATACAGTCCTTCATTAAAAGGACTATTAAGACAGCAAATTCAAGGACTAAAATATGACAGAATCACCACACTTAACTTGCTTCTGCAATCTCATTTCTAATCCCTTATCTACAGTAAAATTTGACAATGAGATAGCATATTATAGACATAATAGATACAGATATAATTTTTAAGAAGATAACTGGAGGTTCTTGTGTGTTGCGTACTAGTCAAGTCACAGTACATGACTTTTACTAGCTGGAAGTGGCAGAAGGAAACCAATATGCAGACAAGAACCAGAAAAAAAGAAAATCTTTACATTATAGTAGCTGTCCATTCCCACTTTACTGGAACTTCTTTATGGAATTACTGGGAGTCAACTGAAACAAATGCAGCTTAGAAAACCTATGATATTGTCTGAAAGTGTTCTCATGCCTTTAATGAAAGATCAGCTGCTTTTTGGACTGGAATAGTAGGAATGCACAGTGAACATATAGTCATTTGGAAGAACAAGAGAGAAGTATTTCAGCAACTCTTTGCTCTTGTTACGGTTTTAGAAATGAATAATTTAGAAATAATGTAAATATAAGATAGAGATTCCCACAATAATGTAAGGTTAAAGCATAACAAAAGTTACATTTAGCATTTTTGTGTATTTAGTATTTTCTTTTTCTTTTTAATTTCTCTGTTAGACATGGTGTGACCTATTTCTTTGCATAATCCATTCTTTTTCTAGCATGGTTTCAACAGTATTTTAAGTAGATCATTTTATCACCTCCTCTTACTCTTTTCTTTCCAAAGCACTTTTCTCACTATTTTCTAACTATCTTCAGCATGCTTTTGGAGTGGAGAAGCTCTCTGTGAATATTTCACAGATGGGAAACTGAGTCACACATAAATATAACATTTACAAATTCTAATTTTGGATTTAGATTGATGTCAAGTTATGCATTTTTCATATCAGAGAAGCTTCTGTGTCTGAATAAAATTGTTGTCAGCATTTCTTAGAATTAGGATTTTGGACTGATTTCATTCCGTCTTAAATGCATCTGAACTTGAGAGAAAACAGGCACTTAGACAGCAGAAATCTTATCCAAAGGTAGAGACAAAACAGACACAACAGCTCACACCTGGAAAGTACCACTGACAACAAATGGAATCAAAACATCAAACTTAGATGTAAACATCTAGAATTAGGTGACGTGAATCCAGCTCATTATTCCCCAGGTTGAAAACCCTTGACATTAAGTATCCAAGAATTTCTAATAAACAGTGAAGCAAGTCTGACAGAGACAGTTGTTCTCATAAATCTTTGTTTTCTCTTAACTTAGACCACCTCAGTGGCATTATCCCTCAGAAAGGACAGTCATGATAAATTTAAAAATCATACTAACATTCCTTGTCTTTCATCAACTGCACTTCCCTTGTTCAGAGGGAAATGGAAGAAAAAGATGCCAAGCCCCTCTCATGCCTCAGCTGATGGGAGAGACAATTTAACAAAAGCTTGCTTTTACATCTCCTTAATGCTCAGGACAGTCTTGTCCTTCCCTCTTCACCCACAATCCCCTCATATTAAAGACAAAATCCTACAAATATTAGCTGTCAAATCTGTAAGAAGGCAAACAGAATACCCCTCTGGACCGTTATTTATTTCGAGTCAAAAAGCTTGTGGAGAAGAGTGAAAGTAAAAAAAAAATAGAAGCCTCTTCAGATTATAATTTAGAAAAGCAGCATTCCATAGACATCTCCAGCAATATCCACCTACCACTGGAAGTTTTACAAGCCAAGTAGATGATTGTTGCATTGGCTGCAAATGAAGCTCAGAACTCAGTGTTAATTCAGCCACCAAATGAGCAGAGGTACACAGAGCAAGGCTCTCTCTCCACCAAAAGATTTTATTTTCAGTCAACATACTCTGCTTGCAGGATCAGCTGTCCTAAGACTTCCGAGTTTGTGTTCCAAATGTACTCAAAGATCCCAAACAAGTTTGAAGCTCTTTCATACGAACATCCATATGTATAGGCAACATACTGCCTTTCCTCCAGAGCTTACAAACCTAAACAGGCAAATCAGCATGCAGCAGCAGAAAATCCAATATGAACAGACATTTTTTTGTAAGTATCTTCAGTACTTTTCTATCATTGCTGTTTCATCATTTGTATATATTTACAATCAAGCACCTCATTGATTCTTTGATTTTAGACAGTTTGATTTTAGGCTATGCTGAATATCACTCCCTCAGCATGGACATAATGAAAAGTAAAACTCCTTTATTTGCAAGATAGCATGAATCAACAGAAGCCTTTGTCCCATAAGAGTATAGGAGCCACATCAGAAGCATGAGGTGAGAAGAGTTTGATAGTAACAGAGAGAGGCTAAAGGACTGGTGGGCGAGCTCTGCTGTCTGTCAGAATTGACCCAGTTCCTCTGTTCTGCTCACAGCTGATTTTACGCATTACAGCCTTCCCTGTCATACTGTTTAGCAGCAGTGCATTCTGCTTTCTACAGTACTTATTGTGTCACTCTTCTCCATATCTCCATTCTGATTTAATTTGCATGAATAACTTTTCCTCTCCCCACTTTCTCATGCTTTTCCAATCATTCCTTTTAAGGAGCCTCAGCTATTTTTAAGGAAAAAATGAAAGAGACAGAGTTTTTTCTACAATTGAACAGCTCTTCATCTTTTCATTCCTACTCCATGTCCTCAGAGACAAAGGTAATCTTGTGGGCCTTCTCCTGATGGAGGAAGCTGATGGTGTTTCATTCTCACAGTGGGGTGTAGAAAGCTCAATATCTTGTCACTGGCATAAATGTTTAATACCCAGACAGGCAGAACTGTCTCATGATGGCTTGCTAATTATCCACTGTAGCAGACTGGATCTGATGCCCTTAAATTATTCTCCTTATTGGCTAGGCTTTTAAAACTAATCACTCATCATATTTTCAGAAAAATCAAACACAATGTTTTCACAATAAAGGTTCTACCAGTAATGGGAATGATACTAAAAACAGAGCAAAAGAGGACAGTGGTTTCTTTAATCAGGCATCGTTCCTAGCCATGCGGACTGGAGCTTGTATAGTGAGCAGAATTCCATTGAAGACGAGATCTTCCTCATACCCAAAGCTGTGGGCATTACCTCTGTTGAATGAGTAATTAGATGCAATTTGTAGAAAATTAGCAAATTTTTAAATGAGAAATGTCATTTGTAGCTAGGATTGCCATTTTAGTTACAGGAGATCTGGTGGCATAGAACTTGAAAGTATGACTCAGCATTACAGCTACACAATTCACTGAGTATTGGTGTGTCTCTCTAATGCAGAGAAACTGAAAAAAGAATGACTGTAGAATCCATTATCAGACGAATTAAAACAATTACAAAAAAGTAAAACAGTTTAATGTTCTTTTTGCTTTCAAACCATCATCAGCTCAAAAGTAGATTCAAAAATATAGTTGACGTTCTTTCTTTCGGTACCCAGTTAGGATGCAGAAAGGGTAAGGGATTCTTCATATTGTGTTCTTAAGAAAGAGAAATGAACTACCTTTCTCCTTTTCTCTAATGCAACAGAAACACAGACAGAAACACAAACATAAGCTGACACATTGAGAGTAAAATGAATGGAAGGTTTTCATAATATAAAAGATTACAGTAAGCATACAGAATGAGTTCAGAACCAAGCTTCTATCTTGACAAAATTCTTTATTTCTCCATGACAATGTATTATTGGCTGTGTTACCTAATGAAGCCTCGAAAGATTATTTTGGGAAGATATAATCTATTTTTCATTTACAGCAAAGAATCTAAGCCTTTATTTTAAATGCAGAATTTAAATGCTGGCAATTGAACATACAAGTACATTCAAGTTATTTATGACTAGTATAGCATCAATTTAGGTGCAATATGTGTTTTAAAGGTTTTTATGCTGAATAACAATAAAAACAAGTATCATCGATATACAGCTTAACCATGAAACCATGAATGATTACAGAATCACACAAATCCATGTAAGCTGAAACACTGTTGGCATTTACTACATAGGGAACTCATCTACACATGGAGAATAGTAGACAATTGAGAAACTCTACCTAAAAAGTATACATGTATAGTTGTACTACCTGTGGGGAAAAAAAAAAAAAAAAAAAAAAAAAAGGAAATAACAGAATCCCTTCAGACTGCAATAAAGATGGATATTTTGCTCGAAAGGTGTGGGTTCCTGAATCATTAAGCTGGTAGACTTCCAAATGATATTGAACAATATATACTTAACTCTATTCTAAATATTCTGTTAAAATGTCATTTCAGCCTGCTCAACAGATGAAGCCTCTTATTGGTATAAGCAGCTGGTAGCCATGCCTCAACCTACTTATGGACATACTTAATGCCCCAAAAACTTAGGGAGAATTTTTCAACAGCTCTTATTTTTCTTTTTATTAAATTAATTTATTAACTTCTTATCCTATTTAAAAAAAAAAAAAAAAAAAAAAGTGTCATCCCCTCTCTGAAGGCACTCAGCCACTGCAGATTTTCTTTGCATTTTTCTCATTTAGGAGTCATTTCTGCTCTGTTCAGTCATAAGTCAAGTACCTTATGACAAGTCATTTATAAACTTTCTTAATACTATCAGACTCATTTCCTATTATTTTTTTCTACAGCTTGAATAATCTCTACAGAATAGCAAATTAATAAACAATATAACTGCTGTACACGTGACTTGAATTTCTATGGGTAACTACTAGTCTGCGTTCTCTATGGGAGAGAAATTCACTTATGTGTTCACTGGCAGTTTAGAGTAGGTAATTTCAGCTGTTTCTCCAAAAGATCTGCATTTGGAGCATATGTTGATTTTGCTGACCAGTTTATATAGTGGTAAATGCAAGCTTTTGATAACTACGCTACTATTATAATCAAACATTGGCTGCATTTTAAATTACTACTATTTCTTATGCAATGCATAATGAAGGATAATGCACGTAGCTTTAGAGCTCATTTTGAGTTTCAAAACAAGTTACAATGCAATCACCTGTTAACCTTTTCATCCCAAGGGTTTTTCTACAAAAAGCTAATATCCTTGACAGCTCCTTGTTTATTTTCAGATCCATGCACTGTTTGCCACTAGTGACCTTGCAAGCAGATTCACACCTTGCAAAGTCCCTGACCTTGTAGTCATTAAAATCAAATCACACACTGGGCAGGCTTCCATATTCATTAGGACAGCAAGAAGATAGATTTGAACATGGGTCTGAAGTGACCAATACATTCATCAGCCAATTTCCATCATCTTCAACAATTTCAGCTTGCTTAGGGATATTACCAGATTAATTGATACAGAAAATCTTTTGCAACAAAACAGTAGCAATGCTAAACGAATGCAGTATGTTTCTAATTAAAAAGGCTGTGATAAAACATAAGTCATAAATTACAGGTTGCCCTATGAATACTCATGTGAAGTTCCTAGATAAGTTATTTTTGTTTGATGTAGAGGTCAGGTTTTTCAAAACATGTTGTTAGTGAAATCTAAAGAAAGATCATGTCTACAACTGTAAGAAACTTTATATAGAATATTTTGGGAAAAAAATAAACTGGAGAATGCTAAATAACCTTATTCATTTCCTGTGTATCCATTTTGTAAGCTCATTAGCAAGATAAAATTTTAACAAAATAAATGAAAAAAGGATTAATGACAAGCAAAAAGTATAACATTGAAATCTAAAGGAAAGAAACTAAGATCAAAGGTAACATTTTCCACGTAATGTTTTGGCACGCATTTGCCTTTGTCTACAAAGTTCTCAAGGAAAAGTGAAATGTATGTGAATATATTCTGAGGAAAAAAAAATATACTGTTCACATTGGGAATATTTACGCATGACCTTGTTTGAATTTAAAGGGAGAAGCATTTGAAAGAGAGTGGCATAAAGGAAAAAGTTTCACATATATAAATAGTAAGTCTCAACTGAATCACTAACTGACAAAGAGGTTACGCAAAAATCTGTGTTTGTTCTCATCATAAAGCACATTTACAGTAATACTATTCAAAAACATTTAAGATTACATGGTAAAGGCCAGTGTTATATCAAAACATTTTCCAGGGGACTGAGCTTCAATAATTTGGTCAAAGGTCTCTTTGCACAGAAGGCAGCTGAGGGCAGGCTGTAAGCTCCTCTTGAATTTTTAGCGTTTTTTTTTTATTATTATTTTTGTTGGTGGTGTCTTTTCTTCCCTCTCACATTCTGCATTCATCTATATGAGTTTTCATGAACACACACATTACAAACTTTAAAAAATCAGGTCTCTTACTCCTAGCCTTAAAACTGTAAGTTATATGCTGCTAACTGGCTTTGCATTTTCATTCTGGCAGTAATTTTATTTTTCACTGAGCATAGGCACAGTGGTGACAGCAAATAAAAACAAAGAACTGTAGAAGAGAACTTTTGATTCAGAAGGCTTTGACCTGATTAACAGCTTCCAAGTGACATTTGAAACAAATCACCTCTTTTTAGAGATTTCTCCAGCCCTACATCAGCAGAAGTTTATAATGGCAGCATCCTGCAGGGATCAGTAAAATCACTCTGCTACCATGTATATAAGCCAGCATATAATTTATACATTAACTTCCACAAATACAAACTTGTTTAAAAAAAAAAACAACAAAAAAAGACTGAACACATTCATACCTGAGAAGACAAACAGCTTAAGAATGAAAGATAATTCTAGAACTGGGGTCTTCAAGAGAGAGGAAAGAAAAGAATGACAGAAAAATCAATATTGCTTTGGAAATGCATTCCCTGAAACAGGAAAAGGGCTACTGTCTTGAGAATCCAGTGTATAATAAGCAAGTGGCTATTCCTCCATGTTTGTTCAAGACCATGTGATGGATGTCCTGAGACAGCATCTGTAGCGATAAAACCAGTGTAATAGACTTTCCATACTACTGCACAGTAAACTACTCGATACAGAGCAACACTATCTGTATCTTTTGTGTAATAGTCAAGCATTTTTCATTTATACTGCCCTATCATAACCTGTGCTTTGTTCATACTGGGCCAAAGCTCAAAGGCTCTGGCACCCATTTATACCATAAATTGAAATAATGTGAACGACTGTATATAGTTCTACAAAACTTGTCTAGGGAGTTGTGTGTGTAATGAGAACAGTTTTGCAGCCAAGACTCTTTCTGTGGTGAAAACTAAGACCGCAACTTTCTTCTTTCCCTGGAGAAAGCAGGCATGTTCATGGCAATAAATACATTGTTTTGAAAGCAACTAAAGCTGGTTAGTCTTTATTGCATTAATGTAAAGAATATTCTTTCAAGAAAATTAGATTCATAAGCATAAAGGCAATTACCTTAGCACACAAGAGAGACTTTTCATGTCATTACATTGTATGTCCCAAATATTCAGTAAATTAAATGCACCCTTGATACTTCAGGAACACGATCACTGAGAAGGTGAGTGTCTAAAACAGTATATGTTAATTTATTCATAAGTACAGAATTTTACAGTAATAGTATTGTTGGAACGCAAACCGTGCATACTATAGCTCTTTGAATTCAGAAAAAAAAATATTGCAAAACAATGATGCTTTTTCCTATTTTTTATGGAGGAAAATTTTCTTATTAACATTTTTAATATTATTTTATAAACTACTATTAAAAATTAAAATATAATTATCAGTCCTTATTTACTGATTGGTGAAAAACAAAGATTGGTGTAATAAACTAAAAAAAACCCCAAAGTTATGTATTGCGATTTGAGACAAAACCACTATAAAAATGTATACTACATACAAAGAACTTTCTTACAGTTGACATTATGTGTTTACACAGTCTGCATTCTGCTGTTGGCACTAGCAGTCTAACTCCATTTTTAAACACAGTTAAGTTCACAAAGGAGTCGAGGATCATTAAGATTCTGATTTGCTGAGGGGCTGAGAGCCGGCACAGCCCGTTGCCTCCAAATGACTCTATGATCTCGTCTGCATCTTCAAAAAACTAAAATCATGTTCAGAACATTTATTGCATTTGCAATCAGTCCTATAAGCCACAGAGTTTGTGTATATACATGTATATATCTAAACGTGAAAATTTCAGGTGCATGCTAGGCCATCAAGAAAGTGAAAAGCACAAATCCAAAAATCAGTCAGCATACATGGAAATAGTCAAAACGAGCACAGTAGAACATCAGCCCACATTACTTACCTGCATAAAAGTGGCAGGTATACTGCACTGCAGCAGACCAGCACAGCATATTTTTTAGATTGAGTGGTGCATAATCCACATTTGGACTGTATTTGAATCTCTTTTAAAGTCATTGCAATACTTCTGTTCTAATGAACCTTCCCTTATTCAGTTCATTGATGCAATTATCTGACTAGTTAATTTCAAACAAAGCAATGCAAGACCGTATTCTATTTGCCAGGTAGAATCACATTTTTCTTGTTTTAGAAAGATTTTGCTGCTCAGCTTCCAAATTTCATCAACAGTTTCTCATGGCTACAATTCCAATGCTTCATTTAAGGTGGTCTTGTGTACTCTGTGTGTTTTAAGTGGGTGTAAACATTACTTCTAAATATTTCACCTATAAATACAACATATCTCTACGCTAAAGTGTTCTGTTAAAAATCAATTTCCTGAAGTTAATTTTTTTAAAATAAGGATGAAAATGTAATTGAGCATGGATTTCCTCTTCACAGCTCCAGCTGCAATTCCAGTTTTAATATAATTGTTTCTGTGTTTAGTACCGATCTTGAAAATGTTTAGAAAGCTGGATAATAAAGCACAGCTTAGAGAAGCAATAACTGTTCAGTATAAAAGGTCGAATTTTACAAAGGTTCATCATTTTCCATTCATAAAAGCGAAGAATGCTTAACGTAATCATGAAAGTAGGAAGAAAAAGTCAGAACACAAACCTGGTGCACAAGCAGAGAATTAAACTGTGCATCTCTGGAAACAATAGATCGACTCAGGAGTAAAACAAATCACATCAACATTCTTTGTCTCTATCACTTTGCAAATTACTTGCTTGGTGGTCTCCCTTCTTTCTTAAGGGTAACAAAGGGTGCAAGTGTTATCATAGAATCATAGAATCACAGAATAGCCTGGGTTGAAAAGGACCTCAAAGACCATCTGGTTTCAACCACCCTGCCGCGGACAAGGTCACCAACCACTAGACCAGGCTGCCCAGAACCACATCCAGCCTGGTCTTGAATGCCTCCAGTGATGGGGCATCCACAGCCTTCTTGGGCAACCTTTTCCAGTGTGTCACCACCCTCTGAGTGAAAGAACTTCCTTCTAATATCTAACCTGAATTTCCCCTCAGTTTACAACCATTCCACCTTGTCCTATCACTATCCACCCTTGTAAACAGCCGGTCCCCTCCTGTTTATATGCTCCCTTCAAGTATTGGAAGGCCACAATGAGGTCTCCTCAGAGCCTTCTCTTCTCCAGGCTAAACAAGCCCAGTTCCCTCAACCTTTCTTCACAGGAGAGGTGCTCTAGCCCTCTGATCATCTTAGTGGTCCTCCTCTCGACTTATTCCAAGAACTCCATGTCTTTCTTGTACTGGGGACTCCAGGTCTGGACACAATAATCCAGAGTAGCAAGCATGATCAAAGAAGAAAAGGTTCTACAGTCAAAAAAGTATAAAAAGACGGCATTTCAAAATTAAATTTAACACGAAATGATCCTATCAGCTCATAACAGCTGCAGCTTAAATGTAGGTGGTGATTTTTTGGTGAAGCAGTGGGTGGTGATTCTTAATATACCTTAAATAAGATTATCTCAGAGTATACAGTTGAATTGTTTATGAAGAAGCCAATGCAATTTTAACGTATTCAGACATAATTTAGAAATAATAATTTAAAAATGTAATAATACAACAAAAATATACTGGCATTCTAACTGTATTATCCATCTCTTCAAAATATGTGTGTTTTATGGAGGTGAAAAAGGAGTTTTTTGGTGGATCTCTCAGTGTTGCTGAATTTCAGGAATCAAAAAACAGACTTCTGACTAATGCGTAACTGAGTAATCACTGGATTAGTTTGGGTAATCATCTTACCCAAAGGAAGAAAAACTGAAGAAAAAAAAAGTCCTAATAGCTGTGAATCAGGCAAATTTTATACAGACTTTTTTTAATCATTTTGAGGATAAAGTTTAAGTTGAATCAAAACAAAATTCAGCAATTCTATGACTTTCTACCTAAGAGAACTGTGAAGCATTTTAATCTCAAGAAGATGACATATTCAGTGGAATATAGCTTCATCAAAAGGTATATAACTATCTCGATTAATTACAGAAAGGTATGTGATCTTCTATCTGATTAATGATTATGATTTTTTTTTTTGTTCTAGAGGGAAACTGGAATGTCACTGAGTAGGGGACAAAAAACAAAAATGAGAGCAAGCAGAAAGTTGCCGTTCCTTCAGTCATAAATAAGGCAAAGTATTTGATGCAGCAGTTCCACAGGGATTCTATGATGCCAAGACTGAGATTTTTGAGACTGAATTCTCCTATGCCACGCTTCAACAAATGGTAGTCAAAATATTTTAAATCATTATTAACGTTTACTGATATTCAATATATCACAGAAGTTTAGATGAATCTTGAGAGTAATAGCACTTGCTAAACATTAACAAGATTTAAAATATCAAGTAATGGCAACAAGAGAGAGGGACAGAAGAGAGAGGGAAATAGAGAGGGAGGGAGGAAGATAACTGTGAATAAAATATCAAAAATAATGATAAAGCAGAGCAGAGTATTGCTTGGAAATAAAAATATGTTGCTTCAGATAGCACCCGATAAATCTACTATGAAAAGGTAACAAGTTCTTTGGATTTAACGGCACAGTATTCCAGTGGAACAAGAAATGAGAACTATCCATCCTACATCTCAAGTTTATACATCAGGAAAACACCTCAACAAAAAAGGAAATATGATCTGCATAGCAAATACTTCAGACTCTAGAATCAAATTCAGTAGTTACAGAAACATAACTTTGGTAGCAAAGGACAGAGAATACCAGAATGCTAGCTTTACAGACAGGTATCTAAAGATATTATGACTTAATCCAGTAGAGGATCCCAATCACTGAAATTTAAACTGTGCTTTGAGTTAAACAAGTGCTCAGTGCTTTACTGTTAATGCTGAATGGGAGAGGCATTTCATGAGTACCTAAAGGAGACTGGATTTATCTTTCTCAGCATTCAGAATTTTCACTGGAGATGTCACTATGATATCTGAACATCAATTAAAATACAGAGCTGACAAAAACTTCAAGTTTCAATTATGTAAGTTCGGCTATTTCCCAAGCTATATTTACTGAGATTTAACACTCACAGCTCTCAGGACAAATATACTCAAGGTAAAGTTATGACAAGGACAGATTCTGTCACTTCTCTCTTATCCCAAAGGTTTAGCTCTACTTTTTCTCTCTTTTATGAAATGAGGCTGCTTTCACTTCCTCACTGTGTTTTCCCTGAAGCAAACATCGCAGACTGCTAGCAAGCTTAAAGTGTCATTTTAGCTAGTGGCTTCTCTTGCCCAATTGCAGCCTGGGTCTCACTTGCTCGTACCCTGATCCCTTGAGACTACTTCTCCATCCTGACCAAAGAGAAGAATGTGTATCAAGCATGGAATTGGACACATGAACACAAGACAGAGCCAAACTGCATGCAGAAAGAAGTGACCATGATTTAATGAAAACAAACTATTTTCTGGTGCCCAAAAACAGTTAAAAAACAAACAAACTATTAAACAACAATAACAAAAAGAAACATAGACAGTTTTGGGGCTAAGAAAAAAGGAACGAATAATAATACATCTGTAAAAGCTGACTCAAAATGTGTGAAGAAAGGTATGCATTTTTAGAGAAGAGCTGAGTAACAAGGGATATTAGATAAAACTAATTAAGTATGGGTTCATGATAAAACTATATTGCTTTAGAAACTTTCCATTACTATTTTTATGGTGCTGTATTTAGACTGTTCTAGTGAATTTATGGAACAGCATAAAGGCAGGAAAAGGCAAAGAAATTTGAAACAGCAAAGTAGTAGTGGCTCTTGAACATATGGCTCACAAAACAATACTGAAAAATATTTGTATTCTTCCTGAGGAAACTGAATTTAAAAGTGAGCACAGATCTGCATAAATACATGGGATCGATGAGCATGCAAGTTAAGTGTTTTAATTGAATACTATCAACAAAGAGCAGAATGGCTACAAGCTAACAATATGGTACAGTTAATTTGACTCAAATTTTTTAAGACATATGCAGTTCTAGCATGAATCTGAAATACATATTCCAAAATTCTCTTTGGACTCACCACTATCAGTGTAATAGTACATATATATATATGCACATCTGCATGTTAAACACATGCACAAATGTCATAATTTACAGATAAACCATTTCATAAAAGTAACCATCATGAAATATTAGGGAAAGAAATCCAGATTCATTCAAATTTCCAACAGACATTTATGAGAACTTAAAAGAAGAAGCGGTGCATGCTTCCTCCATGAAGACATGTGAGTGAACAAAAAGAAATGCCATTATCCAGTTAAATGTGAATAATGATATTCACTATAAAGATGAGATCAAGTGCTGCAGTTATCAGAATGCCAAAAATCATAAATAAGACAGTATTTGCATTGATCTCGTACCCTCTTATCTGAACTATGGGGTATTCACTAGTATTTCTGAAGTAGGCCGAAAGAGGTTTATGAGTGATTCACAGATTTACAAATTTACACATTCGTTAGAAATGTTATCCAGTAATACAGATACTGCAAAAATTAAGTAGTAGTGACACAAAATGTGTAAACAATTGGATGACCTCTGTCAAATCTAGGGGAGTTGCACCCAGCTGCAGGAAATAAGTCACTCAAAAAAAAGATGATCCAGTTCCATGGATGTCTGCTCAGTATATGCTCAAGAAGCTCTTGCAACAACAACAACAAAACCGATGCTTTATAACTCCTAATTATTTGGGAAAAGTAAGAATGGAAAACTAATCTCTAACTCTCTCATTCTGCTCCGAAAGTAATGCCTCCTATTTTATTACATTGGCCCATGACATCAGAGTCAGATGTTGATGGTATGGCAGTAGAGGTTGAAGCTTCCCACCAATATGCCATTACATTTTGTTACCGTGAGACAGATGGCAGCAGAGGGGCAGTCTGACAAAATGGTGAATGACACAGAATTGCATATGAAGAAAAGGTGTATCTCTGAATTCCTCCAAGGGAAAAATAAGGACTCATTCACATTTATCAGTGTTTGCTTAACATCTGGAGATCAAACAGTGGAATCGAGCACAGTGAGGTGGTGGGTGGGTGGTTCATTTCAGCAGTGGTGACAGGAACATGGAAGTCAAGCTACATTCCAGACAGCCATGCAGATTCTTATGAATTTGGCATGCATGCTCTTTTTCACTGATGGTGAAAATGCATAGCTAATGGTGGTGAAAAAGTTGAAAAATAGTGTTTTCTAGCTGAATTTGCTCTATCAAGTAGATACGGGCTACCTGATAGTATTTTGTATAGCCCAAGTACGTGGGCTCTTTGCATCTACTGTACTTTCCATGGAAAAAAATAGTAGGCAATAATTTTGGAGTGATCTTCAACCAAGTTTTAAATTTTCTAGGAGGATTGCTTAAATAATGTTTCATACGATGTGATTCGCATATGTGGACAAGACAATTCATATGACTGGTTCTAGTCCTTACTGGTCTTTCTTGCAGCAGACAGTACTCCACCTTAGGTGTTTGAAGTGACAGTGCCCAGTTTCATGACAAGAAGTGTTCAGTGCCTCTTCTTACTGTTCCTCACTTCTGCTTGTGGTTCCCTGACCCTTTTCTGCATCAAGTTGCACCCACACAGCCACTGGCAGGGCTGTCACTTGTCACTTTTGTTCCCAGAACAGGGAACAAAACAAGATTAAAAACAAAACTTCCCTCTCCTTGACTTCATTTATCTAAATCAGTCCTCGTATCCGATTTGATGCACTTCACGCCCTCACAGGCAATTTTCAGGGACTCAGCATTGGAAGATACAGTCGGGAAAAGAGACCACTTAAACTGTCATTGCAGTACCAGGGAACTATATTTTCATTTTGCACTTGAACCAGCTGACAGCCTGGCAACAGAGTGAGCGTGATAGGAGATACAGATGAAAAACTTACTTCATCCCAAGTTATTGCCAGTTTGGTTAAGTTCTCCAGAGAACACCCATTCTATTTTCTCACCTCTTATCATCCTAAGCCATCCTAGGATTTCCAAGTTATCAGAGAGTCAGATGGATGTAAAATTAGATTACAGTATTCAGTACATTGATAACTACTCATTTTGTTAACACCGCTACCAAACATACAGTACACACTTAATGGAGTAAAAAGAAGACTAAATTAAAATAAAATCAAAAATCAAAAATGCCATTCATTAATCCACTTTAAGTACCCAAATATCCATCTGTCCCAATAAAATAGTGCATTTTTTTCTGTAAGACTTCTCACTTGCACAGCCCAGAAGCTCTGTGCCCCTGGGCTAGCGACATATTTAGCTGCCTTTCTGTTAAATTCTGGCCCCAGTATTTTGGCAGCATCCACAGCAAGGCAGATCTGTGGATTAATTTTGATTAACTTTTGAAGATACAGTAATGTGGCCTGGCATGAGGCAATGAAATGACTTGAGTGCACAGGCTGAACACCTGCAAGGAACTGTTTCTGGAGTAAGGCAATAGAAGTGCCAGAGTAGATGGACAGGGCAGACACTGGGCACAGCTGGCCACCTGAGATTCTCCATGACTGCCATCACCAGCACTCTGCTTTAGAAACTGTGGGATTGCAGAAGTCATCCTTAAAATGGGGATTTTAGGTCATTTCTAACCTTGTGAATGTAATCTCTATGTAAGTAATAACCTTTTATATTCCAATCCATTTTTACCCATAGATACAATGGTGTAGAATTTACTCTGTACTATACTACTTTCTGTTAGCCTGTATCATTATGGAGTAACACTTTTTATTCATTGTAAAGCCTCAGAAAATCTTTTTTGTCCACAAAATCTTTGCTCAATGGAATCTTTGTGAGTTTTAAGTCATCAAAAAAGTACTTTGTTATCACCTGCTGTGTGTGTTAATGCAACACAAATGGAAACTGAAGAAATCTTTCTGCACTGTTTAGACTTTGTGATGCTAAGTACAGTTCATACAGCTTCTATTTTAACATTATTTTAAGAACTAATTTATTCTCTCACTTAAACACTTTTTCTGGTAGCCTTAGTAACAGTAATGATACGATCTTAAACACAACATCTCACCTAGGCAGCTATCACAGTGCAGACATTAGTGTGCCACAGAGATATTTGAATTCTTGTCAGTATATAAGTTCTAGCCAACCTAAACTTAGTCATTAGTGTTATGTAATGACAGTATAAAAACTGCCATCACTAAAATTAGACACTTTAACATGAGCATTCCAACCAAAAAAAAAAAAAAAAAAAAAATCATTCTCCATTTTGAAAGTCACATCTCATTTCCATAGGCCCATAAGGAGTGTCTTCTAGAAGTGAGAAGAAGGAATCTCAAATAACTTTTATACTGTTCATCCATCTGCTGCACTTTTGTTTTCTATCACAACAATTAGAGAAAAGAAATTCCTGGGCTGAAGTTTCATGCAGCAAACATTTGGCCTTCAGCATGATAAGGCTATTCTATTTGAGTAATGGTCCTTGAAAACAGAATGTTGTGTACTACTGAGGGCCAAATCTTCAGATGGCATAACCTGGCATAACTCCACTGATTCAGTAAAAAGGATCACAGACTCTCTGAGCAAACGAGGTATCATTTTAAGCTTGGAATGTGCCCCTCGCATTGTGAACTATTGTAATTCAACTGAATAAGCACTGCTGATAACTGGAAAGCAAGTATTTCCAGAAAAATGTTAAATCAGCCTCTTAGTAAGGAAGACTCCAAACAGTAATTTGTCAGGAAAATTAAAAATCTTACAGACTACTACTATAACAATATTGATACTGATACATAAGAACTTTTTCTCATTTGGAGTATTATGTGTAGCAAACTCAGCGTTAAGATCTTCCAATGAAATTTTTCTATTCCATACAAGTGTTAATTGGTAATACAACTAACATAATAAATCATTTTTCATTAACACAAAACATTTGATATTAAGCCTATTAAGCCTGCATTTTTAGAGGTCAGCTCTTAGTGTAGGTATTTCTTTACAGCAGCAGATAACAGTGAGGAGTCATACATTGGGTCACTGAAAATAAAAAGATATGGAGAAGGATTATAACAGTGGAAACTTTATTAAGAGTAAATTTTGGTGGTGTAACAAGGACAGAACTTGACCTTCCCAAATTTATATATAAAAAAAAGAAAATTATAAACAAGACAGAACTTTAGGAAGACACTCCAGAAAGCCAAATTTGCTGAGATGAGAAACAGAAACAAAACAAACAAACAAACAAACAAAAAATAGTTGCTTGTCTAATTTAAAATTGATCCTACAATAAGAAACTGATCAAGTAGTAAAAAAAACCAACAATAACAACAACAAAAATAGTGGGGGAGGGAAGGAAGGGGGGGAATGCTTCACAATTGCAACAACTGTATGCATTCTCATTTTCCCATTAGAAAAACAGAATAAATTATAATTGAACATATAAGATTAAAAAACTACTTAAAAACTGTGCTCTCTAAGCACAATCAGTTCTGACTGTCTGCTCTTATTAACCACCTTGTCACCAGAAAATGTTCCTTATTAAATCATCCAAGTAATAAAATAAACTGTTTCTCTTCATGTAAAATTAATACAACTGGACTGCAATTGTATTTTCAACATTTTGCACTTTAAATGTAAATACTATCCATTATTTTCATTACAAAAATGTTGTACTGATGTTTATGCTGTTAATTCAGTTTTCCTATGACCAATTTTGTTGTTTTTAAGCACATATCCAACATCCACTTTGTGAACTCATACAATTGCACTTTGCGGGATCAAACAATTTCTGCTACTGGACTGTGGTCATGTTGCAATTTTCACACAGGAAAGTCAAATTGCAATAGGAGAGCATTTGTTAGCACCAGAATTCAGAATTTACTACTACAGTTGCAGAACATGGAGTGAAAGCAGTTCATCCTGATAGAGCTAGGAATGTTCACTGTACAAGTTTGAGATTAACCATATTACTAGCCTGTAATAAATCTTCAACACTTTATGAGGAAGGCTGGTACAGTATGAAAAGGTAGCATAAGCATGGGAAAGTCCCATGTGCAGCCAGATTAGAGCTGAATGAACTAATGAAATTGAATCAAATTTAAAAATGAAACTGTGTGGTATCACAACTGAGAAGACAGCATAAATTTATTTGCTATGGCTTCATGCTTTGCTCTAAGATACAGATTTAAAGAGTATTTCAATGTCTTACTCACTGTATTCCTCTTAAGTTTATATTTGAAGCCTGGGTACACCAAAAGGTATGGCTACATACCCACATACTTCCATAGTAATTCCACATTGGAATGTTTTTTTAAAAATTACGAAAGGAAACGCTGACAGAACATCAATTTCAGGAGCCATTACATTCTCTGAAAGACAATAGGGAAGAGAGAGAGGAGGGAAACATTAGAAAATTTTGTTGCAGTTTTGGGAAACAGCCCTCCCCACAAAAAACAACCAGGTGCCATGCTGAGAGATCATCATTCTTTCAGTGATATGTTCCGAAGTACCTGTTCTTTTTCCCTGTGACTTTTTAAAATATTGTTCTAGCATAATAAATTTATAGCATCTAATCAATCTTACCTTTCTCTTAGACAACATCTATATCATCAGAAGTCTACAATAAAAAGTGAAGAAATGCAAGAAAATTATGTTTTACTCTTGCTTTCTACTGAAGATGTTTTAAATCTCTCTCATCTCTGCTATTCCCCATCACGTAACCACAAAATAAGATTAAGTGTTGTTTAAACATCCTAACATTTCATTTTCAGATCTACTTTCTGAATATTCAAGTTTAGGAGTGTTTGGGCTGGTTACAATATTTCTGAAATGATTTTGCTCTAACATCAATTGTAGAAAGCAAACCATGCAACTGCAAACAAAGTAATAAATTTGTCTTTTAAAAAGATATGAGAATATTCAATGAAAATCCTCAAAAGCGTATTACCATACATTGTTTCTCATGAATTTAAGACGTGTAATGCCAGAAAATATATACTAAAAATAATGATGAGATGCACAGATATTGGGCTATTTGTTCAACTTTGGGAAAGGACATATTACAAGTAATTTTTTTTTACAGAAATCTCAAAACAGTGAATTCTTTATTGATTCTAATAAAAAGCAGGAATAGTAATCAAGACCCTCAGAAAATCTCATTATATTTGTAGCAAAGAACAATCAGGGGAAAAAAAAGTTCCTTACAGCAGACATATATCCTATTTTTGTAAGCTTGATTTCACATAGTCATTTGCACCAAAAGCAATCTTTTTGAACCAGTAGATTTCTCAAGAGTATCCGGTTAAAGTATTCTTAAATCCTGATTAATTAAAATGTGTATTGTATAAATACTCTTTATCATATTTTACTATTTTCAGAAGTACACCATACTTCCTTCTGATTCTTCTAAAATACTAAGCAGCAGAATCTCAGTTTAAAACTGGACATTCTATGACTATTCTATATTTTGTAATGTTTGTCCATTGTTATACAGAAGCTATGCCAAAGAGCAGTCTCTATCCTGAGGATCTCAAAATGTTTTACTAAAGATAAGCAAAACTTTGTCATTCATACTCCAGAGATGGGAAGCCATTATCAGAGAAAGATATATAATTAGCAATCCAAGGTCACAAGTCAGGTCACTTGCATAATTGCTTTTTTAACATTATGACCAGACTCCCATTGTTGTCATTTAAATGAGCATACTTTAGGGGCAAAATATGCCTTAAAATGACATTTGCAACATACTTGGAAAATCACCTTAAGTCTCAAAAGATCTGAACAAAGTGTACATCTATGATTATCACACTAAGATGCAATCAGGACTGATGCTTTTCCTATAGATTTACATAGGAAGACACATTTGTACCAATACTGCAATGATTCTGTGTCACGCAATAGTTAGTTCACTACTCCTCAATCTGCCTGTTTTAGCAATTCTGCTCACATTGTCAGGAGCCCCTAGCATGACTTTGCTGTCATAGACTTACATAAGTGCATGGGATTCACAGCCCTTGTGAAAACAGAACAGCACGTCCTTCTGCTGCCTCTGACTTCCAGATCTTCCAGCACTATATATTTCCTAGCCACTATGCTCTTAAGTTGTAAACTACCTCTGTTGGTTCTGCATTTTTTCAAGTTGGACTTGTAAATGAAGATAGCAACATTGAGCCACAACATCTATCTCTGAAAAAACAACATATTCTTCTCTTTGAAGTTTTTGTCTATGTGAAGGTAAGCAGCCAAGAAACCAGTCATTTTTCATGCATTGCAACAGATCTTCTTAACACTGTTATTTACATACTATTGATTTGTTATGTTTGGCCATCTGTTTGTGGGTGAAATACCGTAGGCATATTTCTTTTCTTTTCTTTTTTTTTTTTTTTTTTTTTGTACTTTGCATAAAAAACATACCAAATTCTTCTCTTTTTTTTCCCTTATAAATACTCTATGTTCTTTTCATCCTGAAGGAAAAATTCTACATAAAGATAATCCAAGACATTAACATTACTGTTTGTGAAGTATCATCTGTGAGTTTCTATGGGATTTGAAGCGCTGAATGGATGGGTACTTTTTTCACTCTAGAGAATGTCTTCACATGTTAGAGACATTTTTTCACTTTTAAAATAATATTAAATGGAAACCGTGGTTTCACATATTTTAACTCTATGTTCCATTTTAAATATCGTAAGCAGTGTCAATAATTCTGAACCCACAAACACTTTTAAACAGCAGATCAGGATTGCTTAAAGAAACCAACCAAAGAAACAAAAAATTTGACAATGATAATACGAAATCTGCAGTTGACTTCAAATTCAGTTAGAAGATAACCTGCTGTATTAATACCCTGGAAGCAGTATCTTGTATAAATCCTTTAACAGCAGCTACTTTGAACACAGTAGCTGATCTGAAATGCCCTGTGATTTAAATCCAAGTAATACACAAAGTAATCCTCAAACAACTGAATCCGATTTAACTTCACAAAACATCTGAATTTGAGTGTAGGAAAGCAAGCATTTCTAAAATCTCACTTTTAACCTTAATCTCTTTTTCTAACTCTTTCTTGAAGTACAGCATCTGCACATCCATCTCAATTATGTGTTCATGTATATACATATTTTTAAATATGTAATGTATTCAGTTTACTAAGAACAGTTTCTAAGGAGAATTTTCCTCAGTTCTAAAACTAGCACTACAATTTTCAATGTCTGATGATAGTTTGTACAGCAAAATGCAGCAAATATGTTCTAAACTGCTTTTTTGAGCTGATAAACAAGAAATATTTATCATCTTAGACTTGTTTGCTTTTTTATCCTTCCCCTGTACAAGATTTTTTTTTTTAAATAAACAAACAAAAGAGATCAAACAAGCAAACAACAACAAAAAATGCCCAAACACAGAAATACCATTTCCCATCAGGTTCAAACCATGGCATTTCAAAATTCATGAGAGAAAACTGGGCAACCACTCAAATCCAGATCATTTATGATAAAATCAGTGTTACATGGAACTCTGGCCTGCTGCTACGTTACTCATTTGCAAATAAGTAATGGGTTTATGCATAAAATCAGTGCATAAAAAAAATCCTGATTCAGGTAACTTCCCTCTGGACTGCAAAGAAAGAAATGTAACCTTTGTATTAAACCATCACCAGTCTAATCTAAGGTGTTACAACTCCTCTACATGTCTTTCTCAAGAAGAATAACAAAGCAAGAATGCAACTGAAGTGGCTTTCTACTAGCAGCTATTTCTTTTCCCATTAACCAAAGCCATAACGGAGTGAGAACCAAAGACATGCTAGGCTACCTCACTTCGTTTAAGTAGATGACACTTACATATTTAATTTTATAGTTTAAGACATTCAGTGGCATTGATTCTTCTCTATCCCTGAAGCCCATAGCCATGCAGATACAAAACCTCCTTTTTCCAGGTTCTTAATTCTCAGTCCTTACGCTACACATGGAAGAGTCAGTGGAATGGACAAGTTCTGTGTCTCAGTCAATTCAGTTAAGAGCCTAGTGTCTTTATTAAGTCATGGGAAGAAAATTTGGGGCAAATGTCTACTTCCGTCAGCTTTACTACGCAGAGGATAACTTTCAGCTAAAGGATGGAGATGAGCAATTGACAATGGCTTCTTCTTAGAGGCTGCAGCAAGATTCAGTATCATCTATCTGTCAGAGGTCTCAGAGCGTCTGGAAGCTATTATCTATTCTCAGTATCTCTCATCTAACTTACAGAGCACTTCAAAAGTGGAAAGAACTTATAAAAGCCACAATTCCTAGTCTAGCAATACAAAACTAACCTCATTTGGCTTTCCACTACTTCAGCTGTTTTTTGTCTGTTCAGCAGCATCCTGTCTTTCTCTTAAGCAAGAATAAAAGCAGTGATTCATCCACAGTTTGGTTTCCAAACTCTGAAGAATTAAGTTTCTTTAAAAAGATCTGTTGGTCATACAGTAGTATGTTTTGGGTTGGAAGACTTTAAAGCTCAACCAGTTCCCATCCCCTGCCATGGGCAGAGCTGCCAGCTATGAGATCAGGTTGCCCAGGTCCCCATCCAATCCAGCCTTGAGGACCTCAAGGAGTGGGGAATCCACAGCTTCTCTAGGCAACCTGTTCCAGTGCAACACTATCCTCATAGCAGAGAATTTCTTCCATAAATATGGATACTTTTGCAGTGTGATGACATGCTGCTGTTTTATCAGTTTTACTTGCATCATACTGATGTCTATTTGAGCTGTAAGAAAGTCTATAGTGCAACTTGTAAGGTTATTTCTATGGACCAACATTTTAAATAAAATCAATAAATAATGTGACCTGAAGGTACAGTGAGCTGCTCACGCTTCCTGAGAATTGCTAGAACAAATATCCCTGAGGCTCATAAACTTCCTGTTGCTTGTCTGGTAGGCTTCAACACAAATTTGAATGATTCAATTGGACACACTAGGACAAGTGAACCTAAAAGAAAACAGGGAAAATCAGTCCTCTGACATGACAGGATTTTTGAACTTTCTTGAGTACAGGAACCATAGAAATATCCAAAGTAAAAGTGACATTTAGAACCAGAGCACAGTATATTTCTACCTGAGATTATAAAATGATTCAGGAAGTATCTTTCTTCTCTTCTGACAGTTCAGATTTGTAATTCAGTCTCTTGCTACATTTTCATGAGACGAAAACTTGGTTCCCTTTTCTTCTATGTGCTTGGCTGCTAAACTATTCCATGGCACACTCAGAGACACAGGTCAGCACGAAAACACTGACTGGGGCAAAAGAATTCTCAAAGAATGCAGAAAGGAAAAACTAGATTTCATGTTCAGCTACTGCAAGAAGGAACATATTGTTGTCTTTCAATGACTGCACTGATACACACAACTATGTAATCTAATTTTTCTGGCAATTAAAACTGAACACAGAGTACAACCACGCTCTAAAATAACTATTCTAGCACAACTGCTGTCCCAAATTTAACTTAGTTTTCCAAATGTACACATAGAAATACGGCTTATACATTTTCCTCCATGAAGTATAGCAGTGAAAACTTTTTAAATGACTGCATATACATCTCCCACATAGGCAGGATAAAGAAGTGCAGGTGTAACCCTTTAACTACACCAGTTGCAGTTGAGTGGTAATGTTTATGGGCATGAAAGGCCATAGAAAGGCTACTGCTACAAAAAATAAAAATAAAAACAAAATCTTGCATGATATAGCAGTCTGTTAGGTCATGTTTTCACACTGACAATGGCTCCAGTGTACCTGGTGCTATGCTAGTAACAACTACAATAACAAGACATTTTTTTATTTTTTTTTCTCAACTGGTGTCAGTAAAACTGATTAAACATTTTTTTCACTTGGTGTTAGCATTATCTACCAGTTAAACAGTGGCCTCCTTTCCTCATACTATCTACTTAGTACAGACTGATAAGGACCAAATATTTGAATGCAATATATGCAAAAATCAGAATAACTTATTTTTAAAAGTTAAA
>JAOWBP010000001.1:78810129-78855694 GCA_028571105.1 Tragopan temminckii | reverse complement strand
TCTTTTCTTTGCTCTGGTTTAATAACTTAGCCAAGCTCTTTGGTATTTATAATATCTATATATCCATTGATTGTACAAACTCTTAATAAAGCAGATAAAAATCCAAAGTGTTTGAAAGAGTATAAAAAATATTTTACCTTTTCTTCAATAGTTTATTCAAAGTTTTAAAAGTAGCAAAGGCCTGTGAACTATCAATTTTTTACCATAGCTAAAGAAAAATACAAATACACAATTTTAAGCATTCAGTACTTGCAATCCTACTGTTTTATCTTAGACTTTTGGAAATCAATGTAGCAATGAATTAGGATTTCATGAGAGATCTGAGATTTTTCTCCAAATATTATGAAATATAAAGAAAGAGGAAGCAAGAGTGAAGATGAACTTACGCTGTTGTGTTTCTCTATGTGTCATATACTTTTGATTAACTTCCCAGGGACTAGCAAATAAAACAAACCAAATCAACCCAGGAACAAAGGAGCAAACTCTCTCTCTTTACATATGTACACATATATTATATTCATATATATATTATCTACATATAATATATAGTGTGTTCTTAAGCACAGCCTTCACAGGCAGAGACCAATATTCTACCTAAATTTTAAGTACCAGTGGTGACAATATGCTAGAAGATGACAGATGACATTCCCAACTGCCATAAGACGGAAGAAATTTTATAAGAGCTGTCAATCAGCTACAGAGTTAGTCAGTCTGCCAAACTACCATGAGAGAGATTATACAAAATGTTTGACAAGTGCACACAGGAAGAACAAACAACTCTCATAAATTAGAGTATACACAGCATCTATAACTTATCCAAAGATGAAGCAGTTTTGAGTTAAGGAAAATACAGTCAGCCTATAGCAATCCTACCAATGTAGTTGCTCTTAGATTAAAAAGCAAACACATTCAAACCCTCACTATCAACAGACGTAGAACTTTAGAACTTCTTCAATATCTATTCTTGTTTGAGTAGTTAGATTTCTCTGTGTCCCATCTTTTCCATTAAATAATAAAAAAACAAGTGTAAAGAACAGCAGATTGTTTAAGGATTCGAAAACATCTTCAGTTGTTTTCAACTAACAGAAACATGCTGAGACATAAAGAAAATTAATAGATTCATTTTCAACAATTTCCCCCAAAAAAAACCATGAGTGGATCAGGGAATTAAAAAAAAAAGAAGTTAGTATAAAAATCCTTATAGCTTTCAGAGTCATGCTTTGTGATCTGTTTAATGAAAGCTGGTATTCATACATGATTAAGGATCTACCTGAAAAGTAAAACACTGTATTATGAGATTAAGAAAACAACCAAATATGAAAGTGGGCAAATATATTTTAATAAGTATTATATAATCTTCTGTCTATGATGTCATCTTGTCTAATGCAACCTTATGACTCTGTGGTTTCAAATCACTCTCTAATCTGCAGCCACTGATGTAAATGTCTGCCTGTACTGTAACACTGATATGACTAATTAGGTGCAATCCTTTTACAGACCAGCTAGAAATAACAAGAATGAGAAGGTCAAGGAGAGCAGCTGAAGAACTAGTATTACTTACAATAATTCCACATAGTCATGGCCAATAGTGACTTTGAGCCTGACATGCTGCTCTAACACAACAAATACACCAGAGTCATTGAGAGGGATCAAGATTTCTGTCACACTGACTACTTTCCATTCCTAGAATATTTTCTGATTTGCAGAAAAGCTGTAAAGCTTGTAATCTCCTACTAGCACAGTAAAATCAAAGCCAAAGGAGTTTAGAAGATATTTCTACAGAACAGTCACCTATGTTCTTGTGGATTCTCTGGGTTTAAGTTTATATGATAGATGCCTAGTTTTGGTGTAGTAGAATTGTGAGACACTAATTAATGAATAAGTTGAGCCTAGATTTTATTTCTCATGGTAAGAGATGCCCAACATCACAATACATACCATCTCTATGTTCTCCTAAGCCTCACAGATCCCATTTGTAATATGGAGAGTATACAGTTGCTTAAATCCCAAAGGAGTTAAGGAATTACTGGTTTAGTTTTCTACTATCCAGGGACATTTTAAAAAGTATATATAATCATGCAATTCAATTAAAAGTAAGGAATTATGAAGTTCTAATGTCTAAAATAATATATGAGACAGCATATTTTAGATTCCTGCTGTATTTAATATCTTAGATACACTTTTATGGCTAAACAGTTGAGAGTCTATTTAAATAGGTAGATACTTAGACTAATCGAGATAAAAAACATACTTCAAAGTTATTTCCACATCCTCAACCTCATACGTTTCTCATGATGTACAGTTAAGTTGCCAGAATTTTCAGAGGTACTTTATACCAAGTCTTGGACTATCAATTATACTTGTCCCTAAAAGACTTAAGCCTACTTAGATAGGAACACCAGGTTAGTTTATTATGAATAACAAACCATTAGCACAGACTGCAAACAAACCTTGTAAGGATTACTGATGAGAACTAGGCAAGGGTATTATCACAAGTTGTGCTCTAGAGAAAAAGGGCAATATACACCAGAAATTGGAATGTATCACGTCACTATGAGTAAAGCACACATAAAAAGAGGCATCATGTAGAAAAGAGACATCATGTAGAAAAGAGACTATGGTACATCTACAGTAAAATCCTGATAACCTGAGACTTATTTGACTTCTTGGAGTTGAAAGATCCTTACAAGAAGAAAGAAGCAAACAAAAACCCATCTCTAAACATGGCAGTATATTTCATATGCAAACAAGTGTTCGAGGAAACTAATATAAAAACAGACAAACAAACAAACGAGCAGAAAATAAAACAAAATACATTGTAAATATTCTCTGTAAGTAATTTTTATCTTAACAAATTAAGCAGTCTTTCTTTTATCCAAAATGGCAATTACTGTGGAAATATCTGGAACTAAATTTAATGGTTACCAGTTAATACAATTTCAACTTCTTACTTTTAAGAACTAGATAAAAATTATTTTAAATAATGTATTTGAAAATATTTTAAGTCAATTTAGTCACTATAAAATAATTTAATTACTGTAAATAAAAATAAGAAAATATATCTTAGTAATTGTGAGCTGAGAACAGTTACTACAAAAACTAGTAGATAAGAAATTCAAGAATGTTTTTTTCTGGTGAGATTACGGATACACTCAAATACATGAACAGACAGCTTATTTCAACCCAGCATTTGCAATCTTGGTGTGATCATGGGATTATGCAGCAATGTAAAACAAAGCATTATGTGTTCATTTAAAATTACTATATAGAAATGTCCTCCCTAAGCCTAGGCTATCACAGATGTTCTATTCAAAATGATGCTCTGAAAACAAAACAAAAAAATATTGAATAATTTTAATAACCAAAGCATTAGCAGAATGTTCTTTAGCAAAAGAGTGTCAGAGAGCCACCAGCTACCGCCTGCAAGCCTTAATTTCCACCCCTTCTAGAAAAACCATTGGAAAAATTGAAGCAACTCACCATATGACCCCTGGTCAGTGAATGTGAAATCTCTCAAACTGCACAGCAAAAGACACCTGAGAGATAATCTCCAGCCACAACTCTTGTATACCACTGATGTTTACCTCAGCCATACATATCATGTGAAATGTTCCAAACTCAGATCTCTGTTAACATTGACTCCAAATTAAAGAACCATTGAGGAGCTAAAGAACAGCATAATTAATACAACTCATAAAATCCAGTCAGGACACACTCAATTCACATGGTGATGAATACCATCTTGTAAAGCAAACAAAGGCAATGACCAAGCCTTTATTCGAGATATAGGAGCTGTATAACAAGATCTCAAAGAAAGAGGAATTAACTCAGCCCTCACAGCAACAGTTCAAGAAAAGTTTAGCTGAGGAACACAGCCTTTTCCAGTTTGAACTCTGGTGCACATACGCACTCCTGGGAGCACCGCTGAGAGGGAGAGAGAGGAAGGGTGGATCCAGGCTCCCCACTACTGGGTACCCATGTGAGATTCTGATGTTTGACTAAAAATAAGCAGAAAAGATAAACAATACTACATTATAATTTTATTTTTTCCAACAAATATTTTTTAAAATTTTCAGTTTCTGAAAACACAATACATATTTTACTATAATAACAGATATTTAAATTATTATAATTATTTTGGAAAATATTCATAATTCATAACAAATTAAAATTTTGAAAAATTCATATAAAATAGGAATTAGAAGTTTCAGAAGGGTCTGTGTCTTCTCTGGCAGAATTACAGAGTACGCAGTGGAAGATGAATGCAGCACTGGCTGTGATTATTCTAGTGGGAAGTGGTGACAGAAATGTGCAATTATTCATTCTACTCCAGTCCTCTCCTATCCTTGTTAAAACATGTAACAAATGAGAAGCCTTGACTTCCCACTGAAGAGGTAATGATGGCTGCGTGGGGATGAAATTTTTTTTTCCTGTGCTCAGTTTTCTGTTATACAGGCATCTTTAAAGGATTTTTCATCCTGGGCATCCCACTGTCACTTAATCTGTAGTTTTCATAGTCTAAATAAGCCACTACCTAATTAACAAGACTTTCAGTATTTGCAATACATAGCAAGATGAATGTGGATAAATGAAATGAGTAGCTAGGCATCTAGTTGTTATTGCTTAAAGAAACTCAGATGCAAGAGGCAGAATAAATGTATTTTGGACATGCTCAGTACTACTCTAGCATTCAGTGAGAATTATATTTCCACTGTACTCTGACCGCACATGTTTGCATCATTTTAAATTGATACAACAGACTGGCATACAGGAGTTTGTAACATTTGATAGCTATTCAAGTAATAAATGTCACTAATCTGAACTGCGTTTTCTCCATTCAGGTATACATATGCTTAACTGCGAACTGAAAGTCAAAATTGACCAGGAAACAATACTAATTCCCTGCATTTAAAACGCAAATAAGTGATCACCAGCACTGATATTTAGTCATTTTGAAGTGTCTTCCATTAAGAAAACACACTGATTTTTCAAATTTCATTAGAAAAATCCTGCTTTCGAAGACCACAACAACAATGCTGAACAAGTCTTACAGGACAAGATAGTTATTTTCAACTGAAAGTAGATGGCTAAAGCTAAAATAGAAATTTTGATTGTTCATATTGAATTTATAATCTTTTATATTTGTATCAAGTTCATATTTCATTAAATTACTTAAATACATAAAATCTCATATCTGTGTCCAAATGCAATATCAGAGTTCTCCTTAAATCTGCTAACCAAAATATATAACTTATAGATTAAAATCACCTTTTGATGGATTAAAATTATTTTTATGTGATGAAATAATCATTTATTTTAAACCTATAAAGACAAAACAATATAATTTGTGAGATAAATACAGATTGCAGTGTATAAACATTGAAGTATTATAGCAGATCTTATTTGCAACAAGTCTAGTTGTCTTTGATTTGTTTAATAGCTTTTTTTTTTCTCTATAATGTTTAAGCTGAAATAGAGCATTTCCAACTGTTTCAAAGCCAAGCCCATGTCATGTCTGGAGTGCTTAATATATGCAAACAGTCATCATTCACAATGCTGTAAGTGCAGGTAGGTAAAGTGGAGAACGAACATTTCTTGAACTCAAAGTATGATATCCAGAGAATAACTATTCAATTTTATGGTCTCGTAGAATCACTGCTGTTTCATGCCTAAATATGCAAATGCCTAAATGTCATTTACCGTACAGAGATTAAATTTCCTTTTGATTTTTCCAGTGACTGCATCAAAATAAAAATAACTGCATTGTCATTCTGCTGTCCTGTCATTCTTTTCACTTTTTGCTACTTTTCCCTTCCTTTTGCTCTCTTTCCTTTCTTTCTTCAGCCAATGCAGTATTCACCATAAATAAACGAATAATAGTAGCATTGAGTCATGGCAGGGCATTTTAACACCTATTTCATTTACCAGGCATATGATGAAACCCGTTCATAATCATAGCAATAGTCCAATGCAATCCCTATATTCCAAAATGAAAAAGTTTAAATTCCTTTACTTACTATGAATATTTACTGATGTTTAATCTACAAAACCAAACATCTGGAAGTATCTGCTTGTTCTGACCACAGCAAAAAGCCATGGGTTGCATCCTGTAGGTCAGCTGCTTGGTTTTAAAGTCCAAGAGCCTGCAATCAGCAATCTTATCTTAAAGGCTGGCCTGAAGCAGCCTGAGATCATGGTGCCCTACCTCCTTCCTTCTCCTTTCACCTTTCCAAAGGTCACAGCACTCTCACATTTGAGGAATTACTACAAACAAAGAAGCCACTCTTAGTGTTGTGTCCTCCCCTTCTTTACACTATTAAAAAAAGTGCACAACTGGGTGTGGCATAAGCCAGGCAGTCTTCCTTCCCAGCTTCTTGAAAATAAATTTATAGGGATGTATGTTCATCGGTAACACCAAACTTTGCTCTTAAGCTTGCAAAGGAAGTGTTTAAGATTTTGTTGTTCTTTTTTTTTTTTCCCAAGCAGCAGACTCTTTCTCAAGTAAGGAATGTTCAAAACAAAACAAAGCTTTTCCACAGGCTCTGGTGTTTGTGTTGCTGTTGTTGTTAACTTTCAGAAGGATGTAAACATATCCCTTTTCCAAATAAATTGATTATTCTGTTACAATTAAATGGATAACATTCTCTCAGGTTTTGTGTATACAGATCCTTTGTTAAACATCTAGCACAGTGCTGGAACTGGATCTTTTCCTATTCTGCAAAGATTTTAATATTGTGGAAAAAGAAAAATAATTGTGTTCAGTTTAGAACAATTTCCAGTCTTTGGCACAAAATCAATCTTTGCATGAAAATAAGAGCTATATTTAAGGTGTAACAAATCAAATTTGAATTACATCTTCAGGGAGTATCTTCAGGTACACAATCAAATCACTGTGCACAAGCCTTCAATTTTGGTAAACAATCTTTATTATTTTAATACAGTTTAGCAAAATGCTCTAAGCTTGAGCTACAATGTGCTCTCTTAATAGAAGACACTTCAGGGTGACGAGATGACAATGTTGCTAATCACTTATTTGTGATTTATGTGAGGATAGTATTGTTTTCTATTGTATTTTGACTCTCAGTTCTCAATTAAAGCAATTCTGGTATGTTTCCATGCTTCCTGATTTTAGATCAGGGAGGACAAGTGGATACACACAAAAACACAGCTGCTCAAGCCAGTTCTCATTCATAGGGTGTGTAGCCATACTAGAATGATATTGAATTTGAGCTAAGATCAACATTTCAGTCATAAATGGTGCCTGCAAAGATGCTTCACCAAAGCTTTGTCATATCCTTGCATTCAGAGCATACTCTACCATGCAGACATGCCTCCTGCCCCACTATTTTTTTTTCCTTCATTTTTTTTTTTTTTTTTTTTGGTCCTTCCAGATGTTTTTCCCTAGACATGCATCACCAAATCCCCTTGTACATTTCTTCCATTGTTTCCTTCCTTACTACTGTGCTATACAATTATGTACCAATTTCTGCTATTGTAATGTAGGAAATGTAGCAACGTGTAATATCTTGATGACTGTACTAATTTTGGAGATGCATCCAGCATTTATTATCACACAATGATGTCAACTATATTAAAATGAACATGAAAAGAAATTGGATAGCTCTGAAATGGCAGTGGACTACAGAACTATGCATATCTAAGCAAGTGGTTCAAATACACCAAAACAGAATGATTGAAGCTATCACCCATGTGAGAACTCTGGTTAAAGTTAGTTGCCGTATCTTAATTTCTAATGGACAGAGGTATAAATCATAGAAAAGATAAAAACAAAAATATTACTATTTTGCAGATTTCTTTGCTAATAAAATGAGCCAAGATCAATATGAGGTGCTAAGGGCAAGTGAGGCACAGAGGATTTATGCCCCCAGCAGTCCTCCTATCCCAAACTAGCTGCCTCATCCTAACAGCTAACTGGTAGCTATCATAACTCATTCTGCAGGACCATGAGAGAGGTGGAGAGCTGGCACCTACCACAGCCATGACTGGGGTTCTGCTGACAGCTGTGGGAAGTAGTGTTAGTGTGCAGTCCCATTCCCTCTATTCCTGGCTAAGACAAATGCCATCAAGGAGGTCAACAACGGGAATATATTTCGGCAAACCCTGCACATTTGGCCTGAGTGACCAGTCACTAAAAATACTCCCGTCTTCTCAAAGCTTTCTACCCACACCTGATTACTTCTTTTTGCTCATACTTTCCCACGTGCACATACTCATGGCAAGCCTCCATGCGGCACTAGTTATTTCTACCTTTCAGAAGAATAAAAGATGTGTATGTCACATTCCTGATGAAGATGCCTGTTTGCGCTGAAAACTATCAGCCTTCCTTCCTCAACTCCCAGACAAATACCAAGAAGACCCTCAAAGGTGACTGTGAATGCTCTAAGGGAGAGGGTATTATGTTAATCAGTTCTAAGAATATGTTAATGAGTTTGAGAAAATATTTAGCATATGCACAAAATTCCAGGGAAAAATATGAGTTTATATGAGCATGACCAATAAATGTAATCTGCACACGAGCCAAGGTGCACATATTGGATGGAGCTATCTTCTATGTGCCCAGCACTACAATATAAGAATATGTACTTGCTACAACTCATTGGTGTGTCAGGTTAATCTACCAATGTTCTCAGCATCAGCTCTCAGAATATTGTTCCAATGTCAACCCACATTAAAATGTCAGACCTTACTTGACCAGAAGAGCAAGTTGTGCACTAATCACTGATGACACTGAGGTGGTAATGACTAAGGGTAATCCTGATTTAGGGTAATCCTGGGTTTAGAATCCAGACATACTTTGTTTACAAGAGCACAACAACATACTAAGGACCAAAAGTTGCTCCTAGAGATACAGTTTTTCAAGAAGATAAATATTTCTAGCTCTTTGTTAGAAATGGAAATAAAAGAAAGGAACAAGCACTTCACAGTTTGAATTTTGAGTATTTTCTTTGTGAATTATGCTAATAAAAATCTATTATTTACATCTTGTTTTCTCTACTTCCCATTCACAAAATAAACTTGAGCAGTACTGGTATGACGAAGCAAAAGTTTTGCATTATAGATCTCATATTTATTTTGGATTAACAGGATTCTTCACTTTTCAAGTCTGTTATTAGAGTTTGTTTCACAAGCAGCAACTCAGTTAAGCACTGTTAAAAGCAATTCTATTTGTATGGCAAAAATGAAGCATTTATTACTTCCTGTAAATCAAGCTGAATCAGCTGTTCCGCAGCATTTTTCCTTTTCTGTAACACATTTATTTTTTGAGGAGAGAGGGATAATCAAATCTCATTTTAGAATACCCAGCCACGTATTACAAACCTCTTCACAAACTGAACTTGTTAAAGGGAAAAGTTGAAGGTCAGCTCTCAGTAACTGTTTAGGGAAGGATTAGTGTCATGTTAAAAAGCCTGGTTTGCTGTTTTCCTGCAAATGCTGATTGCAGCTCCAGGCATCATTTTGAATGAACTGTCTTGTATTTGGCATAGAAGATAATCATCTCAGTCCCACCCAAAGAACTGAGTTTTAGCCAGCAGGGACATCTGAGCTAAAAATGAAACAAATCCATGTTGAAACTGAAGATATTGTACAATGTTTCCTGTAAGATATTCAGTTTTCTGCCAAGTTAAAATGCTATAAAGGCTGCTGTGTTGCAATGACCTACAAGTAGTGTTAGAGCAGATAATACTGGGTACTATTAGCCAGTTAATGGTATAAGCAAAACTGTTAAAAAAATCTCATTCAAAGAGGCTAAATTCAATGTACTTTACTGTGTACTTGTAATCAACATCTTTCGAGACTACAGAGCTTGTAGTGCCTGCTGACTACCTAAATAGTGGTCAAGACTGTGGTGCCTGGGACTGGTAAGGAATGCATTGTTTCAAATCAATATGAGACAATCAACACCTTGTGGATAGTTTCACATTTGAAAGCATTTCTTCAGAGCTGTTTGCTTTTGAATGGGAAGACCCAGGAATGTTTTCTGGCTGAAGACTTGGCCTGGGAACATAATGTTTCCAGCTTGATACAGGAGATTGGGAAATGACACCATTTTACTCTGTGAAGGCAAGATGCAAACTGACATCTCCCTGCTTCTAACTCTGCTGATTTAGTTTGCAAGATCTGGAAGACAGGACCAGAAGCTATCATTCCAAAGAGCAGGCCAAACTACTCTGGACTATAAGCAAGCATATGTATGTTCATCGTTAGTCATTAACTAACCACCACAACCTTGGACAAGCTGCCACTATCAAACATCAGAACCCTCGACACCAAGATATCTCTGCATTCAGGAGTGCTGAACTGCTTTGCTGTTTCTGTTTATCCGTCCGTCTTCTCCCGTTTTCTATTTTTCCTCTTTATCTTCTTGTACACTTTCACTCTTTATAGTAGCCATTGCCTTAGAACTTAAAGCATAGAAATAATTCCTGTGCAAAAGTACTCATACCCGTAACGCTTATTAATTGCTTTTAGCAAATTAGCCAGTTTTACCTCCAAGTGCTCCGAGCCTTGGATGACTCCACTGCAGTAGCGACTCCTGCTGAGCTAGAAAAAGATTCAGCTCCCTCCAAAGCCACTGAGTGAGACAAGAAATATAGTCAAGAGGAAAAAGTTGAGTCCTGAAGAAAAAAAAAAAACAGAAACAAAAACAACAAATTTAAGAGTAACCACATCACTGTGTAAGATGAAAAAGTTTGTCCAAGTTCAACACAGTATAATTTAAGACACAGGAAGATGAGCAAAGCAGTGTGTCAGCCTCTAATGACTGCTTACACCAATCCCATTCCTATGAGAAGTGATATCTGGGGGGGATCCTGTTTTTAAGCTAATTCATTACCAAGATAAAAACCCTGATTAAGGTATCATTTAAAATGGAATCATCATGAAGTTGAATTTAGAAACTCATCAAAAGCCAGGTCTGAACATGAAAACTAGATTCACACATCCAGCACTTAGCATTTGAACAGATAACCTCATTTCTTTTCAAATGAAGTGATTTATTTGTATAGAAGGAGTCATTTCAAATTTCATGCATCTCAAATATTAAGCTCAGTAATCAATGTTTTCACAATTGATCCATTAGTGAACTAGAGATAACTATCGTTTTACGTCACACAAATTCAAAGCGGGTCTGCAAACTCCCAGCTCACTGAATAAACTGGAATATGAACAGATCTTTTCTTGATTTTTTCTTGATCTTTTCAGATTGAGCTGAGCCTGTCAGTTCCTCAAGTCTAGAGTTTTTAGCTGACATCACTGAACATAAAGTATACTATTGTAGCCCATGCAATATGGTAAGTGAAAAACATTAAATGTTTAGAAAAATCATTTGATATGCTCAGAGAGGCTGCAAGAGTGATAACTGCAATAGACGTGGAGCAGGTGAATTTAGCAAATATTGCAATAGAACATGAGACTGAACTCAAAATTTTAGGCAACGTATGGTTGCTTTATCAAGGCCCTTGTTAGGTAATAAAAGAATAAACTGGGATCTGACTAGTAGTGCATTGCAGCTCAAAGATTACAGCTGAAGAGCTGTTTTGCATAAAAGTAAATCAAGCAGTCAAAAGATGCTAAGACTGGACATCCATACGGGAAAAAAATAACCACATAGATTAATAAAGTATACCACTGCTTTGTAGTAGAAGTTGTGAAAAGGAGAATTACAAAAGAAGATGAAATTATTGAAAAAAAGATCTGTGAAGGTTAGTCAAAAGAGTAAATTCTCACAGTAGGCTCAAAAATATTAAATAAATAATATTAGCAGTGCAGGTGTGAGGTTATACCCCTTCTAAAGTTTTTTATAAACTTGAGAAAAAGCCGAATAAATATCATGGAAAGAGAAGTTATTAAAACTGAAAGTCAGCCTTTAAATAGTGCAGATTTGTGCAAATGAGGAAAACAGAAAGGATGATAACCTTTACCAGATTATGCGTAACAGACAGGCCAAATACAAACTTGCAGAACAACCAAATCAGACAATAAATATTCTGACAAATATTTAATATATCTGACAAACCAGATAATAAATATTCAAACGTTTTCAAGTGTTCAAATCTATCAAAAGAAAGAAGCCTTTCAAAAAGGCCATAGAAAAAATAGAACTTTAAACTACAGAAGTACAAAGAGTAGATAAAGCCAAAGAGATTGTTTTCTTTACCTATGCATTTATCACAGAGATACACTTAAGTGCTTATTGTAAAAAAATATTTGTATACTATTAAAGTATCATTTACTAGTACAAAAATGTAAAGCATAAATTGACAAAACAATTTTCCAGCTACTTGCTGTATCAAGGATGAAACTGCTGAACTGATGCTTGTAACAAAGAAAAAAACAGTGAACATCTGAGTAAAATACACAGTGAAGGCTCGATTCAGCTCTTGTAAATAGCAGTCTTACATTCCAAGGGGTATTCTGAAGGAAAGTACAAGAATGGAGATGAAGTAGACTTTCCTATCATCCACTTGTAACATCTGATGGTACCTCATAAAAACAGTTTGAGCACTCTTAACTACCCTAGACATAGGATGGGGGGGGGGGAAGTTCCTTATGTGGCTGGAAAACACTGTCGGACACAACGTAATCAGTTTTCACAGATTCAGAGATCTCAAATGGAGAGCCAAGAATGAGAGGCCTAAGGCTATTCAGGCTGGAGGAGAGAAGCCATCTTAAAGGCAGGCGCCATGTGAGTGGGGCCAGACTCTTCTCAGTGGTGTCTAGTGATAGAACAAGATGCACTAGGCACAAACTGGAACACAGGCAGTTCCAGATGAACATGAGGGAAAAAAAAAAATTTACTTTGAGGATAACAGAGCACTGGAACAGGGTACCCAGAGAGTTTGTGGAGTCTCCTTCCCTGGAGATCTGGACAACCTACCGCAGGGAACTTATCTTAGCAGATGTGTTGGACTAGATGATCTCCAGAGGTCCCTTCCAAACCTACAATTCTGTGATTTATAAATGATGTGGAAAAAGCGTACCAGTGTGTTGATAGCAGTAACTTACTTATTCATAGTGAAGAGGAGGGCTTCTTTTAAAAAATAAAGGAATGGCAGAAGGCTTAGTGATGGACAGATGAGATTTGCTGTACACACAACACACACACACATATATATAAAGCAGATCATGAATGGAACAAGCAATTCTAACTTTACATATACACTGAGAGAATTTGGATGATCAAGAACATCAATTCAATAATCAACAGAAATAAGAACAAATACATATTTGGGATAATTAAGAAAGAAAAACTAAATCTGAAGTTATCACTAGGTAGAAAATATACTTCACCTTCTTGTTAAACATATTGCAGCCTTTCCAATGTACTCTTTTTGGCATGAGAAATGTAACATTTCAGAGAAGAATAACAATTATCAAGGTAATTTTTTTCAGTGTAAAAAATGACTAGGACCCTCCAGCAAGGAAAAGAAATGACCAGGTGAGAGGGAAGTAGCACAAATGCATACAGTCTGGAGTGTAACATGGAGAGTGAATAATGACCTTGCTCTCTCACCATGAAGGGCCAGAATACATAAAAACTGGTATCCATTTAAAGGAAAAGTCTTAGTCCCCTGACGGTCAGAAAAAGCAAAGCATTACTTCATGTCTAGGAGTGTACCTGAGAAAGGGCAACATGATGTTGAGATTGTGGTCCAGGAAAAGTCATTATGTTTTTGCCATATTCTGGAAATTCAACATCAGAAATGGCCTGACCTAATTTGGTCTATCCTATGTTCTTTATATAACGCTGAGACAATCCACTGCTGCCTTGACTGAGTGCAGTCCTGTGACTCTAGTTTCCATGAGGCTTTCTCTATGTATTTACTCAGAAATATGATCAAACTGGTATCTTTGACTAAATACATAAGAGAATTCTGAAACATTTCATGTTAGTTTACCCATTTAATAATATTCTTTCTGTAGATCTTTCCTTTCTAATAATGAAGGTATAGCCCAATCACTTCAAAAAAGCTGACAGCATCAGATAACTCCAGCTGTGCCTTATCTGAAAACAGGAAATTATGTGTAAGCTTGCTTGTGGAATAATGAGCAAGCAATTAGCAGAATCAGAACATTTTCCAAGTGGCTCACCCCTCCTTCTCTGTACAAAGCTCTCCACATAGCGGACTCCAAAACACTTATGGGCATTTTCATCTACTCCCCAATCTCTGTAAGGCTCACTTCAGTACACCTCATGTTCCACCACTGTTTTAACTTCAAACATATTAACACCATTTGACCTAACAGACTGACAGTCAGAGGATGGAACAAGTAAAACTGAATGTCCTTCCCTTGTGGCTTAGGGTCTTGTTTGAGCTTAAGAAGTTCTTCCAGAGTACTTACAGATGAAACAGTTTGGTTTGCTGGAGTAAATATTCCACCATACCTTAGGTTCAAAGATGCATGAGGAAACAGCCACAGTTCTGAATCCCAATCAGGGGTTAGCTGGGAGCTAACCTGGAGCACAGCTCCAAACATTCTTTCCTCCAAAACAGAATTGCTAAGTCTGTGCAAAGAAATGCACCATGAAAAGGAACTCTCAGATCCACACTGTAAACACTGTGCTATGAGTACAAATTCAAATGCAGATGCTTCCTTATTTGTTACTGCCTCTGCAGACGTATGCTGTGTATAAGTAGTATCACTACTTAGAAAGGGAATTGGAATGTTTTAAGGTATAAAGGAAAATGGAAAATTAAATGTTTTAATAGTGGTACTTAGAATTCTCTTCAATTTAAGAGCTAAAATTCCTCCTTTCTAACAGCATTTTACTTGATTTTTGTTTTAAAAATACAGTGATTTTCACAGAATATTGCTAAAAATAAAAAACACTTCAATTCAGTTAACTAATATACAAATATTATTTTGCACAGATAGAAAATAGATGTATTACAAATAATAAACAATGTACACAGCCGTGTGAACTAAGCTGGCCATAATTTAGAAGTTAATTCCACCATCTCTGATTTTAACTCCTCCACTTGATCAAGCAGCTTATGAATTTCCCAGGAAAAAAGAAAGAAACAGACCAAAAAGGAGATTTTTAAAATTGTAATATTTTCTTAGAAACTTCAGACTTCAGGTTTTGCATGAAATAGTGGACAAGTAAGGAAGGACAATATCTCTTTTAAAGCAATGAGATTCCACTGCTTTCCTGTGTGTAACCACTGATTCTGGTTCTTGCCATGTGATTTAGTAGATGTTCCTACTCACAGAAGGAGGAAAAAATAGCATCACTGCATGAAATATTTTTTAAAACACCTTTTTTCCTATGATATCCCCTTAGTTTACTTGCTATTGCTGCTATTTAGTTTCACAGCATTTTGGTTAATTTGACCCTTTTGATGCCATAACACACTGTAATAAAAAGAGATGCATTTCTTGCTAAGGAAATGACTAACTGTGGCAACTTTATATGCCAGTTGTTAAAACATAGTTTATGAAACATTCTGTTTGCTGTTTGGTAGCATAGCTATTTCATCAAGCATTCTGCTTATTTCCCTTCATTACTGGAATTATGCCTTTCAGCTACAGAGACCAAAACATTAATATATGATTTAGGCAACAAGAATATTAAAAGTGCATGTGAAAGAAATACTGACTAGGCCAAAAAAGAAAATATGATATTAGACTTTTAATGTTGAGCATTCTCATTCTTCATCATACAGATCTTATATGTGGATAAGGGTATGTTTTCAAAGCAAAGAATTAGGTATGTAGTTCTTCAGTATTAGTAAAAGCTGTACATTGTCTTTCTACATAGAAAACAAAAAAGGGAAATCTAAATTTTTCAGTCCCAAATGATTTTTTTTTTTTTTCCAGATTATCCTTGGTCTTTAAATTATAAACTTGTTTAATCATGACAATTATTTTAGATAACTTACTTACAGAAGCTCTGTACACTGGTGAATCCCATAGTACTGCTGTGGTGCATCACAGTGAACTGCTCAATGCTGCTGCAATAGATTCCGGAAAACAAACAAACAAAACAAACAAAAAACCTCACAACCGTACCCCAAAGCCATAAACACATTTAATAGTATCTGGGATATTTTTTCTATGATGAACTCAAAGAATATATGTCCAAATAAACAGCTACAGCACTTGAAAATTATGTACACTATTAAATTATTATTAAATTATTATTTATGGAATTATGACAAGAAAATTAAGAAAAAATACTGCAACTGACTCAAGACATTTTCTTCATCACAAGCTATCTAACAACATAGTGGTTTAGTTTCAATTTAACAAGTTAAGTAATTAACTTAAAATTGAAAAATAACTTTCTCAGTTGACGAAAGACTCAACATGAGCCAGCAAGGTGAGCTTGCAGCCTAGAAGGCCAACCACATCCTGGGTTGCATCAAGAAAAGTGTGACCAGCAGGTCGAGGAAGGTGATTTTTCCCCTCTACTTTACTCTTGTGAGACCTCACCTGGAGTACTGCATCCAGTTCTGAGTCTCTCTGTACAAGGACTATGAGCTGTTGCTGTAGGTCCAGAGCAGGGTCACAGAGATATGCAGAGGGGTAGAACACCTTTCCTATAAGGACAGGTAGAGTGAGCTGGGGCTCTTCAGCCTGTTGAAGAGAAGGCTCCTGGGGGACTTTATAGCAGCCTTCTAATACATGAAAGCTTTCCGGCAGGAAAGTTAAGGAGGAACTTTTTATAAGGGCATGTAGTGACAGAACAGGGAGAAATGGCTTTAAGCTGGAAGAGGGTAGATTTAGACTAGACGTAAGGAAGAAATTATTTACTGTGAGGATGGTGGGACACTGGAACAGGTTGCCCAGAGAGGTTGTGAATGCCCCCTGCCTGGAAGTATTCAAGTCCAGACTGGGTGAGGCCTTAAGAAACCTGGTCCAGAGGGAGGTGTCCCTGCCTATAGCAGGGGGGCTGGAACTAGATGATCTTAAAGGTCCCTTCCAACTCAAACCATTCTATGATATGATTCTATTGAATACTTTAAACTTTTTTCCTAAAATGATAAATAGCAAATTCAGCAACTTCTGTTTCATTGACATCCCTATTTTGCATTAACCATTCCTACTCAGTATAATAATAGTCTCACAAGCACAAAGCAGTGACTTAAAAGAAATTTCCAGTTTTCAAAGTCTAGGTTAGTAAAATAGTTCAGTATTAACCATCACTGTTCCTCCCAAAGGTAACTGTAAACAAAACTCCCACTATCCTTAATGAGAAAAAGATTAGGCCAATGCTGAGAGCTTCTACTCCCACAAAGCAAAAAAAAAGTAAGAACAAGTCATCTGATGGTATCAATATTTCTGAAAGGGTCATAAATTGTAATAAATTTAAAGCAGATAAAAGCAATCTTTTATATTTTTCATGGTGTCTTCAAGCATAGAAAAGCAAACAAACTGGGATAGGAAAAACACCACTTTTTCCAGCAGCACTGAAAGATAACAGAATGACTGCGCTTTAAGGAAAGTACAGTTACTCCAATTGTTCCTGTCCAGACTCCTCTAAGAGAAAAGCATACATGCCTGGAAAAATGGAAAAAATTATGTAAAACACAGATTTATTTTTTGTCTGCAGTTATGATTATATATATGGATGGACAACACAGTGTTGAAGCATGAATGGAGATGAGCTTAAATTTGAGTTAGGAAGTGGAAATTGCCTAGAAAGCAGACAATAGAATATCATTACAAGGGCACAAATTTAATAACTTATTAGATTGTTGTTGCACCCTGAAGACTCTTCTTGACCTAAATAGTACTCTCCAACATATAATGCAGGAGTGTGTGCACATATATTTGCGCTTGTATGTGTTAATGTGTAAATTATTGTTTAGAAGAAAAAAAATGAAATAATAGCGTGCTTCCTGTTCGCTTGAGGGAGTGTTAACTCTGAATTTCTTACAAATACAGTAGTAGAAGTATGACTGAAAAGCAGAACGAGGAGACAAATTTTTAAGCACAATATCCGCTATGGAAACAGCTTGAAGAGTCATCACAGATATGGACAAACAGTAAATAGTGTTCCACTAGAAGAGAGGAAGTTGTGGAAGAGGAAAAAGAAAGGACAAATCAGAAGAGCAGGGAATGTCATAGATTAGGTGGACATAAAAGTGAGGAAAAGTAATCTGAATTCGAACTGCTATGAAATTGGGAGCTAGAGGATGAATTCAAGGAATATAAGTGATATAATTGAAGGGAAAGTAAAAGTAAATAAGATGAGTATTTCATCTCTGTCAGTGAAAGACAGAAAAGAAAAAAAAGGAATGGGTGGACAGGACAAAGGAAATTATGTCATTATGCTATTTTTGACTACAGATAATGATGGCACTATTCTTATCACTGTGAGGAAAATATAGTTATTTGGAAGTGTAAGGGAGAAAATTAAATTCTAGGTGGACACCCAGATTTCAGGAAACAAGATTCTATAAAGACTGGAAAAAAGCAACTGAAAGGGTGAAAATAAATTGATTCTGGAAGCATAGTTTTCTAATTTCCCAAAGGTATCTTGGAATTTGACATTTATCTAGGTAGGTACTTTTCTTAAATAAGGCTTACTGCATTGTCCTATCTTCCTTGATTTATTTGGGGAACATCAACACATCTAAAGTTTATCCTAGAAGTAGCAGCCTCTTTTCAAATTATTTATTAAATCCAAAGATCAGGTGGGTATGCAGCCTATTTTCCCTCTTAAAAAACTTTACCGTGTTTCATCTGGTTCCAGTCATGTCTGATAGAAGTACAGTCACATCATAAACATCAAGCTGAAGAAAACCAGCTACTAGTCAGGAAAAAAAGATCAAATTCTAATTCCTGCAGAATGATCAACAGTTTGAGTTCTCATTCATTAGCTGGTCACCCAAACAGCGTATGTACTCTTCTCAGTAAATTAGCTCAGTAGTAGCTTGAAAGCAGTAAGCTATTTTAGCCATCCAGGAATTTGGAGGTCTAAGTTGTTATAGGTACTGCAAAAGAGTATAGTGATACAGTGATTGCTATTGGTGCTGGGGTGTGGAAAGAAAGTCTGTAGGCAGAAGCTTTATGAAACTCAGCATCATGCACTTCATTGTTCAAAACAACACTACTCAATTAAAAGATTCTCTCATTGAGGTAACAACAAAAAACAGAAAAATATCTGCTAGATTATTTATGAACCATTTTTTGTTTCCAGATAAAAACTGGGAAAGCCTATTACAGACATATCAGGAGGAAATCAAGTTAACTCATTCTATATCCATCACATTTGTTTCATCACAGTAATATTGCTTAAGCATCTTTGACCAGAAGATTTAATGTACTTCATGAAATGATCACCACCATACTACTCTAGCATAAGTGTTTCATGTAGTCATAGCTAAAACTTCTGGTCTTCACTTGTTCACTCTGAAAACCTGTGAAGAAGGCAGGTCCAGGCCTACCACCTTCCTTTGACTCACATCACCTTGTCACTATTTTGACACCTAGTAAAATAACCCAAATAGTCCAGTATCACTTAACTAAGGGGGAAAAAAAACCATTTTTTTATGAGATGGATGGCATTGCCAAAATACCGCAGTGTGCTGATCCAGCTTCTGTACAAGACTCCTGTAAAGTCTACTTTATCTGACCAGTTAAAGAAATTTTGACAAATATTACTTTAAATTGCACAAAAGAAAAAACACTGTTCCAGGATGTAAAGCTATAATATGATCAAAAGTATAGCAATAACAACAAGGTGGCAAAGTCTTTGGCTGAAGCAAATGAGGACAAGCCCAAATACAGCAGCTCTGGATACAGAAACAAAGGGGGGGAAAAAAAAAAAAGCTGTTTACTATTGGAAAGTCTCAGGTAAGCAGGCATGAAATACCTTTGCATCCACTTCCAAACCTTAAATGAGGTCTGGGAAGGTGTGGAGCCAGAATCTACCCCTTCCAATCACTCAGGTACATTGCTTGCACCTGAGTCCCCCTGGGTTGGCCCTGCCTTTCTACTAGGTGCTCAGGTGCACTGCTTCAGGCCGTGACTTAGCATTTCTGCAACACAGGAAAAGAAACAGCAAAAACATATGACTGTATCTAAGCATTTTTTTGTGAAGATCTATCATTTATATATGTTTTTAATTTATAAAAAGAGCTATTTACATATGAGTTTTAAAATACTTGCAATATGCACTGATGTTACATAGTAACAGTGCAAACACAATATCATAGAATGGCCTGGGTTGAAAAGGACCACAATGATAATCTAGTTTCAATGCCCCTGCTATGTACAGGGGCGCCAATTGCTAGACCAGGCTGCCCAGAGCCACATCCAGGCTGGCCTTGAATGCCTCCAGGGATGGGGCATCCATAACCTCCTTGGGCAACCTGTTCCAGTGCATCACCACCCTCTGTCTGAAAAACTTCTTCTTAAAATATCTATGATAATATATATATTATCTATGATATCTACGATAATAGACATAGATAAAATCTAGATAATAAATACTATCTGTGATAATATATGATTATATGTATATACTCTTCAACAGAGGCATAATTCAGTGACCAAGAGCAAAATCCACTGCAGAGTAATGAAATAACAATTCAAATATTAGGAATCAATGTAGTTAAAATGACTGAATGTATACTTAATGACATTCTAATGTTCCAATATTTGGAGAAAGTGAAAAATTCTATGAAGTCATTAATAAAGTTTAAAGTAACAGTGTAATCAACTCTGTTTTGCAACAACAGCTGCATATTTACATTAAAACAAGAACTGCATCGTTACTGCTTTTTGCTGAGATTTGGCAAAGTAAGCTTTGATTTGTATTATATTCTAATGATTTATATTTAATATTTTAATGTACTCATGTGGTAAGTATAGAGGCAAGAAGACACAATGCCATTCTTCTGTGTTTCCCAAATCCCCTTTGACACTGTGCACCAATACAGCACTCAACCTGTTATTTTTGAGGCCTTTCTTAGTAATAGTTGAATTGTTTGGGTATGTAAGAAAATGTGGTTGGAACTCTTCTAGCCCTCCTGTGCAACACATTTTTGGAGGTATGAAGAGAAAAAGAGATCAACACTCACATCACTGTGGGACTCAGGATTCAAATAAAGATTTTGTAACCTCTCTTGGAGCTCCCAGGTACTACTCAGCATTTCTATGCAGATGTGCCCTCTATCAATCTTGAGGAAATAAAGGAAGTATTTAAGGGATGTAAGAACATGGTATTAAGGGACATGGTTTAGTCATGGGACTCCTTAAGTCAGGCTGATGGTTGGAGTTCACAATCTTGAAAGTCTTTTCCAATCTAGATGATTCTATGACAAGAGTTAAGTAAGATTCAGTTAGTATAATATATATCTGACAATAGCAATAATGTACTTCCTAACACTTCTGGGCAAGATATAGTGCCTTGCCATCAAAACTGGTGCCTTAGTATACATTTAAAATCATTTAAAAGTTGTAACAAAGTAGTACTGAGTGTTCCTTTCCCTTCTTTGCCACACTGTTATCTTTTTCCATTTGATGCACCAGTCTCATCTCCTTCCAGTGCCTTTCTGTACTAGAAAGAACATTGAGTAAACGGGGATACAGACTGCATTGGTGATTTTGAAATTCAGAAACTCTAGTGCAACCAATCTTTGCTCCTAGAGAGCTCACATCTAACAGAGTTTCATTTTGCTCAGGGAGTGTACAGGCTGATCAAAAAGGTTTCATTCATGTATCCAGATGTTGGTATTTCACTACTGCAGCAAAACCAAAATCATGATCTGCAATATTTAATTGATTCCTCATTTTGCATGTTATATCCAGTGTACGTACACATACATTTAAATTTGTGATGCATGACATACAGAAAGTCAGTCACATTCTTACCCAGTGTGCAGACGTTTGCTACTAACAAAATCAATTTTTTCTCTTTTACTTATTTTTAGAATGTATTATAATAATGTACTGTCACATTCTGAACAATGAAGGACTCCATGAGTAACATAACCAGAGTAATGTATATAACATTATACAAATACATAATTCACTGAATTAGTCCCCAGTTATTCAGCATTTCAATTTCAAGATTTCATGTATGGTACATAAGGCATTACAGCTTGGACCCCTCGTAAGCCGTTGCAATTTGGCTTTGTATCCTCCTCCTCATATGCTGCTTATATTTAATTTAAGGTTTCTTCATTATGACCAACTGTTCAAACATTAGCCTTTTGGGGTAAAGATTCTAGAATAAATTCTTCACTCTGAGAAGCAAATTTAACTGTAAGAATTCAATGACTTTAAAGAACAAAATGAGGAGGAGGAGGATTTGTCCTTTTGTCTATGAACTTTTAAAAGACAGAATTCTTTGTGATTTTAATCAGAGAACTGAAGTATTACTAAATCTTACCCATTTAATTTGGAAGGAACTCGGACATTGCATCTGAATTGTGTCTGAAATTACAAGAGCTCCACATAAATGAAAATACTTGAAAAAAACATGGGAAAAAGAGTCTTAAAAAAAAAAAAAAAGTTTCTGGACAATGATTGTTCATAACCAGTCTGAAACTGAAAAGAAGTTAGATTTATTCAGAAATATTTAAAGAATGGATAAGATACACAAAGGATAGGGGATAGGATATAGGAGACAGTAAAAAAATTAATGTATTATGACAAGAAACCAATTAAATATACTGATTGCTGATTTCCTTGCAAAAGGTCTTGATCATAAATTTCTTCAAAGTTTCTTTTCTTTCAATTCATTTTTCTTCTGTATGTCTCACTTTAGAGGCAAATTAAAAAAGAGAGAGAAAAAAAAAAAACAACAACAACAAAAAGAAAGCCTTTTCAAGTGTAAAATAAAAGTTTCATATATGTCGTGACACTCACAGCTAAGAAAAATAAAATGATACATACTTTTCTTAAGGAAAAATTGATAAACAATTACTAACGAAGTGTGGCTGAGTATAAGTCTAAGAATAAGAACAAATTCCAGTTGTAAAAAAAGGTCACCAATTTCTAAACTAAAGCAATAATAAACACTAAATTGATTTAGTATCTAACAGAGTAAAACTCTGTACTAAGAAATCTAAATGAGACTCCTAATGTCAGTCAGCAACATCTTCTACTGTTTTTCCACTCTTTCAGAAACTCCTTCACCATCCCTTTTTAAAGTACTGCATTACTATAATGCCAACAAAATGAAACCACATACCTAAATGTATCAGGATAATAAATTAATTAGTACTTTCTACATAGCATAATCAACTCAGCCATTGTTGCAATGAGAGTCACATTAATCGCAACTATACACACAAAAATACTATCATTTTTTATTCCTTTTTCATTTTCATTCAGAACCTGAAGGGGGCTTACAGGAAAGCTGTGGAGGGTCTTTTTATTAGGGCATGTAGTGACAGATCGGGGGGAAATGGCTTTAAACTGGAAGAGGGTAGACTTAGACCAGATATTAGGAAGAAATTCTTTACTGTGAGAGTGGTGAGACACTGGAACAGGTTGCACAGAGAGGTTGTGGATGCCTCCTCCCTGGAAACATTAAAGTCCAAGCTGGATGGGGCTTTGAGCAACACGGTCTAGAGAGAGGTGTCCCTGCCTATAGCAGGGGGGTTGGAACTAAGTGATCATACAGATCCCTGCCAACTCAAACCATTCTACGTTTCTACAATTCATGGCCATGAACATTTATGGTTTCCAGATTTCCCTTGTCTATAAATGCTCTCTTTTATGAAGAAGAGATGACACAGAAACTTCTGTATAAAGCATGTAGAGAAAAGGGTTTGGATCTCAGATGGAAGCCTTACTTTAACTGATGAAATGGTATTTCTGCATGTACACGTGTAGTTTTGTAAGGAATTTCTATCTGCCACAGTTAAAAAAATGTAAACTTTATGTGCATCATTTTTTCCCACAGAGGAGAACCTGCATATTTATTAATATTCATGTTAAATGTTCATGGTAGTGAAAATCATACCCATGTCCAAAGAGCAGTTCCAGGTGTACATAGCATAACTCATCCATTGACATATTCATGAGTGAACAGGGGGGAGAGATGGTGGTGAAAAGAATAAATCATATTAGCAAGGACTGATATCTACACTAGTAGGTAGAAAAGATGTAAAGAGTAAAACTCACTCTTTTTTTGAGAATTACTGTAAAATCCCCCTTTTTCCTGGTGTTCCCAACAATAAATAAGCACTATGTTCATTTGTTCTGGATAAATTTCACCCTGCCAAATGGCTCTCACAAGACACTGGCTTGATTCTAATGACTGACTAAATGTTTTCATGTAAAAAACAAGGATTTTCATGATAGTAGCCAAGTGTGTTTTAGTAGTTAATTCCTTTTAAACATACTTTTGGAAAATTAGCTATCTTATACCACTTGTTTAAAAAGTAACCAGAATTATGGAAGCAAAAACTTATATTTTTCTTGTTCCTTCCTTTTCGTGTTCACTAAGTTAATGACAGATACACATAGGGATGAAGTGTAATTAAAATAATTTCAAGTAACAAAAGCTGTGTAAAATGCATTTACTCCAAAACAATCAACATGTACATGATTAATAGCTTGCAATGTGCCTACATTTGATGTGCAAACATAAAGATGATGCAGCAGCTGAGTAACTTTGAATCAATTCAGCGTTCACCTTGTAGAAGAGCTCATTGTTTACTGCAGACTTAGGTTCTATAACATAATTTTCAAGATCTCTGGCTGAAACTCTTCACAACAGAAAAAATTAATTCTTCCTCCTCTACCACCATGATTTAGACCGATCCCTAGAGCAATAAATCCCTCCAAATATCTACAAAACTGTGTGGTAAGAAACAGAACTAGAAAACATAACTATATACTTCTACACAGTGATAAAAAAGTATAAGCATTTACATGTTAAGTTTATTTTTTGCAAAAATTTGTCATAATTTTCTATGCATTTACAGATCATACTTACACAAGAAAGAAAATATAGAAGGGTCCTTAGTAACAGCTCCTTTTTTCATTAATGGTCATTGCACTTTGAATCCCTGAATACAATGCTGTACTACTCTGTAGTACAGTAAATGCAAGTACACTGAATATACAAGTAGATATACAATGACAGTATAGAGAAAAGGATGTGGTAATAGCAAAGACCATTCCATCTATGTGCACAACTCTATTTTTCTATTTAATTTCAAATGTGTAAGAGAGCTGAGTCTACTTACTGCTTTTCAGCATATTCCTAGATGAATATTTGCTGCTAGTTTCACTCGTCTCACTGGAGAAGTAGTTCTATGTCAGTGATGAGTAATGATAATGCTGACTAGCTGAAGGCTTGTTTAAGGTTAATTCTTTATGGTTCTCATCTAAATTGTGTTGTTGTCAAAGCAATAGTTATGCTGGAATCAAAATCTACACTGAATAGGTTCAGAAAAATCTTTTATTCCTCTTCAAATCTTCTAGAGTGATCTAAAATGCCTGGAAGTTGAGATTTTGAGATATGAATAACTCAAATGGAAGAAATGTAAGAGTTTGATTGACTTTAAGTCACATAAAACAGATTTTGTAGTATTGATGTAATATTTATTCCCAGACATATCTGCACACTTCAGAGATGTTGCACCTACTTTTAAGTGAATGTGGTGAACTAAGAAAGCAAGTCAAGTTACTAACCCCTAATTTTGTTTTCTTCTAATACTTGGAGTCTATTAATAGTTTAATAGCAAAAAGAGTTCTGAATGTGGTTATAATAGGATTGTACCTGCAATCTTGCATAATATCATATGATACAGAAAGTACCTGTATTTGTATTTATTTATTATAAATATGACTTCACAAAACGACAGAAAAGTGCATTTCTTTAAATGGATGTAGTAACTTAAATAAATAAATAAATACATACATACATATGGAAATTCTTAAAAGATAAAGACTAACAAAAGCAGCAATTCTTTTTTCTCCTCAGCAAATCATAAGAAGCTCAGTCAAGTGTGGAGAGATAAATAACACGGTGACTACATGCAACTAGTGTTGCTAATATCTGCTTTAGCTCCTTGGAGATGCGCTGGCTGCATTTATTTCATATCAGATGACCACTCGAGTTTCACAGTGCGCTCTACAGCTCTTTTTACAACAGAGAGCGTTCTGCTCAGGCTCTGGCAAGTTGTCATTGATTGTTTCAAATGTTCTGTATTCAGCTATTCAAAGAATGATTCCCTGGCTTTTCAAAGCACAAGCAAGCCTAGTTTGTCAAATATGCTTCTGAAGATAAAGGTATTTGTAAACATAAGGCATCTTTAAATTCAAAAGGTGCTTAACTATGTATGCAGCCTTTACAAAGCACAGGCAGCAAGCATGAGACTGTTCCTGGTGAGGAAAAAAAAAAAATTCAGCATCATTTTCCTCTTTCTGAATTCTGATTTCAAAATGAAGATTTTGTAGATTTAGTAGAGTCAGACATAACAAAGTTAGGAATTTAAGCAGTGCATCAGTTTTGCCACCACTACTTCTCTATTTTATGCACCACAGAAAAGTTAGTACCGTGTCTCCCAAAGAGCTGCAATTTCCTTCAAGTATATGCAGTATATAAATACAGAGGCTGGGAGGCCCCACTGGGCAAACCTGCTGGCAATGAAACTATATACACATTGGCATACATTTGCATACATTTACTCAGAAAAAAAAATGAGGTAATGAAAGGTCTGAATGGAGGGGAAAAGACAGTGAAACCCTAAAATATCAGTATTTAATTACTCCTTAAACTATCACTCCTTGATTTTGTTATATTCCCACTTATTCCTCCTATTTCAAAATCGTCTTCCCACAACTCTGTTCCTTTAAACAGAGAAAGGATACAGCAGATTTTCAGCTCTCTTTTGGTTTAACATTGAGATCAACAGCTAAAGATTTCCTTTTTTCCCAATCCAAGTGAGCAGAAATGGATTAACAACAGCTTTGCTATAGAGGAACTCTGCACTAGACAAGGATAAATGTTCTTGCCTAGCTACTTTTCCTTGCTTGATTTAGGCTTTAGGGGTTGGGACTGGGGTAAGATAGGGATTGGAGGGTTGTAGTGAGGTAGTTAAGATTTAAGAAACCAGATATTTAATGTATTGAAAGAACTGGTCAATGTAGGTGGGTTCATTTGGTTGACCCTGCTTTGTGGGAGGATATGGAAAACAAGACAATCAAACAAGGTGCAGTCTGGCTAACCAGGAAATTTTGTTCTTAGTTGAGAATCAGGTGTAGATAAGTCACTTTAGCTCTTTGTGCATTTGATTTCCTACTCATGAAGTGAGCATTTGGTTCCTGAAGCTCTTCATGTGAATGCAAATGGTTTCTGGTAGAACTATATGATAATTTCTCAGAAGGAAAACCCACATAGCGGACTTCCTGAAGATTCATAGATTTGTCCCACCAGTACTGAGGATCAGCTGCTGGCACAAGAGGGCAGCCTAACCTCTACTGAGGGCTTTGTTAGGTCTTTTCTTATGGGACAGCGTACTGCTTCTGGCCTCTTACCTTTGGAACTTGATTCAACAGGGAACCTAATATATTCTACATCTTTGTCATCTTTGTCTTTTCTGAGACATATTCAGAGGTCTAGAGAAAGGTCGTATTTCTTCTAGTACTCTCAAACAATTTCCCAGACTCTGTGATCAGACTTGCCAACCCTACTGAGATGGTCAACTGATTATTTCTTCTCTTAGTAATTTGCTACCCTGCCATTCTGAGCAAGTGTTGTGCTAGACACCCAGAGTCCCGGGTTGCTGAGCTCAGGAGATGTGTATTGAAACAGGCACCTCACAAGCATACTCAGTAAGTTAGGAACATGGCTCATTAGACAAGTAACTTTTAGGTCTGCGTATGCTATGCAGAAAACCTTCTGAGTGACTGAAAGAAGGAAACAAAGACTAATGAGAAATGAAGACATAGATATTCATGTACTCATTGAGAAATGAGAAGACTCTACTTTTAAAGAATTTATTTAGTGAATTTAATTCTCTAAAAGAAATTAAGGCCTTTCTTTTAATTTGTCTGCAGCATGTAAATCTCTGTTTTCACTTATCCTGAAATGGTATGCATCCAATGTTCTAATGAAAACTAATTTTCTTTTTTTATGATATTTCTCATTTTTTTTCATTAAGGCTTTATTAGGGATGATGAACCTATTATGGGAGAAGCTGAAACAGTATTGATTGTGATGTTTTGTCAACCAAGATGTCTTCCAGATATGTGTAATATAAAACTGAGTATGTGTGCTTCTGCAAAAGGGATGGGTGACATGGCAGTTATGCTAACTTTTGCAGTATATCTGCTCAGTTCTCGTTCTCTACTAAATTTGGCACTACTGTAGAGATGCACACGAACTCCTTTTCAAAGAACTTCCCAAAACATGTTCAAGTCTTTTCTTCTGACAGTATCTATTAGGTCTAAACAAATCTTTAAATGGATGTAAAAAAGCAAAATATATGCAAATATGACACAACAATGTGGAGGAATTCCTTTCTGATGTTGCTAAAAATATGCCATTCCACCCTACTTCCCCAAGTTTGTTTTATTGTTGTTGTTGTTTTATTGTTTTCTTCTCTTCTTTTGTCCTGAAAAGCTCAGTCTCAGGCCAGTAGGGTCCAAATATAAAACAAAGATAACTGGAGGGCATTTGTCCAATTATGGAGAGAGGGAAAAAAAAAAGAAAAAAAAAAAAAAGGAGTTGGATAGCAATCTGACTCAAAAATTTACTTGTTTCAAAAAGTTAAAAAATATTTAGAGCATAATGCATCTTAGAAGATCAATGCTTTTTTATTTATGGAAGCCAGAAAGGTCTCCACACAGAAATTCTTGCAGCCCTGGGGTACAGTCTCACTGTCCAGCTGGGTTTCCGGACCAGCACGGTCCTCATGGAGGCAGAATTTCCCTGACAATCCACACCGTGCAGCAAAACAGCAGGTGTTACTTCAGCCCCGGTATCTGAAGGAGATTACAGATTGCCCTAAACTGAGAGTTGGCAACCTATCAAAGTGGTGTGCCAGACTGTGTGTTTCCTTCCCAAATTAGAGATTCAGCATGCTGGAAGAGATATAAAACATTCAGCTTTTCAAGGAGGCAAATTGTTACCTATTAGTTTAGTTTTAACCCAGTGTTAAATGTGAGCCCAGCAACATTATTTTCCTACAATATTATGCTATGTTACTGACCATATCTTGCTCTTGTGTCAAGCAATGATTCAGCTCCCAAAAACTTGAGAATTAATGTCTACATTTAAAGAGGTCTAAGAATATTTTTGAGCTCCCTGCGCCATATCCTGGTTTCATTACGGAGGTTGGACCACTGACACTTCTTCCCTCCACCCTTCAGCACACAGTAGTCTACATGGTAAAACAACTAAGTTGCTTGTCAGTTTGGAGACATAACAGTTCAAGAGTCCCAGTTCAGACAAATGTGGAACCAGAAAAATGATTAAGGGAGTGGAGCTTCTCCCTTACCAGAAGAGACTGAGGAAGCTGGATCTCTTTAGTTTGGAGGAGACTGAGCGGTTACCTCATTAATGTTTATAAATATGTAAAGAGTGAGTGCCATGAGGATAGAGCCAGGCTCTTCTCAGCGACATCCAATGATAGGACGAAGGGCAATGGGTGCAAGCTGGAACACAGGAGGTTCCACATCAATATGACAGAAAACTTCTTTACGATGAGGGTGACAGAACACTGGAACAGGCTGCCCAGAGGGGTTGTGGGGTCTCCTTCTCTGGAGACATTCAAAACCTGCCTGGATGCGTTCCTGTGTGTCCTGATCCAGGTGTTCCTGTTCTGGCAGGGGGATTGGACTAGATGATCTTTTAAGGTCCCTTCCAATCCCTGATATTCCATGATTCTGTGATTCTCTGATTCTCTGATTCTGCATAGGTGAAGGTCAATTTGCACATAGATGGTACCAGATACCAGTTAGGAAGGAGGCACTGCTGTTTTCAATTCTTTCTCTCAGAAAAGCATGACTTTCAGTTGTAAAACTTGCCATGTACCATTCAAGATTTGTTCACACCTTCAGCACCATTGCTCTCAATTAGCTGTATTCATTCTATCCAACCTCAGAACCCCTGTAGTCTAAAAGTTTGGCATTTGATGTAGGTAGTCATTTACACTCCTGCAACAACAGTCAGATAGTTATAGAAGGGAACTTTTCCCCCTTGTTTTAGTCATGTACAAAAGGGTAAAAGAGATAAAAAATATTTCATGATAAAGAAAATTTAGAATAAATGAGTAAAATTGAAAAACAAAATGCCAGTTACTGTATTTTGCAATAAAATAAAATTCTAAATGCTTTAACTTAAAATACTTGTGCATTTTCCATTACAATTAATGAAAGCAGTGTTTGTATAAAGTGTGGGAGGCTTCTAGTTAAAGACGATTACAAGTATGCCCAAAGTAGTTCTAAGTTTAAATGAAACATGGTGTTAGTGTGGATTAGCTGGTTTTTTTTATTCACTTGGGAAGTTGTGTGGTGTACTATAATTCAGAAAATTCCTTGGTGATCTTTCCCGGTTTTATGAATCTCCCTGAATCTTATACATGTGAAACAAGAGCAGGTCATCTGGAGATAAGAGGAATAAGTGCAACAGAGAAGGCAATAAAAGGTATACAATGCATATTTTAAGCTTGATGGTACTTCTTGTGGAAAAAAAAAGAAAAATAATAACATCTGTGTTGCTGGGAGAAAATATAAAGTATATGTAAGTTCATAGACTTACAAAGCATATGAATGCACTCAAAACAGAATTCTCACAAAGTAGAACAAGTCATAGAAATTCTGTATACTTCAAGAAAACATAGAAACCAAGTAATATAGCAAATCATTAAAATGAATGATCAAAAAATAGCACAAGTACAAAACACTCCAGAGAGAGAATTCAAGGCAAGTAATAGTCAGTGTGTACAAATGATGTGGCACAATGGATTTTGTGTACAGTGAGGACCTTTGTTACACTCATACCTAATTTCTAACTTCACCAGAAAAATCACTACCTTCCAGCTGTATGTGATTGGATTATGTACAGATCACAATTATTTGCTGAGCCAAATGGGTAATGTAGATGAGACTCCAGTTTATTTTGACACACCACCCAATTACACCATTGAAGAAATAGGCACAAAATTTGTCATCATAAAAAACTTTGGGAAATGAAAAAATGCACTTTACAGTCATGTTGGCAGTGTTAGCAGATGGTATGAAATTGTCACCATATGTGGTTCTAAAGCGTAAAACAATGCTGAAGGAACAGCTGCCTACTGGAATAATTGTTAGGTGTCAAAACCAGGATGGATGACTGAAGACTTAATGAAGGATTGGCGGAATGTTGTTTGGAATAGGTGACCAGGTGTGCTATTAACAGAAAGGAGTGCTACTTGTCCTAGATGCTTTCAAAGGGCACCTACCACTAATGATATTATTGTCAGAGACAAAATATTATCAGAGAAATTAATACTGTTCTCTGGTAATAGCAGAGGGAGGGCAGGCACAGACACAGGTGGCTTGAGGTACAAGTTCTTTGAAGACCATCCGAAATCTGTATATTCAGAATGGCTCTGGATGGATGATCACACTATATTTCCTATAGAAAAAGATAATGAAGGTAGGCACAACAATCTTTGTCACTGGAGTTAAACAGTATGGTATCAGATAAATCTACAGGTTGCAGCTCAAAGTTTTAAGAAAATCCACATTTCTTATTCCGATAATGGAACCAAAGATGATTTGTTTGAGTTCAAAGACATTGAAAGCACTAAAGACAACGAAAATGACCAACAAATTGAACATAAGCAGGAGAGTGACAGAGACAGAAATGTAGAGGTGTAAGATATTGAAACCAAAAAGTATTAATAATAAAGTACAGGAGAGGGAGTTAGTTAAAAGTATATATGCTTACTGCACACATTACACAAATATAATATAAAATCTTTGAATTTGAGATGACCTCTCCCACTGCCCAAAATGCAGAATATTATAGACTGAGTCATCTTTCTTTTAGGTTAATACAGTAAACAAGTCCAACACTCAGTCTCCACAGCACAACTGGCAACTACACCTAGAAAATGTCAGAGGTGCCTGGCAGAATCACTTGTGCAGGATGAAATAGGACTAGCCACAGGTCTGAAGAGTGTAATTTTGCAGACAACAAAGCATGTGTTCTATTAGTTCAAATTTTTGTGTTGAACACAACAGCACTACTTTACAGATTAAAGACAATAGCACATGTAACTGAAGAGACAATTAACCTGCAGCTCAGACAGAATCTCAGATATTACCAATATGGCCTCACCAATGTTTCTTGTTCCTAGAAATAGGATCAAACAATGATAAACATACAGAATTTCCTTACCCAGAGAAAAATTTAAAATTCTATCACAAAATATTTGTATGTATTTATCACGTGGCCTCTGGGATTTCAGCATATCACTGTTGACCATTCTTTCTCCTGGAATACAGGATTATACTCACAACTAGATGTCTTTGAAATGTATATTTTTTAAATTAATAACTGTATGCAGAATAAGAATGTTCTTTAGAAGTATTTCTGTATAAATATGTCCAGATTGGTGAATATATACACACAAGAACCCTTACAAAACTTCAAAGCCTGTTCAAACCACTAAGTTGCTTTTTCATATTGCAAGATTCAGAGGCATATCAATTTAGGCATTCTGTTACGATAGGAGGTATTATTGCATTAAAGATCTCCAGCATAAGAAAAACTGCCTAACAAGAATATAATCAAGTCCGTATAAAGAGATCAACTGCTCCCTGCCATGCTTAATATAGTCAAACTTTTGTTAATGACAGCTGCTCCTGGAAGCATCCAAAATGTCAGAATTTAAACACGATTGCCTTGGAAATCTGAAGGCCTGCAGGAATTGACACGGTTCTTGTTCATTTCTATTGAAGTAGCACTGAGACCTGGTTCCTCCTCATTGCTGCTTGTAGAGCATGTTCTTAAGAGTGTGGTTTGAAAGGCTGGAGCTGGAAGAGTTTTAAATAGATTAAGTGGATATTTGTGCTTTATCTACCTCCCAGTCCCTGTACTAGCTTAAGACTAAATCTTTCTCCATCAGGTGCTCTGAGGCTTTTCTTGGTATTGACAGGAACTGTGTCAGTGTCCAGAAAGACTCCTCAGGAGAGGAATATGAAGTTACCTTAAAGTCACCTTTATTCACAAGCATTTCTGGTGAGGTTCTTTTCCCTTGATGTTGCATCTCAGTCTCTACATTATTTTCAAACTAGTTTTAATAATTAAATTTTAAAATTACATTTTAGTGGAACAGTCTGCGTTGAATAACTTTGGCTTTTGCTCAATGCTTAAGAATCTAACATCAATATATGACAAATTTATCAATTTTTGATGCTAATACCATGTTTAGGAAAGGTACCTTGGCTCATTAAATGCTCCAAAATCAAGATGTTCAAATTTATAGCTCCCACAGAAGGTTTAACTATTACTCTGTGTGTATACTTTTCAACAAGACCATTTACAGGCAGTACTTTTGGAGATAACAGATTGCTATTTACTGTATGATGTTAGATTTATCAGGAGAGGGGTGGGGGCAAGTAGCTTTAAATGTGATATATACCTGTTGTTTAATCAAGTAAAGAAACACTGCCTTTCTTGCTCCCTGAGAGATGATCTCCCATTTAGTAACCACTTTCTATTAAAATAAACAATTCTACTGATATAAAATTTCAAGAAACATGAAGAGGTACTGGGTTTTCCTTCTGTACATGTGCAATATATGGAGGATAAAAAAATTATCTCTTCAAAACAGGAGGTGCTCCACCATACCAGTAATATAAAAAGCAGCACTGCCCATCGTCTGAAAGTTACTTCCACAGATATTATTTTCTCTACCTCTGTTGCCTTTTTCTATAAATAGAATAAAATACTGTATTCTTTCTAAAATGAGATTGATTTGTTTCTGACAGAATTGATTGGAAAAATTCCTAAAAGTCTCCTCGAAAGCAGTGTGATATCACCATGAGCAAAGAGTGATGTGTGTGTCTGACAAAAGAAGGGAAGTAGTAACTAGAGACAAAGGAATTTAAAAAGTATTTCTAATTGATTTCTCCACACTTTTCTATGCAGCTACTGTTCCAGGGCCGAAGTTTCATTTTCCTTGTATTAAAACACTTCTAAGAGAGAAAAGCATTTCCCCTCCAAATATGTGTTCACTATTAGACCTCTACATCCCTTATATTGGTTTATGCAAAATGAATTTTGGGTCTCAGTCTAGTTTCCAATCTATGTAAAACCCATTGCAACTGAATCTCATTGTCCCAGTTAAATAGCCAAGCACTGAATTAGCATAGAGACAAAGGATAGCTCTGAGCGGTAAGTTAAAAAAAGATTTCTTGCAGAATAAATAAGTATATGGTAGACTGGAATAACAGAGGCTTTAGTGTTGTATTCATAGTAGACCCATGAAATTTAAAGAGATTCCTATCAGGCTTAGCAATGAATGAAGAGTCATCCTTAGAGAAAATAAAATAGTCAAGATCTTAATGTTATTTCAGAAAGAACTCATTAATACCTATTAAAAAATATGAATCAGAATACACATGTTTTTGTTGTTTCAAAACTAAACAACAAAATATTTCATCTGAGAATGATGAAACAAAATGCCCCCCTTCCTACAGGAAAAAAAAAAATTCACTTTTCTCAGGAGAAAATATTGAACTATCAGGACAATTATTGTTCCTTAATCTTTCCCTTGTGAATATTTAAGCCCAAACTCTGTGGAAATCTAGCCATAAGCATTAAAGATACTGTTAGCTTCAGCAGCTAAGTTGGTGAGGAGTGCTGAAAGGTGAAGTCTGGTCATAGGTTGTTCCTAAACCCACATCAGTCATGAAGCAGGGTAAAACAGTGCAAATGGAATCTCCAGTGTGGGAGTCTAGACCTGCAAACTTCAAAATCTCCTCCATAACCTGCCCAGTCTCTAAACATGCTGATTCAGTCTCTGAGCCTTGACTCCACAGTCCAGAGTTGTGAAATAAAAAGTGTAGCAATGGGCATGTGAAGCCTCTTTTAGAAGGCACAGGACTGCAGCCCAGCTTTCCACAGCAGGGATGTGTGGTAGAAAAGCATTGAAAATAAATGCTTTGTGATTCCAACTTGTGATGCAGTAGAAAACAAGAAAAGCTAGAAGGTAAGCTGTAGAAGGTAATGTTTGCGGAGATACAGTAGCAGCAACAGGAAGCTGACAAATCATAACTGAGGCAAACAGTTGTAGCCTGATGGGATGAAGCACGCAGTAGTTCTCACTTCCAAGAATAAAGGAACGTGCCTGCTCCAAGAAGGTAAAGCATGGAGTTGATACACACCTGTTCTTCTGTAATAGGCTGGCACAGGCCTGGAGGGTGCTGTCAACATCAGCAGTCAAGCTGACTAACTTTGTAAGCCACTACTTAAACAGAAACATAGCTTGTGTTTTATGTCAGCTTTGGAAGTTACTTCTGTATCTGCTGCAACAGAGTTTGGACTTTGTGACCTTGAGATCAAGTTGTTAGTCTCCTAGAAATAACCGAAGTAGAGAAATATATTACTCTGCGGTATTGCAGATGTTGTTTTTCTGTCAATTGTCACTGAGCTATCACTTCAGAAGAGAATACTGAAGTGTAAGATCTGTCTGCAAAACTCAGTGAAAACATCAGTCACTCTAATTAAAGACCATCCAGAAATTGCTTTCTCTTATAAACTGTTCACCATCAAAAGATAAACTGGGAAAAGACTGCAGCCTGCTGTTGGGATGATACTGTTAAAAAAAATGGTTTTTGTTCAAAATTCATCCAAATATGAAATAATTATTCATGTAACTAAAGAAGAAACAAGAATTTCAGGACAATATCAACAAGACAACATGGAAGTTCCTATTAAAGGGAATCTAATCTTAAAGAGAAGATCCTGCTGAACGTTTCTCTGAAGGAACATATTGCCAGAACAATCAAAGTAGAAATAGCCTGGCATAGCCAGCCTATGCTTTTCTTTCTATTCTCAGACTTTTAATACTAGGTAACAGTGGTAAGGAAAGCCACTTGGGTTTTGCCCCTTTCTCATTTACACTATTGGAGAAAATGCATGCTTAGTCATTCCCACAATCTGCTGTGCAAATGTTATCTAACAGAAGAATAGCAAATAGTTGGGGGATGAGAGTGTTGAAATTACTCTTACAAGAAAAACAAAGCCTCCAGCTCTAGTAAGGAGATGATATAATGGTGATCTTAAATGTCTAATGGTCCAAGCTGAAGGAGCATAATTCTGAGGAAAGCAAGCAAATACTGTGTCATTTGACTGGAATCTGCCAGTGTCAAAATAAAACACAATTGCTTCAGTCATAGCAAATCTAAAGCTAACTTAGCAAGCTAAATGTTTTGGTAAACCCCAAATCAGTGGAAATTATGAATGGGATAATTGTATGCTGTTAGCTTTTCTTGTTTGAATGATGTTCTCTTTAAAATGACTGCTGTAGTCGCTTACCTTTCCTTCATTTCATTTTTTTCCAAGATCAGATAAATTATATGGTGTACAACACACACATCCGTGCACACACACCAAAAAAAAAAATAGCACAAGAAAAGGCAAGAGGTCTTGTTGTCCATAAGTATGCAAACAACTTACCAGACACAGATAAAACACCGGCAGCATATATCATTGCTTGCTTTCATCCATAAATCATGGCACAAGTTAGCTACTTTATTCAGGGTCGAGAGGGAAAAAGGCAAAGAGAAAGATAAACAAAGTTGTAATTTTAGTTTTCCTAAGCTCTTAGATTACATTTCAGCTTTAGTAAGCAGTTCTACTTCTGGGTGAAAAATCAGATATTCAAGGAGTAATATATAGATACCATTATATGTTAGTTATCATTATAACTAATAATCTTCTATATCCATTCTGTTTAAAAATTCAGACTGAGGAAGGAATTATAGCCTTCAATTAGAGATTAACATCAATGCCTATAACAGTCAATGATGTCCAGTAGTTTTCTCATTATCCTATGTTATTTAGAGAATCCTGGACTAAATTCTCCCATTTGGTCTCCACTAAAATTTTTCTAGTTGTATTTGATACTGATTTTGATAGAAATTTTCAAACAGGAGAGAGTGTTAATGTAACCTTATAAGCTAAAACAGAGAGCAAGTAAGAAAAGTAACTTCCTTGGTAGATCTGTTCTTTGAATTACTTGGATCTCCGTAGGTTTTTCTCCCCACACTTTGATTTTTATAATTGTATATGCTTTCCCTTACTACTTAAGGGTCACCCTTCAGGAATGGGAAACTGAGCAAGATGACTTCAATTTAACACCACCATTACTCAGTAAAGGGGGCGAACGCCTTGGAATGTCATGGCCACTCTTAAGGGGATTCCACGCTTTCTGATCACATTCCCTGCTTCTAGTATTGGAGTGAGTCTTAAGGTATTGTACTATGACATTTGGATTCACTGAGTGATAAGAAATAATAGATGTAGTCTATCAGTTGAATGGTACTGTCCATTGTAAATGTATTAACATTTTAGAATATTCTATGAGGGAAAGACAACCCTGCAGAAAAGGAAAGCAGAAGAACCAAAGAAAGAGACTGCAAGAAACAATGAGAAGGAAACAGTGAGAGTGCTTGACAGTGACAGGAAAGGAGGGTGAATTTGCCTTATAATCTTTTGAAGGAGTTGCTAATTAATGCTTATGGAGAAGGGAATTTTTTCTTTATTAAGAATAATGAGAAAAGGTAAAACACAAAAGTAAAGTACAATTACAGCACTTTTTGAACTATGCAGTCAATGGAGATGACATGAAAAAAGGAACTAAATAATTAAAAGCCAGCCAGATGTCCTAAATGTATAATCCTGTGTATATATATATATATTTATATTGGTAAGTGTTAGAACAAAGTGAACCCAAAGGAATTTTGTGTGTGAAATAAAAATAATCATAATATTAAGCTACTTCAGCAAGAAAAGCAGTGTTTAGAATACATGTATATTATCAAAACATGTAAAATGAAGATTAAAACTCTTCTGAATCTCATACTTGAGAGATTACAGTAATTTGATGTTGTATTTCATAGCTTCATACCTCTATGACACTCATATATAGCAGTGAGCTGCACATTCTCCTTCTTAATATGCATCAGAAATAATGCAGTAGGGTTAAGAGAATATGGTATGCATTAGGGGCTATTTCCTTGTACATACAAAACAGTGAATACAACTGCTCTATCTGAAAATGCTTATGGAACTATAAACCATCACAAATTTCTCTTTCTATAAATCTAATAGTGCTGAGACTGCTGCAGCTTTTCTGATAATGGTCAAATGGGGATTTTGCTATAGGGATGAGGAAGGGCAAAGGATACTAATTCAAAAAATGTATATTAATAATAATAGAAAAATGCCATATGTCTACTGAGGACATTGTTCCATCTATAATGAGGTACAAAAAGTCATGGGATCTCCCATTAATGAGATAAGTTGGCCTAGACTACATCCACTTGGGAATTCCCACCGGTTAGCAAGAGAGGTGGAAGAAAATGAATTTTCCATTACAGTGCAAGTGGGCGACCTGCCTTGTAACCCTTATCATCACATTGATGATTTGTATGCCTAATGGCCATCTCCCTCCAACTTCAGGTCTGAAAGAACACTGCGAGCTTCTGATTAATTAGACAGAGCACATGGGCCAGGTTCACTTGCTGCAAAAGCAGTTCTTTTTGAAGGTTATCACCTTGATTTCTAAGGCTTTAACCTTTGACCAATATTTGCCTTTACTACTCACAAAGGATGCTTATAATATGCACTTGAAAGAGAATTCCTCTAAAGTATACCTCTCCACTCCAATATGCTATACAGGTGTATAGAGCCTAGAAATAATCTTGCAGCATTCAAACTTGAGAACTATCTGTTGAATATTATCAGACCTGTCTATCCAAACTATTATTAGGTCAATGGTAGGAGTATTCTAATACTTCTTCCTTGTCATATAAGTTTATCTCTTTAGTAAAACAGAAAAACTGACATCCTTTTTCAAAATTAATTTCATACTTTACAACAAAATGATGTAGCCAATCACAGATGTAAAATGGTATGTCTGAATACAAAGAATACACATACAAACATTTTTTGTTTCAGTGAATGTATTAATCTGGCAGAAGACAGATAGGATTACAAATACTCGCCTCATGTAATCATTGTTTCCTAATACGTGTGAAGCATTATTGTGATGGCTTTTCTGGCTCTCAGCCAAAGTCATCTAACCTTCCTTATTCACTGTACATGGATATGAGCGGCCTAGCCTGGGCTGGTAAATGATTTGGGTCCATGCTGTGGTCCATTACTGTGCTTAGTGTAAATAATTTATTTCTCGACATATAAGTTTCAAGTGCCAGACCTGGAACCAAACCCAGTACAATTAGTTCTCTACCTACCCCCAGCTGTCTAACAGATACCGTGAGGAGAATGAATGTAAGGTAAGAATGCAGCAACACGAGACGTGGACATGTGGACAAGGACAAAGATATAGCAATATTTCCATAGAGTGCTTCTTCAGCTTCCAAAGTTTCCTAACTCTGATACTTACAGATAACCTAGTCAAATCACTCAGCCAAATTGGTAAAAATTACAGTTAAGAATAGTTCTAACAAACAAAGGAAGAGAAACTGGTAAAGAGAGAGATCAGTAAAGAGCCTATATTTCTTATGTTGGAGGAAACCATGGTTCGTAGGTCAATCAGGCTTGTATCCAAGAGTCAATTAGCAAATAAGTGATGGTGACCCAGACTAATAGCACCTGTAGATTTTCCTCTATAAGGTAAAGGAGAAGTGAATAGAGGGCTATTCAACACTCTTGTTAAGAAAGTAGAAAAAAAAAAGTAAACAATGAATTGAAAATCTTTCTGATGTTAAATATTACTTAGAATAATAAAATCAGCAAATTGTGATGCAGACTTGCAGAGAAGTGGTCAGACAAGATACAGTTAATGAAATATACTTTCTTCAGTGCACAGTACTCCAAATGTGTTGATAAAGTTATAAAAATAAATATACAAATATATTCTTTTCTTTCTATCTTTTTTTAGCTATTATTAGCAACACATTTTAAGATTGATTATATGTATATCAGGGCATTTCTACAAATCCATCTACTATGTTTTCCTGACTCTACAGCAGACTGATTTTAAAAGCTTTTGGAAATCACATAAGATAAGATCACATGCTTTTTATCTTCACACATCCTCTTCACCATCTGTGATTTAGGAATGTCCTGAGCTCATGGCTGTGTGTGCCTTTATCAGTACTGGTGGACGTCCCACCCCTGGAGACACTCAAAGTTTATGTTGGATGGGGCTCTGAGCAACCAGATCTAGCTGTATGTATCCCTGGTCATTGCAGAGAAGTTAGACCAGATAACGTTTATGGGTCCCTTCCAACTCAAATGACTCTATGATTCCATTCAATTCTACATTGTCAGTAAGTACAAAACAACTTCACTAGGTTGAAACAATTCTAACTACACATATGCAATGACACATGACTAGCATTTTGGACAGGTACATAGAAGTCAGTGTGGATATTTCTCTGACAACACCAATTCCATATTCAGCTGTGGTCAGACAGGATGCTAAGAATTATTAGGAACAGACAAAAACAATAAATCTAATTGCAATGTTTGGTAAACACAATGTGAATGCACCATTTTGAGTATCTCTCACTAGTCTAGTCAGCCCATCTCCAGAAGGATAAGGTAAAATAATATACACATTTTAAATATACATGTGTACAAAATACAATATAAATATAATATAAAAATATGAAAAATATATGGTTTTATATGTCCAGAGAAGGGCAATTAAGCTGGTGAATGGTCTGGAGCACAAGTCCTATGAGGAGCACCTGAGGAAACTGGAATTCAGTTCAGTCTGGAGGAGAGAAGGTTCAGGGAAGACCTCATTGCCCTCTACAATGACCTGAAAGAAGGTTGTGGCAAGGTGGGAGATGGCCTCTTCTTACAGGTAACAGAGATAGAACAAGAACGAATGGCCTCAAGTTGCACCAGCAGAGGTTCAGACTGAATATTAGGAAGAAGAAAGATAGGTATTGCATTGGAACAGAGTGCCCAGGGAGGTGGAGAAGTCTTCATCCCTGGAGATATTTAAGGAATGAGTAGATGTAGTACTTAGGGACATGTTTAGTGGGTAATATTGGTGGTAGGTGGGCAGTTGGACTAGATGATCTTAGACACCTTTTCTAACATTAAAGATTTTGACATATTATAAAATATCTGTACAACATAGTCTACATTCTTTGTAATACAAATCTGCAAACACTATCAAAAGTGCTCAGTACTTTCTTTATAAAGATTGTAAATATAAGTGGACTTTAGCTTGTAAAGAGAAAACAGACAGAAATAAGGCAGAGTTAAAATAATTACATCCAGTATGCATCAACAAATGATCTTTCTATTGTTTCTTATATTCATGCAAAAATCGTATTCATTACTAAACATACAGGATACGTCCAGGATTGGAAGAAAATATAGTGCTTGGTGGGTTTGGGGTGTAAACAAATTTCTATTTTTCTTCAAAGTAACTTCTATGGCAGTTAGAAATTTTACAACACGTTATGCACATCACTCTTGTAAACTGAATGCAGAAATGCTGATACGTTACATTTGTTTGTTTCCCCTTCCACCCACCCCTCACCCCCCAGATGTGTTTTTTCCTCCATGTGTGAGCTTCATGAAACAAAATGAAGCTGAGATTTTCTGTTTGACTACAAACTAGCTATCCAACCAAGAAAAAAAATATAAGACTTTTCAATCAGTCTGAAGCCCAAAACTGTGGAAACCTATGATTGGCTGAAGTAGAAAACCCCCCAGAGAAAGATGGTTTTCATCCATTTTAGCATAGAATGTGAACTAAAGACAAAAAGTAAGATTCTATATTTCACAATTCTTGTAGAAATTTGATTTTCCGAGTAGCCTATATTCTTGGAGGATTTCAGTTAAGACAAGTCTAATGGTTGGGTCTATGAGCAATTAAGTTATGGGGGTAAAGCAGGTGTCGTTTAGGTCTTTCTTGTTTAAAGTCACAGAAGTAAAGGTATTAAACTAATACCACACTGCACAAGAATTCAATAAATTCACAGTTGTTTGGGCATCAATACAAAAAAAATGTCACTAAAATGGAAAATTAAACCAAATGAAATGAAACGAAAGTCCTGAAAGACAACCACTCTCACTAGTAGTTGCATATCAGGAGACTTTGTTTTCTAAGCATGTGTGTTGTAGGGGAGGAAAGACTAATAATCCCTTTCTTCGAATAGCTGCCTAACAAAACCATCTCTGTATGGCTTCATGAATCACAATGGAAATGTTGCAACCCTTGATTAAAAATTGTATCTCTTTTAATGATAGAGAAATAATGATGAAATGATTTTTTAAATTTTTCTGATGGCATATCAGAGGTAAAAACAATGTATTTATTTTCAAAATTACCAAACCTAGGAAAGTAAAATGAAAATTGAGCAGATGCCTTCATGTAAGTTCTTTTTTAAACAGTTATTTCTATAATTCAGTAAGAAGAACTTGACAATCCAACTTCTGAATTAGCAAAATACAGTTTTACTTGAGAGAATGATCACTACATACTTTTAATTTTAATTTTTAAATGCTTTAAGATATTGCATTGCAAACAATGCACTAGTAGGACATAGCAGTTACTTTGAATTCCTTAAGATTTTCAGTGAAATCTGACAAAATCCCACTGTAAATGTGTTTTATCCAAGGGAACAAAGAGAAGTTATAAAAAGATACTATGTAGATACTTGATTCCTCCCAGTACAATTTTAGTTACATGCATAACCAGACTTTTAAGGCAGACAGGCTATCACGGCTTCAGGGAAGAGCAGAAAATGGATTTAAGAGGCTAATATTAGGTGAGGTACAAGGCTTCATATAAGATGTTTAAAACCAAGAGGTCTAGCTTTAAGTAGTTTCTTTTCAGCCACATGACCAATTCATAAGAAAGAAAAGGAGATTTGGACACCTAGGTCCACCAAGTTTTAAGTTCTAACAAAAATACTCGAGGTTCAAAGAAGAAACCTCTTGGTTGTTCAGGACTTGAGTGGCTGAATGCACTTGTTTCCCTCTCCACCCAACACAGAAGTCACAAAATATGAGCACAGATCAGAGAAGCACACTGGGCTTGGTCTCTCATGACTGGGGACAGCTAGACAACAACATTTTAAGGACTGTGTAAAGTATCTGCACCACCAACCCCAGTTCAGGATAGATAACTTAAGCAGCTTTAAGTATCTTGACTCCTGCTCTAAAATTTTCTTAAAGGTCACAAGTCCACAACTGTAATTTGTCACAGAAGGACAGTAAAGATAAACTGCTACAGAACATGCTCTTTTTACGAATTGGGTGTTATTATTATATAATGTCTTCCAGAAGACATTAAGAACCCATGTTACAGAAGAGGAGCCTTGCTTCAGTAATCATCAGCCTAATTAAAGAAGAAAATCCACTTTCCCAGATTAGGTACTCAGGTGACATAAATTTGGCTTGTTCTAGGTATATTATAGCATTTGAAGATAAACCAATATTTTACACACACAAAAAAAAAAATGGCAACAAAGTAATTTATTTTTATTATTATTATTTTTTAAAATCTAACAGGGTACACAGAATACAGAGTCTCATAAAATCTGCTCCCTCTGTGCCACTCTGAGAACAAGAAGATCTGGATACCTGACAGACACATTTCTGGCATAGAAGCTCCAACACCAGCTGACAGAGAGGCCATACACATACGTAGCAGCTACCAACCGACACTCTTTGCCAAGGGACAAACAAATCCTAATCAGAGCATGCCGCTCTCCAATAGTTCTTGGCTCTGTAGCGTTCTCCCTGTTTCACTGGAGTTAAGCACAATTTAGAGACTGAGATGTTGTGATTGAGGTCTAAGTTATCCAGGAATCTCTGTCCAGACATTATTACAGAGATGACAAGTGTCCTAAAATCATCCTTCCCATACACATCTCTTCTTATAAAAGGGTTAACTTCAGAGGATATGCAAAAAATCAAAGATCTGAAATAAAGCCAGGTCTAGGAATCAGTAATTAAAAGAATTTTGCTTTAAGAATTTTCTGGACCTTCCAATGACAATGAGAATGGAATTATGCCAGAAAAGTTAAAAAACAATAAACCAAAAACAACAGCAAAAACATGTGCAGCAATTTAATTGTTCAACCTTTAATTAAAAATGAAAGGATTTTTTAAGAAACGTTTTCACTCACACACCCCAGTAAAAGCATTTACATTTCACTTTTCCTAGCATTCTGAAGTTACACATGTAAATTCCCGCATTTCACAGTGATAGTGATCCGCATAAACTAAAACAGATGATTACTCTCCGTTGATGCATTAGAGTAAGTATTTCAAATCATATCAGACAAGTGTAAAAATTCAAGGAGATTAATGAATTTAAGCTTCAAATCTAGCAGGGCACCTTTTAATAAAACACATTTGCAGTGTTCTCTACAAAGATGGATTAATTTATTATACATACATATGATGTGATACTTTTCCTGAAAATGTTATTGTCATTGCTAATTGCCTTTCCTTTTTAATCAGCTCTTCCCCACTTGTACTGAATCCATATTGTAAAGAAAGCTGCCACCCTCTTCAGAAATCTTTCCATACAATATCACATGGTATGGAATATCCCTTTGGCCAGTTGAAGTCAACTGTCCTGATTCTGTTCCCTCCCAGTTCCTTGGGCCCTTTACTGCAAATGGCCTTGGCTCTGTACAACACTGCTTAGGAGCAACTGTAAACTGGTGCGTTATCAACAGTGTTTTTCTCTTAGAACCAAAATATAGCATCATACCAGACACTCTGAGGAAAACAATTGCATCCCAGCTGAAACTAAGACAGAGAATATTACTTTAGAGTAACATAATATTCTTATCTGAAGCTTGCTACCAGAACTTGGCAATAAATATACAGAAGCCAGTAGAAGACATTTCCATGCTCGAACTTTATTACAACTTTTTGGTTTTGACACAATATTTTATCCTAATGGTCTTCTTTATCCTCTGAAAAACACTTTAATTAAACAATAAATAAACATCAGTAAAACATGGATAATTACTATAGGCATGTTAAAAATGAAAATCTTGTGCCATAACTGTCTCCAAGTCAATGAAAACATTAGTTATAGAAAAGTGTACCTTATTGGATGTTTCAATTGTTTACCCTTATACTTTTAATCAGTGGCCACGCAACAGTTATGAATAGAGAGAAAATCTGGATGTAGGATACAAGTCGCAAGGACGACCTAAAGAATTTGGGGTACATAAGAAAATTCACCTTGCTTTTTAATCTGAAGAATTTGGGGTTTCTTTGTTTCTTGCAACCCTTTTAGAGGGAATGTTGCTGCTTCAAATCCATTTACCACTGCAAAAGCAAAGATAAGACTGTCAACTATTTTTGCTGTAATACAGCAGAAGCATATTTGCTGTAATACAGCAAAATGCTCCCCCCCTCCCCACCGCCCCCGCCCCCACC
>JAOWBP010000001.1:78786284-78810029 GCA_028571105.1 Tragopan temminckii | reverse complement strand
CTGTCTTTCTTGTACTGGGGGCTCCAGACCTGGACACAGTACTCCAGATGGGGCCTCACAAGAGCAGAGAAGAGGGGGACAATCACCTCCCTGTCCCTGCTGGCCACCTCTCTTCTGATGGAGACCAGGATACCATTTGCTTTCTGAGCTGCAAGGGCACCCTGCTGGCTCATGTTAAGCTTTTCATCCATCAAGACCCCCAGGTCCTTCTCTACTATGACTCATCTTTATTATGTTTCAGACACTATGCCATGCATATGCCAGGCAAGGAAGATAGGAATTTTATGAAGGTGACAAAAATAAAATAAATAAATAAATAAAATGCAAAGCAACATGAAGTGAATAGACACACAATTTAATAAACTCATATTGTGAAATAATTGCAAACTGTTTTGAACCTTCTTCAGTGTCCTCAGGCATCGCACCTTCACTGCAGAAGAGGAACCGAGGGACAGCTACATACGCTGCAGCAATGCCTTAATTCCTGATGTACTACCACAGCATTTGTATTTTCACATGCACACAGTAACAGCAGTGACAGATGGGTGTGGATTATCCACAGCACTTACTGAAACATACCAGGGAACAAGAAACCCTTCAGAATCATGAAATCACAGAATCATTAACGTTGGAGAAGACCTCTAGTCCAAACTGTCCACCTACCACCAATTTTGCCCACTGAACTCTGTTTCTCAGTACCACATCTACATGTTTCTCAAACACCTCCAGGGACAGTGACTCAAACACCTCTCTGGGCAGCTCATTCCAATGCCTGACCACTCATTTAGAGAAGAAGTTTTTCCTAATATCCAAACTGAGCCCTCCATAGCTCAACTTAAAGCCATTCCCTTTCATCCTATCACTGTTACCTGGGAGAAGAAGCTGACGCTCACCTCACTATGACCTCCTTTTAGGTAGCTGGAGAGGGCAATAATGTCTCCCCCGAGCCTTCTCTTCTCCAGAAAAAACAATCCCAGTTCCCTCAGCTGCTCCTTATAGCACTTGTGCTCCAGTACCCTCACAGCTTTGCTGCCGTTCTCTGGACATGTTCCAGGGCCTAAGTGGCTCTCTTGCAGTAAGAGGCCCAAAACTGAACATAGTACCCACAGTGCAGCCTTACTAGTGCAGAGTACAGGTGAATGATCACCTTCCTGCTCCTGCTGGCTGTGCTATTTCTGATACAAGCCAAGATACCATTGGCCTTCTTGTCCATCTCGGAACATTGCAGGCTCATGTTCATCCAAACATTGGCCCACACACCCAGGTCCCTTTCCTCTGTACAATCTTCCAGCCATTCTGCCCCAAGCCTGTAGCATTGCATGGGCCACCAAAGCACACTGGGTCCTGTTGAACTTCATTCCACTGGCCTCAGCCCAGCAATCCAGCCTTTCCAGAACCCTCTAAAAGGGTTTCCTACCCCTAAGGCTAGGCACTTTCTCCCAGTTTGGTGTTGTCTGCAAACTTACTGAGGGTTATACTCAATCCCCTCATCCAGATAGTAGAGATACTAAACAGGATGGGCCCCAATACAGACCCGTCTCAAACTCCAGACTGTCAAGGAGAGTGGGCAATAGATCTTAATAGAGCTCTTCAGAAGAAAATGAGTGTGAAGAAAGCAAAACAAAAATAAGGTATGGGTGACAACCTGCCTCCATCATTAGATGATGACAGATGCTCTGGAGGAAGGAGGACAGTTCTTAAAAAGAAGAATGTATTTGAAACAACCTGCATAAATGAGAAGCTCCTAAGGATGGTGTCATATCCCAGAAAAAGGTTCTGCGCTGTCTCTGTAGAAGAGAATAACAAATTCCTAGTAATTTTTTCAATGCACAATCATGAATCTGAAAGAGGATAGGACTGACCTACCAGACCTTTTTCCTACAATAAATGAAACAGGAAGATATTGCTACATTTCTTTAAGGACAGTGATTGATTTTGCACCTGTTACATCCTAGGTTTAATATTGGTTGGCTTAGTTATTACTGTGACAGTGAACAACATTTGTTCAGAGCAGCTTTTAATATGTGGCAGAGAATGTGTAACGTAAATCAAGCACTCCAGCATGACAAAAGAACAAGACAAAACACAGAAAACAGTGGGATACCTATGTTCTTTTTGCATGAATATACAAGAAAATAAATCGACGAACAGAAGAGGAATACTTAGCACATGGGAAAAACAAATGAACAAAACCATTCCGAATGAACTTGCTAAAAATTCTCTATTTACATTTCAACCAAAATAATTCAAAAACTTAGATGAGTTTTGGTAAATGAAGATTATTCTTCTAACAGTTAATCACAAGTGGCTGCCTGAGCAATGTAACCCTATCTGTCCTAGGACAGGTCTCAAGTAAATCTACATTGCTAAAAGAATTCTTCTTCTTAATTATTATCCTTTGCAGTCTTTACACCATTTTTCTTATCAGATTTGATTACTTTCTAACCCAATTACAGCCAAATATTATTGCATCCATCATGGCATTTTTGAGCTGCTACTCCATCAGTTTCTTACTACTTCTGTGTGTAACTGTCTCCAGTTATGAGAGGATGGAGACTGAGACTGGAAGATATCTAAGGCAAGGTTTTAAAACTGCCTGACAAAATTAATGTATGAAGTAAAAAGCTGAGGTATCTCCAGTTAGGTAAAAATTCTTAGCTGTGATAGGAAAAGCAATCCCAGCCAACAGAAATAAGATACATTTTTTACCTGGAAGTATTTAGAACAAGTCTTAAGTTATATAGCTAGAGACTGACAAGTGGAGATTATCTGTTTTTTGAAGATGAGTGACATAGAAAGTATGTGTGTCATATGATTATTCAAACAAAAAGATTGGAAGACAATGGTTTTCAAAGCAAGGTGATTTAGCTACACAATTACCATGCACAACACCCATCTCATTTGTCCATTTACTTCCCAAAACTGGACAGCACAATTAATGTATGCTACAAAATGCACCAAGGAATTCAGATGAAATAAAAAGTATCCAGGGTATTATTGTCTAGCCTAAAGGCAGCTTGAGGTATTACTGCAGTAATTACTTCGTTATTACCAAGTGAAGAAAGGATCTCCTGCCACCTGCTGAACAAGGGGAAGAGCACTTTCTCCTCTCATGGAGCCCTGATGCCAGTGCTGATGGATGTGTCCAGAAGGCTGAGTCCTGCCTTCCAGTGACACCACCTTGAGTCAACAGCCAGGACCATGGCTGCAGTTTTAACCAGAGACAATCAAGAGAACCTAGAGTCTGTTTTCATGAAAAAGTGAGTGTTCATTTCACAGAAAAGATTATTAGAAATGGAAAAGACAGCCTAAGCATAAATATATACGGTAGCTACATAGCAATGACTGATAGTAGTGTATCTATTTTAAAGAGTGTTTAAATCAGAAAAATCCAAGATAAAATATTTAAATGAGATTTTATCATAAAACATATCTTGAAAGTTCCGTGGAAGAATAATATAATCTAAGGTATACTTTAACGATTATAACTGGACTTTATCCCAGAAAAGGCTAAATAAATTGAAATATGTTTCATATCATTTTGCATATTCTTTTGTGATAAAAATAGCTTTATGTTTCATAGCTGTTCAAAAAAACTCTGCAACAGGGGAACAATAACGAAAGAAAAAAAGCAATCAAAATAAGAAATGGGGGAGATTCTATGATTTCCTGTATCTCTGTAAAAGAAAAAATAAGTGGCTTCTGTGAATAATTTCAAAGACTTGAATAAGCTTCATGTGTCTCCCAGATGTCTCTTGGAAAAAAATTAGAGAAGTGTCTCAGATACTTGTAGAAAGCATATAAAACATTTTTCAAGATTTTTAATCTCAAACATAAAAATGCACAAACGGCAGTATTTACTGAACACACTTACCATAGAATCATAGAATTACTTGGGTTGGAAGAGACTTCAAGGATCATCAAGATCCAACCTACTGTTGCAGACAGGGCCGCCAACCTCCATATCTAATACTAGACCAGGCTGCCCAGGGCCCTGTCCAACCTGGCCTTATTGGATAGGTCTCAAAGAGAATCCTGCAGTAGCATAATGTCACAAGTCTATAGTGCATTAATTTTCTTCAGTAAACTGACAGTCCTCCCCAGAATATAGATTTCTTCATGTAGTGTTCAATAAGAAAATTTTCTTAGCAGATTTGCAAGTATTTTAGAAAGGATAGGATTCAGTACTTATAAAATAAGTGTGATTTACCTTCCTTGATATCATTTACAAGAAAGGATCAATTTCATTACTGTAAGAGATGGGCGCTCTATATTCCACGGCAGCGGAAAAAAAAAAAAAATCATGTTTTGAATTTATACAAGTAAAGGAAGAATATAATCTCATAAGTGCTTAAAATCATATTTGGTATGAGTTTTTTTTAAAACTTGAGTATTTAGATCTCAAAAGAAGAAGAAAAAAGAGGTATATATATATGATATTTAAAAAAACATAAATTTAGATGCTTTATAAACATTTAGAAGTGTTTTATAAAACTTTTAAAGAGCATTTTATATGCATGCACACACACAACCCTATAAATATCCTTTACATGTTTTTTTTCTGATGAGGAGAGGTAAACTATAGGCATGCAGCACAACCTTACTTTTCCAAGTACCCTTCCTCTCTTCTCTCTCCTTTCCTTTCTTTCTTTTCCTCAAAGCACAAACACAAGAAAACAAAGCATTCATATAAAGAGCAGATACAAGTGCACTTGGGTATTTACTCATTACTCCTTCATATTTTCTCAATAGGCAACAAAATTGTTATTCTGATGGCATCTTGAACTATCTCTTCTTTTTGCCCCTTCCTGTATGTGTGCACCCATACACAAAGGAATGAAATAGCTGCTGACTATATGATTTTTCACTGTATACCACTATAAATAAAAAACTGCACTAAATAAATTGCTGAGTGTTATCCCCATGTGTACATATATGTAAGTTATCATGATCTTGAACCTTTCCACACAAAGATGATAGTGAAATAGCGTGTTTCTCAAGGGAAAGCCACACCTTTCTCTTTTTAAAATGTCCATTTTATACAGGACATGCTATATGCCATTAGGTTACTCAAGGGGTTAATAAACCTCAGAATCACTTCTCTTGTCTACAGTAAAGTGTCATAATGACTTCAATGCTGAGTTTTTTCCTGTAAAGAGGAACATTAGAAAGCACACAGGAGAGAAATGAATGCACACTCTAAGCCCCTAACCAGTGCTTTCAATGCCTTTATAGTGTACCTGAGAGCATATTAGAAAAATAAATAAGAATCTTCAATTTTCTGACCTTAAATGATTTTTTCCCTTTCCTCTATTGACTGTAAGACTAAATGAGAGAACTTTAGATTTTATTTTATATGCAAGGCTTAAAAACTAATTTACCATATTCCTATCAGCCAAAAGACGAAGTCTATATCTCAGTGGTAGATAAGAGTTTCTAGGGGGGATATCTAGGCCCAAAGCTTTTCAAAGGTATAACATGGAGGATACAATACAGATGATACACATCAGGCTAGTTGTCTCCAGACCCTTTCCTTTCCTCCTCAGGGCAGCTGTGTATTCAATGAACCTGAAATTCTGTCATCTCCCTGCAAGTGTCATATACACTAACATATATGGATAGCTGCAACCTGCTTTCTGTGCCAGTGCTGCAGTTATCTCAGTTCAAAGACTGTGAAAGAATCACAGAGAAGATAACTATTTAAGCCTTAGGGGTTGCCATCTTTGTCAGGGACAGCCTCACTTTCCCATCAGAGATAAAAGGGACATGGCAAACTGTTCTGAATCAAGCAAAACTGTAAGGACTAGAAGGCAAAAGCTGGAAAAGCAAAAAGAAGAGAGATATATTGTAAAAGCACATAAGTATCTAGAGCATTGATAAATCCCTAAACCCTGGTTCAGTGGAGCCATGCCAGTTTACTCCAGCTGAGCATCAGGCCTGCGCTCTTTCCAAACAGAAATAAACAGTTTATTAAATCAAACCTTTTCCTTTCTGTGCTCTTACATCTAAGAACTTTTATCAGTGGGCACCATCCTGATAATGCTGAATACACTGTTTTAGAGACACATTACCTAGGTTCATTTTGCCTGAGAGGGGAATCTTTATCGTTCTCTTGTCAGCCCAAACACCTGCTGCTATGGCAGGAAGCATATGATGCTTTGTACTTCTGTGCTTCCTGATGCATCATTTTCTTCCCCCACTGCAAGCGTCTGCCTCACCCGTTTTCGAAACAGTAAACGATCAAAGGGTTTGGTCATTCTCATTTTTGTCTTTTAAGTAGCAGCATGCTAGTGAATGACTGGCCTTGTGCAGTTCAGATTTCAAATGGCCTACCTCCTTCTGAAATTGATATTCCAGCCCATACATAATCTGTCATGTTTTGATCCATCACAGAAAGTGTGACAGCATGACGAGATGTCCCTCTGTATCTCAACTGTAATTGCTTGGAATTTTGTTTAATCAGGAAATCTTTAGCACCTGCTAGGCCAAAGTCAGGGCAGGAAGCTGTATCAGGTGACAAGGGTCATCTGTTTCTCTCCCACTGCTTGATATTAACACAGTAGACAGTCTCATATTGCTAGATGTGCTGCACTGGCAAAGAGATAATAAAGCTTGCTATAGACTCTTGAATTCCCTTGGGGTTTCAAGTAACAAGCTTGCCAGAAGTGGTTCACCTTATTTTTAAATATTTTATAGCTGCATAAAAAGTGCCAGATGCTGTTTAAAAACTGGACTTACAGCTAACCACTCAATCAGCAAAAAAAAAGGAAATTGAAATGGCTTTTATTTAGCAGCTGCCAATAAAAAGGAATAACGCCAAAAAAAAAAAAAAAAAAAAAAAGCTATACGCATGATATACGCATGATATAATTTGGCTGTAGATCCTCTGTTGAAGTCACATACTCAGAACATTTTCCATTCAATTTGTGATGGCAGGTATTGTATTTTATATACAAGAGATTTATTTTCTAGTCAAGACAGAATTTTCCTTGTGTCAGTGGAATAAAGGTCTGACCACCTGTTCTCAGAATTGAAATGTTTCATTAAAGAAACATGCTCATTAACTATCATGCAGAAGATAGTCTACACTAGATATAAACTTTGAAGAAGGAGAGAGTGTAAACAAAGGCTGTAAAATAATTAATGGCAAAGAAAAGACAGTACATGTAATATTTCTGAACTTCAATAAACAGCTGATATGGTGCCTTATAGACCATTATTTGAAAGAGAAAAAAAAATCAGAATTTGCTCTGATAAGAGCACTGTCATGTGAATAGAGAGTTGGCTAAATTGTTCTAAAATGTGTAATGATATATTGCAGTGATCAATCTGAAGGATGGATATAATCTTTATACTACAGACTAAATACTTTAGAAAGTTTAGAAAGATACTACACTGAATAATCAAAATTAGTGGAGAAACATGACATGTCATGCTCAAACATGGTTGAAAAAAAGGTAAAATCTGATTTTAAAAATTGCATGTGTATATTTGATGAACAATAATCTTAAATAAGTACTTTTAGATGATAGCATAGAGACGATAATTTGACATAAATCTAGAGTTGTTAGAATAGGTATATAACTGTATAACAGGTACACTGGCAGTGATGTATGGCACAAAAGTGTATATATTATTTTGACCATTATTTTTAAACATCTCTATTCAATACTAAAAATAAAAATAAAAAACAGTAATTTCTGTATGAGGTTTTATATATCATAATTCAAATATGTGAAAAAAAAAAAAAAAGAGTGGGAGGGAGGAAAAAAAAGAAATAAAAATAAATGGATAGCCATCTACAGGAGCCTAAGTGTCGTAAAGTTAAGAGAAATTTGTTATTAAGATCAGTACAAATTATTCTAAAAAATACAGAATGGGAAATACATATGAAAAGGCAGAAATCTGCAATGAGATGCACTATCTTGTCAAAAAAGGGTGATCAAAGCTTTCCATTAATCACTTCATATTCAAGGTGAACAGACACATACAATGAAACCACAGAAGCCAATGGAGTCATTATAGCTATGCTGGAACTCTATCCAACAGATAAGAAACATTGCAACATTGTTTTTGTATTTTCAGGTCAATTAGTGAGTAGCAGGGAGAAACTCAGACTTTTTAAGAATCCATAGAAAATATAAAAAACAAATTGCAATAACTTCTGTCATACATTTCAAACTCCCTAAGAGGATATAAAAACTGAATAACAATCTAAAATATTTTTAACATACCAGCTACCTGAAATGGAGAAGTCTCTATCTAGATGAACAGAAATTTGCTTTGAATGAATTGTAACGTCTGGATCAAGCAGTGACCAACTGCTTGATGGGTATACAGGGATATTCTTAATTTTACTGCCTCTATTCCCATGAAGCAAGCATGATCTGAAATGTATTTATTAAAAAAAATAAAAATACACTCACAACCTAAAGTATATGTTAAAGCTATTGCAGTCAATATAGGTAACAGAGTGGCACAACGATGTCCAAACTGGTTAAGTACAAGTATATATATACATGGTGCATCTATTACAAAAAGACGTGTGGCAAAGGGGATAATTACGATACCTGTATTTTAAAAACACACAAGCACACAGGGCTTGTAACAGCTGGTATGTATATATTTTTAGATTGTAGTCACTGCCTAAAGTCCATACAAATGAAGAATATATCTGTATCAAAAGTAAGGCCAGAGCAAGGCAAAATCAAGACTGGATCCCGTGAATGTGCAGATATAAAATTACTTGCCATTTTGTTAAAATTGACAAAATGGCTGGAAATGATTCCCACTTTCTAATTTTGACATTTGGAGAGAAAGAATGAGCTTGTTTCATTTAAAGCATATGAGGATTCACATTTCAAAAAGAATGTTTAAGGATTATGTCTATCTGCAGATAAGGCATATATATGCAGCAGCAGACATGATCTCATTCCCTAGCCTTAAAAAGTATATTTTTAATAGTGAACATCCTATGAAGTCTATAGACCTGGCAAGTTCACTATAGCCGAAGATTCTATGGTAGTCCCCAGAAACTATACATTCAGGAAGGGCAGGTGTATCATGGTTTTGTGATTTTTGGTTATCGGGATTCCACATCATAACATCATGTAGTGCATTGGGACTTAAAGTGTTAATGCTCAAGTTCTGGGTACCTGTCCAGAACAGAAGAAGAACTACATTCCCCAAGGGGCTTTGCAGTCAGAGGTGCGGATTTTGCGAAATCCCTCCACCCCGCTAGTCACGGAACCGGGCTGGAGCAGCCCGTAAACCCTTGACACAAGTGTGAGAAGCTTTTAGAAGGTGCATTTCCCACCTTTTATTATTATTTGGGTGATGGTGTATCAACGTATAGAGCATAAATCTGAGCTAAACCACTTCATTTTATTTGAACATCTTAGTCAAAATCAAGTGTACTGTCAATCATACCATTGCCTACATAGAAACAAGATAAAATGCAAGTTTCAAAGGGATTTAAAGATGTTGAAGAAGGGAACCTGGGATTTTATTTCTCAACATTTCTTTATTTCCTGCTATTCCTACACGTCAGTTGGTCCCATTCGTTTTCTCTCACACACAGACACATGACAGTGGTGGCAGTCATATGTTCACATGAATATCTGAGGACATAGAACAAATTTCTTTGTTTCATTTTGGTAAATGGCCAAAGAAGCTTTCTGTAATCTTTCTTCTCAAGAAGATAGCCTTGTAGAGATCAACTAGAGGGCAACTTTGTAGTGATATAATTTAAGAAAAGGCATAAAGAACTAACAACCTCCTTAGCTTGGCAAGAGCTTCCTAATGATTGCCTTCTAGATAATTTTCCAGGGAACTGCTGATATATTGTCCTGATGGAGAAGAAACCAGCAGTTGATCTTCGCAGGAAGAAAAGCCTTTTAAGCTCCTACTAGCAATCTTATATGTGAAGAAATGATTAAGGAAAAGCCACCTCCAGGCATTAAAAATAAAAATCCTCACAATGAACCAGATGGGATAAAATTAGAATCGGTTATCAAGTCTGAAAAGCTCAATGCTAATGCTGTAATTGCAGCATAGAGGACTACCATAGAAAGAATTAATAAAACTCCTCTGAATTAAAAATAAGCAAGGAGTATACCATTTGGACATGGAAGGGTTTAAGAAAATAATTCCTCCATATGAGGAAATATACAGTAGCATTTCAATTGATCTAATAAGCAACTCATTTAATACATAACAGTATTAAATGAATAAAATTTATGAAAGAGTCCTGAGAAGACTTAAACAGTGGCTTCATCACTGCTTTAACTTTGCAACAGTTTCAGGATTAAATCATACTTTTCAAACTACATGTCTCTGAGACAAAACCAGTACTACGACATGATCATCGTCAGAATGTAAAGTGATAAATAATAGATTATACACACACTACATATACAGAGTGGGATGCAGTAGTCAAGTTTGCACAGACATTAGCAAAAAGAAACAAGAACATGTCTAACGGGGCTTCCTACATGTGCCTGCGTAAGAAGCAAACACAAGACTTTTCTGTCACAGCCTGACACATAGACTTTTGAGTTTACAATACCGAGAGGTTTCACTCTACAGGGCTTAATGCAACTGTTCTCAAGACCCAGAATTTCAACCTGCATATAATGAATGTGTTCCAATGAAAAAGAAACTCAGTTATAAAAAGAAATGACTTCTGGATTCTTCAATGAGGCCAAACATTATCAACTACTGCAGTGTTTCACAAGTTCTTAGACAGACTTAAATTTTTACTACCACTCCTCGTTTTTTGTTTGTTTGGTTGGTTTGTGGGTTAGTACTTTTTGTGGTTGGTTGGTTTGTTTGTATGTATGTATGTAGGGATGACTTTTTTTTTTCCTGCTCTGTATAGATTATTCAGACTTGAAAATGATAAATTGACAGAAAGATATTTTGGCTGACATTATTCCAAATTGCACTCTGCTACCATCAATGGAATTTAATATGGCATGGCCTGGACCTATGGTTCTAGTACGTCAAAACAGAAATTATATGTTATTTGAAAAGAAAAGGTCAGTTGTTTCATAGCAGATTTTGAGAAAAAAATAATCTTGCAAAGATCAATAAACTGTGAAATATCTCCATAGAGAAAGATATTTTTCTCTTCAACTTGATGTGAGTATACTCATTATCCTTCTTTATTCCACTGGGACTATTTATTTGTTTATGTTTCTTTATAGCTTGTGAGTTACATAATTTCAAAATTAGTAGAAGAACTAAAATTCAGTGGTCTCAAATATACTGATCTTGGCTGAAGTCACAGATCTAAAAACAAAAATAAAATCACACATGTCACTTGCAGGATGGAAGTGACCAGAGTCTCATGCCTAAAGATATTTGCTTAGTATTTTAGAACACGCCTTGGGAAAGATCAATTTTCAATCGACAGGAACATTCACTGTTGCAAACTTCTCTGCTGAGGAAGAGAACAGAGGTCATTTCTTAAAAAGAATATCGTAAATGGTAGGGCTGATCCTTTTAGTTATTATGGACACACACAAAAAATCCATCTAATCAAAGACTGCAAATTAATATGTTAAAACAGGCTGGTATTCTGTGTCTGTAATTACTGACAAATCACCAGATTATCTAAGATCAATAGATATTTTGCATGTAATTATTATTCTGGGTTTAAATCCTAATTACCGTAATGAACTTCAGGTAGTTTTGGCAGACATCGTTTACCTTGAAGCTTTACTGTTGTTTCATCAACTAAAACAAAGTGCCAGCATCTTGATGTCGACTGATGCTTTTATTTCCAGTGGCTTCTCTGAACATTAGATATTGATTCTACACAGTCCAGAGTGACTCTCACACCACAAAGAAATGTTTAAATTGCTTGCAAACAATTTAAACTCTTAAACTCCTGTTTAAAGAGAAGGTTTTATTAAACATTATTTTACATTCATTTTCAAGAACAACAGTCCGAGTCTTGTGAACACTGACAGTTTTGAAGGGGGTGGGAGCCCATATCTCTCTCTTCCACTTCTTGGAGGAATAGCTGGGCATTGGTCAGAGAGTAATGAACAATTGCTTGTGCATCATTTTTTGTATATATTAATATATATATGAATATATATATGTAGTCATAACTATTTTCCTTTCCTCTACCTTAGAAAATAGTTTTATTTCAACCCGAGTTCTACTTTTTCTTCTCCAGTTCTCTCCCCAGTCCCACTGGGAAAGGGGGGAATGAGTGAACGACTATGTGGTGTTCAGTCACCTGCCAGCTTAAACCACAGCAAAACAACTGATGATTTTTTTAGTAATCTTGAAACATATTCTGAAACTGCTTTATAAAACCAAAAAGCAAGGCTGCATATGTTATACTATTCACAGGACTGTGTTTAGACAATGTATCAAACTGCATAAAATTATTTACAGTGATTTGAGTTAGGCTCTGCACCTTTGAGTTAGCACTGTGCCTTCCCCATACGCTGGTTTCAGCTCAGACAGTACCAGCTGAACATCAAAGTTCGGTTGTTGCTGAGCAATGTGTGTGCATACAGGGCAGGGTCAGGCCATTTGGTGGTGAACAGCTGTCACCATGATGGCGCAGGGCAGGGAGTGGCAGCAAAGTGAACTCTGTTGGGCCACGTGTGGTCTGTGGGCCGCAGGTTGGACATGCCTGGTTGAATAAATGAGTGCCACATCAGTCTTTCAGATTGCTGGCAACAAGTTGCACAGCTGAGAACTTCTGCTGGGGCAGTTGCCAGTGCATTTGTTCTCTCAGCCCCCACATAGGTGCTGAAACCACCTGCTTATGTAGCTTCAAAATGAAGCTGGCAGGTACAAAGTGAATTTCTCTGCAAAGCCTTGCTAGGAGCCATAGTCCTACCTGTAACGTCACTCTTCACTCCCTCTGCCTTTGGATTACTTGTCCTTGACCTGGTTCTGCCACTACTGCCTGGTTCTACTCCTGTTGCAGCCCCTTCTCTAAATATTTGATTGTCAAAGGAGTAGAATATTTATTACCTCACTACTGAGTTATTTCTACTTTTATGCTTTTAACATTTTATACTAGGCTAAATCATATGTTAGCATACATGAAATACAAGCTAATAGCAGCTAAAAAGAATCAGAAAATTTTATATTAGAGACCTGTGTGAAAACTGTTTTCATAACTATATTACACTACAAATACTGGGAATAAGGATTTAGAACTGGGATGAAAAGTGCTAGAGGAAATAGATGAAAGATGACAAGAAAGAAAAACATGGAAAAAAAGTCACAGCAACTCAGGGATAAAGAATATTTGTATGTATCTATGAACAGCCTATAAAATCCCTTAAAATGATTGATGGGGATGGGCATTCTATCAACACCTAAAATATCGAAAATTTATAATAAATTAATCAATCTGAAGTTTGAATATGATTTGTGTGATATCTGCATATCTATATTCTTTTCCTGTTCTCCTTCATTTATTTAGAAATTTATCTAGCTTTAGGCCTATTTATACATTTTTGTATACGATGGGCATTCATTTTATATTCCATATTATTAGCTGTGACTAATAGCTGTTGCAGCAAGCAGTCTCCCTCAACTGAAACATGACATTAGGTTCTGCCTAGGTGGATTAGCATCTCAGAGCACTTTTGGTCAGAAATTTTTGCTGTTAATGCAGGATACAGACTTCTGTATGTCCTGATTTTTCTAGAAGTAGAAAAATCTACTTTTGAAGTATTCTTTTGTCTCTGGGGCTGACTGTTATCATCACACTTATACTGAACTGAACATCAGATGCTCTTTATCATTACTTTTACATTCAGTGCTGAAGACTCCAATAGTTCAAACAAAAAGATTATACTTCCACCTCTTCTTTTTCCACCCCTCCTTCACTGAGTCAATCATCGATCCCACTTGTATTTAGCAAAATTCCAACTTTCCTCCTGACTCCATTGAGTTTCAGGTCCAGAAAAAGAAACAAATTTTCAGCTGCTGCATCTTCTGCCTGCCTATGGCTCAGTGCCAGTCACCTGCATGTCGCACTGGTGGCCCTCAGCCCCAGCCCCTGAACGAGCTGGAACCACATGAGAGCAGCAAACCATATGGTGGGAAGTGGGATGTTAAACTTCCTGTGCAAGGCTGACTCAGAGATTCACTTCAAATTTCAAGTCAAATTCAAAGTTTTCCTTCTTCTCCATCCCCATCTGTGCAGATGCCTCAAGACAATGAACTTCACTGGGGTCTGGGACAGACTTAGGCAAGCTCCCAAACATCTACATTTCCTCCAGGATGAAATGCTAATGGTCCTAAAGTCAATGGCATGGGACAGGCAGAACAGATTTGCAAACGTACTGAGACATCAGAACCTGCAGCTAGGTGTGCCATGGGATTTATACAAATGCTTAGCCAGACATTGGCTAACTGCCACTGTCTTCAAAAATTAGTTAAATTTCTTGCCTGCCCATGTGTTTTGCTTAATCCTGCTATGTGTTTTTTCGCCTTTTCGAACAGTTTAATCACTTTGTTCTTCTGGTCCCAGGTTATTACCTCATGAAATTCTGCTTTGATATACATCAAAAAGTAATTTACATTAAGTATATAGAGCTTTTGAGAGTAAGGCCATTTCCATGATTCTTGTTTTTAGTGATGATTGCTAACTAATAGGTTTAGCATTCCTATAGCTGTGCCATCTGATGACTGCAAAAAGCCCTCAAAATATTAATTAACTGAGACACACAATGCACCTGTGAACTAGATTTTCATCATTCACTGGCAGATGGGGAAACAAAGACACAGAAAGGTTGAATGACTTACAGAGGAGCCCAGAGGAAGCACATAGCAGAGTTAGAAACAGAACAATTAGAACCCAGAGATGTCAACATTTGGTTCTGCGGATCGTTAGTTTGCATTACATTTCAGATCTTCCTTTCAAGTTTCAGATCAGCACACCTTAGTAACTTGAAAATCTTCTATTCTTATTCCTTAAAGCTCTTTCATTGTCTTATTTCTTTGGACAATACCCTACCTGCTGTGCATCTGTGGGTGATGTTTTTGACTCTAGATTTTCATGTTCTGCTGTGGACTTGCAGATATTTCTTTACAGGGTACCTAAGACACAGCTGTCCTATCTTGCCTTCACAGATAAAGTGCTTATTTAAAGACTCATCATATATCAACAGCTGCAACCCTTTCCTTTTGGCCTTGACAAATGCAATCTCACACAATCAATATTCCTCCAGAAAATGCTGGTGAAGAGATCATTTCTGTAAGCCCTTTGCTTTATCATTGCCATTATTCCAGTGGTTCCCCTTCATTTTATTTTACAAATGTAAGCTCTTGTACTTGTTTCTTAAGTCCCTCATAGCCTGGTCCTATATTATCTATAATGATCATTCAGAATAAAACGGTTAAGTTATACCACTGATGCGCCCCTGTAAAGATGGTGGCATAGCAAAAAGACTGGAAGATAAAAAAGATGGGCTGTTCCATTGAAAAGAAGACTATTTTATTCTGGTATTAGAAAAGTAGACTGTTAAGAAATATGGTTATTGTAATCATGGAACAGCCTCATCTTTTTTATCTCCCAGTCTTTTTGCATCAGTAAAAAAGAAACAGATTAGCATGCAGATTTCTGATTAATTTCCAACAAGCTAACTGCTAGCTGGTTACGTTGTCCTTCAAATATAAGGACTTGATTTTAAAACTCCTATATATGAAGAAGAGTTTAGGGCCAAAAAACCCTCTTGCTTGCTTCCTATCTATTTGGCTAGCTATCTGCTGCATAGAAAAAGCAATAATTTACTATCAAGAAAAGGGAGAATAATAAGAAAAAACTTCTCTGCTCCTTTGCAACAAATCATGCATGGATTCAGGAAGAAATATTTCTACTGAAAAGCTTCCATATTGAACCTGGCAGAAAGCTAGTACCTAACCAACAGGAGAAGATGCTCTAGGACTGGCATAATTCAGTTGAATATAGACATTTTTACACATTTCAAAATCCCTGCCAGAGAAAAGTTACAAAACGCTCTGCAGAAAGGTCTTTTCAAACTTGGAGATACACCGCACAAGGCAAATAAGAAAGACAACATTCTTCCCCCCCTTTCTCGTGCTAGTGACATTCACCAGTTTCTATATACTTGCCAATTTAAGATGTTGTGAACCTGGTGGTGGTGTGACAAAAACTGACACTTCAGATGAAATGAAAATGGAGGATGGGTACAGTGATGAAAATGTATCCACATCAAAGATGACAACCAGCAGCAAAGAAACGTCCCAGGTTCCAGTAGAGAAAAAGAATATACAAAATGATAGGATTCAGCTGGCAAAAAGAATATGTTGATGAGCTATCACTTTACACAAGACAAGAAGGAATATTAGTCAAAAAGAAATATTTTTAAAAGTTAAACTTGAAAAAACTTTTCTTCGGTCACCAGTTTGCCACCGGTGATTATATGCAGGGAAGATCCTTCTTTTCCACACATTATGGAAGGGGTATGAAAAAGATACAGCCTCCTGTAATAATAAATGTAAGGATGAATGAATTGTAATCAAGAATCATTTGCACAATATCTACAAACAGAATTGTATGTTCAGAAGACTTTTTTTGTCCATCAGCTTGCTTTGGTAGTAACTCCAGTAGGCAGCAGTCTGCTCACAATCCTAGACTTTAGTTGAGATGAGGGAGAGGATAGTGAAGCAGCACTGCTGAAGGAACTTTGGTGCAGTAGATTTCCTCTATGGGACAACATTCACATGTAGTTACTATTCTAATGTTATTATAGTTTCTTTTCTCAGTATTCTTAAAATGGTATTTACACCAGAAACTCTGACTGGAATCATTAGGTATTCCTATCAGCTACAGATAATGAACTGTGTGGAAAGAAGATCTATCGTGTTTTGGATCGTACCCCTCTTCTCTGTTTATTTTTCTTTTAAGGCGTAGTACCTCAATATCTGTGTTAATATTAACGTAACGTTAACAAAACATTCTGAATTCATTTGAACAACCATTATAACAACCACTGAACAACCAGCAAATATCTTCTCTTTCTCTGCCACCTACCTTCTCTGCAGAAGGACCAAACAAAATAGGGATGGGTGGCCTGTCATCAGATTAGCAGGATAAAGGAAATGTATCCTATTTGAGTGGGAGGATTTGGAGAGTCTTTTAAACCTTTTCTTTAGAATAAAAGCTTCGTAGGTGTGGAAGTAGACTTGTCCAGCAAACAACGCAAGCCATTATTTTTGAACTAGATATAGCACCAGTAGCATCTGTGTGGAGCTTCTGCCACAAATAGAAACAGGACCTGCAAGGAAGCAGGAATTGTAGAGTAAAAATATTGGAATTGATGGGATAATGGTGAGTGTGGAGGAGATTGGAGGGGTGTGAAAATGTTTGAAGAAGGCAGTAAATGATGATGTGGTTGGTCATCTACGGGAGAAGACAACCGTAATGATGGGAAAGGGGGGACTGTGTTAGACATAAAGAATAGAGGACCTTTGGATATTAGGGGTTGATAATAAGATGTAAGATGATACAGAACTGAGAGAGTTAGTGCATTGGACCTGCCCTTTGCTGAGACTCTTCAGACTGGTATGCTCTTAATGACTGGTATGGAGAAACACTGGAGTGCTTAGAGAAGTGAGTAAACATGCACATAATTCTTTCAGAAACAGAGAAGATACAGGCAAAGTTGATACAACAGCATAAGTGCAAATGACAGTAGGTACTGTATAATGATACTTAACTGAAGGTATAGAATCATAGAATTTCTCAGGTTGTAAAAGAACTTAAAGATCATCATGTCCAACTGCAACCTAACCACACTACCCTAACCCTAACAACCCTTTGATAAATCATGTCCCGGAGCACCCCATCCAAATGGTTTTTAAACACATTCAGGAATGGTGACTCAACCACCTCCCTGCGGAGCCTATTCCAGTGCTTAGCAACCTTTCAGTAAAGAAGTTTTTTCCTGATATCCAACATAAACTTACCCTGGAATAACTTGAGGCCATTTCACTTCATCCTGTCACCTGCCACCAGTGAGAAGAGATCAACCCCACTCTTACTGTAAGCACCTTTCAGATATTGGAAGAGAGAAATAAGGTCTCCCATCATACTGAATCAGATTTTTGCCAAAAGACAGCTATAAAATCAGAGAAGATTTTAATAAATTCACACATTTTTTTTTAATTAAAAGACATTAATTATTAATAACTTCTGTGACTTCCGAGTTTGCACTTTTGCTGAACCATTGAGCTAAATGTTATGAACATTTAACAGCAATAATACATATCTTTAAAGACTTAGCACTTGATGCCAAAAAAAATCACAAAGCTATCAGAGATGACAGCACTTGAACCAAGTACTTTATGCAGCCCAATACTGATTTTGATCAGGAACCAATGACTTTGTTTTTAAAGACTCAGTCATTAGCCTAACAAACAAGAAACAAAAGAAAAAAATTGCATAACAGTTACCTATACGAGATGTGTCAAAAAGACCTTGTCATTGAAAGTGTCACAAGCTAATGACAGGTGTAATAGAAAATAATGCTAAAAGCAATCTATCACTGACCCTTGGAGGACCTCTCTCACGAGGAAGGTGACTAATGGGATTGAAGTCAAGGAGACATTTCCTGTCCTGCTATGCTTATTGTAAGATGACTGCTGTAACTTGCTGCTAGATTTGTTCCAAATTGCCCTCACGTAAAAATAGAGTATTTTTAATAATGACACAGTAAGCTTTCCAGATCCCTTTAAGAGCAGTATCACTTTTTTTTCATGAGATGACTTTTTGAAGATCATCAAGCATGTGCTCAGTTGTGAGACACAGTGTTCATTAATAGGTTCCACCTTGACTTCTGTATAATATGAATCACTGACCTGTTCACAGGCAGGGAATTTTCTTTAAGTCGAACGAACAATTATTTTGCTTCATCAAATCAAAAAGTTCTGCCCTATACTGAAGAAACAAAAATCAAATATCCCTTCCCAGCAGTTTGTAAGGAGTTCTTGTATTGTTAAAATTAAATTGTGGAGACAGAGCTATACAATGCAAGCAGAAGCTGAAGAAAACAGAAGTGTAATTTATATTACTTCAGAACTGAGTTCCTAAGTAAAATAAACTGAGTCCCTGCCTATAGAAACTGAAGAAAATTCCTTCTCTGGAATAAAAAATTATAAATATATTCACTGATGCATTTAAGCATGAAGCCTTTGACCTAGGAAACTGAAAAGCAAGTCTTCAAAAAAAGAGATATCAGTAAAAAAAAGATTCATTATAATATCACATTTATACTGGAGAACAGAGAAAGTCTCAATTTTCTGAATCGTTATCTCCAGAGAATAGCATGACTAAAAGTAGTGAGGAGTTAGGCTGACATCATCAGCCTAAGTAAATGGTTGCTACATATTTTGAGTATTTTGACTGGCATTGATCAAAAGACAAAAAGTCTTTCAAGGCTTTAAAGTCTATTTTTATTTCATATTGGAACAAATATACTTTAGAAAGCAATTGGGACAAATTTCTATATTTAAATACAGAGTGACAGAGAAATGCTTCCCCCTTTCTTGGCAAACAGGTGATTATCCAGTATGTGAGAAATCCCCATTAATCAGTCATCAGACCTTGAATGCAGGCTCATCTGTATCTTGAAGCAGTTATTACAAACCAGGACTACTATTGGTTGCTGCAAACATTCTCTGCTTCAAGGATACATGTTAATTATATATTATAAGATACATATTAATTTATGCAACTAACTGCTAGAATAAAATTTTGCGATTCATAGCTCTTCCTTTGCTTATTTTTTTAAATAACCACAGAGTAGAATATATGTCTTTTAGTCTATGATTCAAGAATTAAGGGAGCTGGTTGCAATGAAATAATTGAAAACAATGAGTTTTAAAGGAAAGAGATCATACATGAATTTATACTTTTTATTTTCTCTACACCGAGTCCACTTTAGCTGTTTTTCCATCAGTTGCAGTGTCCTTTTACTATTTCCATTTGTAATTAGTGCAGTGGGAACATATATTTGTTCTTTTCTTTTTTTTCAACCCTAGCATCAGTAACTCTTGAAATCGGACAGCATTAAGATCAGAAAATAATCAGTGAAGTACTTCAAAAATATTTGTAAAGAGAGGAAAGTACTAGTTACAGTGCACAGTCTGTTAGACAACAAATTGCTAAGACTGAATAATGTTTGAGATCAGAGACAGACTACATTAGCTGTGCCTGCAGCCAAAGCAGAAAAGAACAATGGCCTATGTGCAACATACATAAAATACTTCTGTTCATTTCCAGAGAAAATGAAGGGGGCAACTTAAAAAGTTACTGGGATTTTATGTCTAATCAATTTCAAGTGATGTACAAGATACACTAATCTTTTGACTACTGTCCATATATCAAGATTTTTTATATTTGAAGACATGTCATAACAAAAATTACCAAAAGGATTTAATCAGGGAGGGAAAGGTTAGGCAATGAATCAGTACTTCAGTGATTGATCTTTCAAGATCTGGTGAAAATCTTTGGATGTCTTTTACTTTAACATCAGTTCATTGTATGCTATACCTCAAGAGAGATGCTCACAGCTAATACAAACAGGTCAAAGTACAAGGGCTACTCCAAAAGTAATGTCTCTTATTTTATTATGTTGGCCCCCAGTGTCAGAGGCAGATGCTGGAGGTATGGCAGTGGAGGTTGGACCTTCCAACCAATATTCTGTAACATTTTGCTGCTGTGTGAAAGATGGCAGCAGAGGGGAAGTCTGACCCAATAGTGTTGACATGGAAGTGCATATGGAACAAAGGTGTGTCACTGAATTCTTCCATTTGGAAAAAATTATACTTACTGACATATATCCACACTTGCTGAACATTTGCAGAGACCAAACAGTGGATGTGAGCACAGTGGGGACATGAGTGATGGGTTTCAGCACTGATGACAGTGACATGAAAGACAAGCCATGCTCGGGATGTCCATGCAGATTTTTACAAGTGCAGTATTCAGGCTCTTGTTCATCACTGGTGAAAACGCTGTTGTAGTTTCCACAGAAATAAACAGGAGGTATTACTTTCTCATTGATCTACATGCATAAATATAATTTGTCAAAATTTTGCAGAGAACATTTATGATTCCCATTCAATTTAGTGTTGTTTATGTGTGAATTTTTTTAAGTAGGAATTTAAACTTTTTTAAAGTTTCTTTAGAATGTTCTCATGATCTGACTTTTATAAGCATGTGTCTTGCTCCCACCATTGTTGTGAGGTTTGGTGTCTGTTCACGCAGAAACCCTCCTCGGGTTTACAGTACTGAAACATTATCAGATATTCAGAGAATGCCAAACTAAAGCACACCAAATCCATGGAGATCTAAGTTTTGTCTTCATTATGTCTAGTCTCTCATTGCATATGCAAGCACTATTAAAATCAATACTTTTGATTCTGTTTATTAGAAAAAAAAAACATTATATACTCAGTAAAATAGTTCAGTATTCTATATCCATGGGGGAGGGGAATGAGGATATTAAACTGCTCATTTTTGCTGTCTATATATATGCACGTTTACACAAATAAAATAGCTTTACAGAACAACAGAGAGATGGAAGATCATATTCCCATACAGAGAGCATAATCCTTAAGTATTCAAAGATAAAATTAAGCTGTAATATTAAGTCCTCCTTCTCTGACACCTGTACTCTCACAGTATGATATTCCAGTAGGAAAAATATAAGCAATCCATGCTGTAAATAAATTTAGAAATTTGAGAATGGACTGTATTGGACGAAATGAACTGTCATTCTTAACAAAGGCTAAGCTGTTCAGAGGAAACTAAAAACATTGTTGTTCAGTGACTCCTTGAATTCACGATAGCTGGATGTTTATATTATTCCCTCTCTCACTCCTAGCTAAACAAGCCCAGCTCCTTCAACCTTTCTTCGTAGGAAAGGTGCTCCAGTCCTCTGATCATCCTGGGGGTCCACCTCTGGACCCGTTCCAAAAGCTCTGCATCTTTCCTGTGCTAGGGGCCCCAGGCCTAGACACAGTACTCTGGATGGGGCCTCACAAGAACACAATCACCTCCCTCTCCCTTCTGGCAGCAGATAAATTAACCAGGATTTAATATCAATAAGTAACATTCAATGAAAGCTCAAATAAGTTGGAGCCCAGAACATCTTTCTTTTCTGAGAAGCAGAACAAGTTTCTCACTTTTCCTTTTTCTTGGCCTAATGTTAAGTTCTCGCATTTCTCTAGCTATACTCCTTCTTCGGTTATTGGAGAATTAAGAACATATCTGACAGTGCAAATGGTCTGAGGAACAGTTAAAGAAGAATTATAAATACTTGAGGAGGAAGAACTACTAAAATTATAAGCTCCCAATTTGCCTGTTTTTGTAATCTGCTAGAAAACAGAACAACTCTGTCAACATAACTCTCTTTTTTCTCCCATGAGCAGAATGTGTGTATATGAGACTAGCTGGATGAAAATAAGCTTTCTGGGAGCACAGATTTGTCCACAAAAACATAGCAGACTAGACTGAGAGAAGGTATATGTAGATCATAATTTTTCAGTGAAAGAGGACAGAATTCAAGCACCAACAAGCACTCTTTAAAAGTCAGACTTGCCATTGACAAGACGAAAGCAATGATGAGTTTGATCTCAACTTGATCAATAGCAGATATAAATAAATACTTTAATATTTGCTTCTGATCACAATAAGTAGCCAAACATGGTTAAGTTTTCAAACACTAGAAGTTAAAACTTAGGCAACTAAGGGCACTTTATTAATTCACTGTATCACTGTACCATCAGAAGAGGAGTGGCCAGCAGGGAGAGGAAGGTGAGTATCCCTCTCTACTCTGCCCTAGTTAGGCCCCATCTGGAATACTGCATCCAGGCCTGGGGCCCCCAATACAAGAAAGTCTGGGAACTGTTAGAGAGGGTCTACAGGAGGGCCACAAGGATGATCAGAGGGCTGGAACACCTCCCCTACAAAGACAGTCTGAGGTAGCTGGGCTCTGTTCAGCCTGGAGAAGAGAAAGTTGCGGAGTGACCTCTTTGCAGCCTTCCAATACCTAGGGGTACTGGAAACAGGAGGGGAGCCAACTCTTTGAAAGGGTAGATAACAGCAGGACTAGGGGAAATGGTTTAAAGTTGAAGGAGGTAAGATTTACATTGGATATTAGGGGGAAGTTTGTTACCAAGAGAGTGGTGAGGTGCTGGAACAGGCTGCCCAGAAAGGTTATGAGTGCCTCATCCCTGGAGATGTTCAAGGTCAGGTCGGATGGGGCCCTGGGCAGCCTAGTCTAGTATTAGATATGGAGGTTTGTAGCCCTGCCTACAACAGGGGACTTGGAGCTTGATGATCCTTGAGATCCCTTCTAACCCATGCCATTCCATGATTCTATGATTGTGAAAATTAATATTTTTTTTCTTAAAATGAGGAAATGAGGTATTGAGTGTTATAAAATTCTTGAGGAGATAATGTGATAAAATCATTTAGCTGCCTTTAAGAAAGGAACACACTGTTACCACCCAAAAGTTACATGAAGATGTAACGTGTCCATTCTTAGTACAGTTATATCCTACAGTATCTGTAGATAAATAGTTTTCCCAAGCATCATAAAGTGAAAAAGAAATCAGAAAATCTGTTCTTTGGGCCCTCATAATAATATAAATAAAATCTCAGCTCTGTATTCAATTTTGGATGTCCCTTTTCTTCTGTCCTGTCAACTCTATGTCCAATGCAGAAGTCTT
>JAOWBP010000001.1:78715054-78786184 GCA_028571105.1 Tragopan temminckii | reverse complement strand
GGCTTTCTGGCAACAGATTCCTCCTGAAGAAGAAGAGGTTTCTGACAAGAAAAGCCTTACGACCTGCCCCTCTCTCCTTCCTGGACTTGCTCTGCGCTCTACCATGATGCTGAAGAAGAACAAAGGTGTCTGCCATCAGATTCCTCACTACGGAATTCCTGCATGCTGAGGGACTCTCCTGGGCCTGCTACCTGAGTCCTGCTGCCTACCTGCTTGCTGCCCAAGGCCGGCCATGCTGCTGCTCTCTCCCCCTGCACTTTTGCCTCGGACCTTCGAAACGGCATGCAACGGGACCGCTGCTGGATCCTGGTGGTGACTATCCCTGCTTTACACGACTCTTGCTTCTTTCCTATCTTTTCTATCGCCTTGCTTCCCTTCCCCATCTCCCTGATTAGGATTTATAATAAACTGGTTGGACTCACATTTGAACCGTTGTTTCTTAATCTCACCCTGGGTATACAGGTATTAAAAGAACCTCATCTCCCTCCTATAAATTGGATTGAGACAGTTCCAGGACACAACTTTGCTTCATACACACTTCCACATCAGACTCCATCTTGTCAGACTGCCCCTCTGCTACCATCTGCCACATAGGGATAAATTCTACTGAAATACAGGGAGGAAGGTTCAACCTCTACTTCCATACAGCCAACATCCAATTCTGAGGTTGTGGACCAGTGTAATAAAATAGGAGATACTACTTTCGGAGCAGTCCTAATAGTTGGTTATAAAGAGAGAACTATAGAAAGGGCACATAATGAAAGGAGTTCACTTTAGTCAGCTTGACATGCCAAATCTTCTGGCTCATTAATTATGGTTTATTCCACTAGTAGTGGAGCGCAGTATTGCCTCTTCCCTGTTGTCCTGATCCTTGAATATCTTATCACATCTTTTTTCCTCCACAATTCTTCCACATCTCGAAGTTTTCCTCCAAAGAAAGCCTTAGCAGACAGACAAAAAGGCCACACACCCTCCCACAAGTCCCACAGGTGATGAAGGAATTGTCACTCAGGCCACATCACAACGGCACCCAGAGTTCAGCCAGCTGGTGCACATGGGCAGGGTAGAGTAGAACACCCACCCAGCACTGCAGTTTTTGTCCATGGCTTTCAGTGATCTACACTGGTTTGCATCAGGCTGAGGTCTTCGGTTGTGCCAGTTAGCTAGCTTGCTTGCAGACTACTTACAGAGCTGCGCAGAACACTAACAGCTTCTAGTTTTTCCACTTTCAAACTGATTCATAGGAAGTTATTTTTAGGAAATTATTCTAATTTGGATGAGTCTTTCACTTATTTCAATGGAGAAAAAATAAACAAATATTTCAGTGAAAGGCTGGAAGAAAGGATCAGAACAAATTTAGTTTTTGGTGAACATTCAATTGATAACTGTGTTTTCAAATGTTTGTTTACTGTCTTCAATTGCTAGAGATTTTATTCACCTGGAACACTACTGTTTGATCCTGTCCTTCCTGATGATGTCAGACCCACTTAAGCTTGGGTGTCCAGTAAGTTTGAGCTAAAATTGAATTTAGAAGCAAGAGAAGCAAGAGAAGTACAGCCATTGAATGAAAAACTAATCAACAAGCAGATTGGATAGTGAAAGTATTTTTCTTCTCTGAACTTAATAGATATTTCTCTGCAGACCCTGACTGAGCTGGGCTGCATTACAACCTGGCAGGAAGAGCTATTATCTACAGATCGACGCATCCTTCATCAGTCAGAGAGTCAGCTCAAAGGCCTCTAGGTGTATTCAGTGGAGCAAAGCTAGATAACAATTGCTCAATTGCTCTTAAAAAATTCAAACAAAAACAAAGAAAAAAAAAAAAGAAAAACCACTTACAACTGTATTTAAGTTTAGCAGTACATATAATTTAGTCTTGATGGAATCAAAGCTGTTTTCAGAATGTGCGTCTGCCCTTTCCTTACTCACTCCTACTAGTCAAAGTGAGCAAACACCAGTCTAGATATATTAAGGAATAACCAAAAGGTTTCTCTTTTGTATGCTACACAGACATCTCTAATCCCTCTAACAGTATTTACCAATACACATACCTGACATCTTGTGTTCTGAAACATATTGTGGCTGCCACTTTTCTTGTTAGCTTTTCGTGTATTTGGAAACGCCTTTTGAGCATGACTGCACTCTGTTCTCTTAATTAAAGATGAATCTGTACTGCATTTCTTCCCCCCACTGCAATTATTTAGCCATTTTCTGCCACCTCATTTTTGACATAGGGGGCCCTGCTGTCCAAATGAAATTTTAATGAAGGCTTGAGGATGTGTTAGTGTATTGTTGAGTTCTACTGCAGTCCTGTGACATGCAAAGAACAAGAGTCCAATACTCACAGTTTGTGGGGAAGTGTCATGTTATTACTTTTTAAAAGGAACAAATGCTGGCATATGGTGTATGCTCTGCCAGCTCCACTTCCAATAGTTGTTGCCCCATGCACAGTTCTTTACAGTCTCTCTTTGCTGTTTAACCTACCTAAGATGACCAGAATCTCACATGCCAAGAGGTCACTAAGTTTCTTGAAATCATCTTCCTGTTTCCTTCTTCTAACCCTGCCACCATGGCATTTTAATTTTCAGAAAGGCCACATTTCAACACCCATTACACAAATAACCTCACTGTCCTCTATCACGTAAATTTTGCCATGCTTTTTCCTATTCTATTCCATGTTTTTTTTTTCTTCTATATCATTGCAATCCTAGCTACAACATAAGAAATTCAATTGATCTACGATTACTTTGAATTACAAGTTAAAGAAGAAATAAGATCTTCATTTATTTATTTATTTATTTTTTCCTGGGTAGTCCTGTGATCAAGAGGGCCTACTCTATGAATACCCATAAGACATGCATTGCCTTCATGGACCTTCTCTTGCTATAATCCCAACTTTCCATTCCCTTCTTGCAAACCTTCTTTCGTTCAATATTATACATCAGATTCATCAAATTAACCATTAACCGCGCAGAACACAGCCATGCTGACTAGATTAATCTACAGAATGTAAAACGCAAAACAGGTTTTCTGGAAAAGTTCAATCACCTACACTGGTGTCACCTGTCCTCAGGTGGTTTGCTCAGGAATACTAAACTAAAACTGGGTGAGAAGTTTAGTACCAGCTTTTCCAAATTTTTAAGAAATTGATTAAGCTTATATGAAGTATTTCAATAGCCTCAAAAAACTTTTATTCTGAAAATAGCATGTTGAGTTTCATTTGTAATAAAATATAACTAAGAACTCTCAAATAAATTATTTTCATAAAACCTGGGGTGGAGTAGAAATATGAAATATATTAGACCAAGAAGGTTGAGAGTTGATAAAGATTGTATTTTAAAAATGAAGTCCTATGTGATCTTAACACATCAGTTTCCCTTCTAATTATCTTGGCTCAGAAGTCTGATCTGATGGTGAGAATATAGAATTCTAGATCTTTTTAAAGCTACCTTTGCTAGGGAAAATATCTCACAAAATCAGAGAAATGCCATGAACAAGATATAAGAATCGTTTCATTACAAATAAGTCCAGTTGGAAATAGGCTGGGTAAGCCATAAAGTGTAAATGAATCACCTATAGTTTTTAGAAAGATGTCTCCTTTAGAAGTTATCTTTTCAATCATTACATTATTTCAGTTTGTCAAAATTCATTATGACAACAGTTTCTGCAGCTTTGTCTGATATTTGAATACAGATAAATAGCAAGAGATTTGCCTATTTTCAGTGTGAAAACAGTACGAGAAAATATATGATAACTGTAACAGACTTATGACAGACCTCTTCTGCCATTTTCCAAGAGGATAGAATAATCTATGCATTTCTGTTTCTGGTGGATTATGATTGTATGCTTCTTTTTTGCTTTTTCATTTTTCAATTTTCTGTATTAAAAGCATTATGTAACAGTCATGTGCTTGACATTCATGCAATTGAGGGTAAACCTAAAGAAAATACTTTATGAGGGCAGCCTGTGTATGCATTAAATTAAGAGATAATCACATTATAAAAAAGATAATTAAGAAGAAATTTTTAGGAAACACCATGTTTCTGAGATACAATATTCTATCTGAAATATGTTATTATCTTTTCTCAAATAAAAATAGATATTATATTACCTTCATTTTATTATTTATATTAGTAGCTATTATAGTTTTAAATTATTTCAATATTTAATAAAAAAGACACATTTCAGAACTAGTTCATAAAACTTATCATGCAACTATTAATTTACATTTTGCTACCTTTTTCTGTACCTAGCAGGTTTCTGTAATTAATTACATTGTATTTCCACAAAAGAAAAAATATAATTTGTAGTGCTTTTCTGAAGTGGATAAAATGAAATGTACATTTCAAAGTTGTGTGAGAAAGTAGGCTGTGTAGAAGAGAATCAGACCAAATAGAAGGTACTGAAATGTGTGTTCATGCTATACAACCCCTTATAACAAACCTGCAGCAATTACAAACCGCCCAGCAGTTTGCTGCTTCCAAAATAGTTTTCTTGTCATGCAGTTTTGCACAGTAGTTACATGAATGACTTTCACTCTTTAACATATCCTAGCTTTCAGTGAATACTATCATAATTTTGAGTGCATGCAGAATTAGTCTCCTAATTTTAAGTACTTTAATTTTCAGTATGCATGAAAGAATATTCAGTTGTTCCATGTCTTTGTTTATCTCCAGCATTCAGAAAAAGTGCAATATTACCATAAAGCATCTTTTCACAGCTTGTAGTGAAATATCCTAGAGGAATACGCTTCCATATTCCCATATAGTCAAAAGTATTATATGGAATATCCTCTGAAATTTCTCTTCTTGTATAGTTGTAGGAGGAACAAAAAGCTGTTATTAAAAAGTTTTCTAGATCATGTTATCTATCCAATTTGTTCAATTTTATGATATACAAACTGGACAGGGAGCAGAAAGAAAATATTCATTTTCACTTCACATTCCTTTGTGGACAAATATAATATCTGATATAAATGTCAGCATTTTCTATTCTACATGATGACACACCAACAAAATTCACGTCTAAAGCCTTTTCCCCACTCTCCAAAAACCTAAATTTCTGAATTCCTTCATAATCATTAACTTTATTTGATTTGGGAAAAACCAAATAGAGACTAATAAAGTAAGAACTGAATAGTCTGCCCAAGACACACTGATGGAGCAGGGTATAGTGATCTACTACTGTCAAGCAATCCTACAATCTTTAAAAACCAAAATTTATCTGTATGGAATACAATGGAGCTGTAAGCGTGACTTTCATAGATGTAGGCATAGTTTAGCTAGATAAAACTTTAAAGGAGTTTACAAGATTTTCTAGTACCATATGCTCTCCAGACCTCTCTTTTGATCCTCTTGCTTTGAGAAGTATGTCTTAATTCTCTTCCCTGACATTGGAATGACCCAGAACATACCTTTTTTTTTTTTTGTGATTGTGATAAGATACATCTATTACTCCAGAAATCAGCCAGGCTACTCATAGAAGAAAAGATGGTGCCAGATCCCTCAGCTTTGCACCCCTGAGCCACAAGCACCCCTCAGCTTGGGGTGAATTATTGGTAGGTATCATGAAGAGGGTGCCTCTTCAGCCTTTGCACTGAATATCAAGCAGAGAACTGAAGTGGTAAAATCATGCAAGTGCAGTGACACATGCTTTCAGTAATCAATAGGAAAACCAACCTACCAAACAAAAAAACAACAATAAACCATGTTTGTCTACCCTTGCTGCAATCTCAACTGTGACTACGATCCAGACATACTCAATTGACTGATTTTAATTCAGTTCAAAGTATATGACCCTGAGATGGAGTAATCATCTACAAAAGAGAGCTAGTAAAATGCCAGAGAGCAGATAAAAAGTTGTAGAAAATCAAAAAGCCAACAAGTCACTCACAAAGTATTTATCATCACCACTGCTGCATATACAAAAAAAAATAAAAGGCTAAATGATTGAAATGCCACATCTTTAAGATGTGTAATCTAAGTAAAGATCTGTGTGGACAAGTAACTAGTTCAAATCTTGAGTTATTGGCATTAAATTTCTGGAAAGAGGACTTTAGCAAACCACAAAGATTGAGATGACTGCTAATAGAAAATTGCAAATGAGAAGATGATGAATCCTAAAGATGAAAGTGTATATAATTTATACAACAGATAAGTACTGCGCATTAAATAAATTTGCAGTTTCTCTTGTGAAGCTCAAAGATCACACAAGCACACAGTAACCCCAAACTACATTCCACTACTGTCAAGAGCAGTATTCTTGAGGTTGTGATTATGTAGTTTTAAATGAAACCAGTTGTTTAAAAGTTTTTTTTCTTTCATTTTTCCTTCTCTTCCCCTTCTCTTCTCCCTTTATCATTTCTTTCTCATTTTTTTCCTTTTCCCCTTTTTTTAATTTTATTTTTTTAATTATTAAAGTATGCAATGTGTGTATGAGGTTGGTATGCAATGGACATGCTGTCAGATACAATCTCTTCTTCACAAGCTGAAGTTTTTACAGCAATAAAATGAGTTGAACAATGCTCTTTTTTTTAATAGATTTTTATTTTATCAAAGTCACACCCATTTTAGTAAGAGTGCAAATTTAAAAAAAAAAAAAGTCTTAAAAGACTTCATGGCTAGAAGACTTAAGGGACTTTTTTATGATTCTTCCAAATATCAAACATTAAACTGAAGTCTAATCAAAGAGATTTCCTCCTGATTTTGGTTATGTTTAAAAATTTGTTGTGGCCATCTTGATATTCAAACCTTATGTACTGGTGAACATCTTCTACAGAGTAGCTCTTCTCTGATTCTGTGGATTTGAAAGCACAGTAGCAGCTGGGGAGCATGAGGTGAACTTCATGATAAGATGCTTCAATTTAGTTTTGCCCTTTGAGGCTGACGAAGACCAAAGCACAGTAAGAAGAAGAAAAAAAAAAAAGTGTAAGATACGTCTTCAGAGTACTTTTGCAATCTGAATTAAAATGGTCATATCAACAACACAGCCACTGAAAACCAAGATGTCATTTATTTGCATTACAGAAGTGGCCATTTTCCTCTCTATTTTCCTTACTATAAAGACATTCAATTCAACCATAAATTGCCTATTTTTAGATGTAATTTAAAGGATGAGTGGAGTTATTGGAATTATTGAATGAGCTATACATTCCTGAATATATAGTCCAGCATTACTGCTGGATGCAACTCCTCTGATGAAAGATGGAATATGCGCAGCTGAGCTAATAAACTATTGTCTAAACAAACCTTAAAATTCCAACAGAGCAATGGTAAAGAAGATATTGAGGACTGCAAAGGTCTGTTTATACTTATCTCTTTGCATCTTGGATCATGTTCAAGATATTCTGTCCTGCTGTTTGTCTAACTTTTAACTCATCTCCTCCTTTTTAGCAACTCTACAACCATCATTCTTAAATTTTATTCTTTGGTTTCATAAAGGCATTAATGAATTTTATTTATTCTATACGGTTTTTCCATTAGTTGCTTTCCAACAGCAATTGCAGTGCTAAAGGCATTATGTCTAGTCAAAAAATGTTTAAAATTTGTCAAATATAATGTGCTTAGAACCAGAAACAAAGCTTAGGGAAGCAGACAATTGCTAAAACAAAATTATATAGCTTTGCACTTATGAGAGAATAATAATGAATGAATAAGACTTTAAAGGAACTGATTTGTAGTTTATAAGGTTTTAATGAAACAAGAAGGACTTAATCAAGTTTAAATTTTATTTATAGTTAAACATCACATAGAATTAAAAAAAAAAAACACAAAAAAAACAACAAAAAACACCATAAAAAAATCAAAATCAAAACAAACAAAAAAAGCCATAAAGCTCCCCAGAAACTATTTCATTTCCCAAGAACACTTATAGCCTCTATTAATTCATAAATACTTTGCATGTATTCTTAATAAAAAGGTGATTATTACAAGTACTGTGATACATACCAGTTGTGTATATTTTTCCTGATAGTGTTAGCATATTTAATTGGAAACTCAAAGCTCTCCTTACATTTTGTGAAATGAGAAATTGAAAAAAAATGACCAAGAAACCAGATTTTTCATAGGAGAGCTCTGGTCTTCAAAATGTAACCTTTGTATATTTGGAAGCTGCTGATTAAGTTGAAATAATCTCTCAAGGCCAGGTTATGTTTGACGTCTCATTTTACCTTTTCAAACTGTTAAAAGTTTAAAATATTTTCACTTTAAATTTCGCAAATTTAAATGGTCAAATCGCATTCTTATTGAGAAATTCTTTTAAAAATAAAAACACAGCTTTATAATTTATTTATTTTTATTATTTTTAGACTATAGCAATTCTATCTCATGAATTTAATATTATGGCACTTTTTCACAGTAGAGGTTTTTGTTGTTCAAAATGTGCTTTCTTCTGAAACACAGCCCACAGAAATTGCTCTCATAGGAGTTTTATTCCTTCTTCTTGAGGAATATAAATTTAGATTCTATTACTAATTGCTTCCTTGTAATCAAGGAGTTGACATCTGGGGATTTTGTAATCCTCGGGCTGCATTAAACAGAAGGATAGCTCTAACACATTTTGTTGAAAGAGTGAGTTAACATAAATCTTAGCACAACTCTACCTTGATAAGAAATTCTAACCTGTTATTGGGATTTTCTAAGCCAACTTAATTGTAAATAATATGTAATTTAGAAGGTTTTTTTCATTAGGAGTGCTCCAATATATTTATGTGACAGTTCACAAATTTTATAATAGTGAATTGGAATTATGCAAAAGAGCTATGCATTAGAATTAATTAATATTGCATTTTTGGAGTATATTATATGTATGCAAAGCTTTTGTCAGGTCTTGGAGGCAGTTACAGAGCTCGAAGGCAAGAGGAAAAGCCAAAGGCAGAAAAATACACACGTAAATAAAAATTACTGTTGCTATTTGTGGTGATCACTAAGAACAACTATCATGATTGGAAATAGAAAGAGGATGCAGAATGGTGTTCCTAGTTCTTCCTATAAATCTTTTATACTAGACGCAGATGTAGATGAATTTGAAACCTTCTCTAAAGAGGTCTTAGATGAACTTAAATTCTTCTAAAAGATATTAGGATTCTGCTGTTGTCTTCTGTTAACTACAGAACTTACTTAACTAACTTTCTGTTAAGTAAATACTTAATGTAAAACAGTGTTGGAGTCATAGAATCATAGACTGGCCTGGGTTGAAAAGGACCACAGTGATCATCTAATTTCAACTTCTCTGCTATGTGCAGGGTCGCCAAGCACTAGACCAGGCTGCTCAGAGCCACATCCAGCCTGGTCTTGAATGCCTCCAGAGATGGGGCATCCACAGCCTCCTTGGGCAACCTGTTCCAGTGCATCACCATCCTCCATGTGAAAAACTTCCTCCTAATATCTAACCTAAACATCCCCTGTTTTAGTTTAAAACCAATCCCCCTTGTCTTGTCATTATCGACCCTCACAAATGGATGTACCCACTCCTGTTTGTACACTCCCTATGTCTGACAGTAATTCACCAAAAGGTATGCTATCCAGATCGGTAAGATAATTCATATTTAGTTTCTAGAATCAATTTCTTAATGAAATGGTTTTCCTCAAGTTTCATTATGGTATCCAGACCTTACCTTAGAAATGCACAATATGAAATGAGCTACTTGAAACAAACCATTTAGCTGAAGGGAAGTATAATAAAACCTAGTATTGGCTTCTTCAGATGATAGTGGAGATTGTTTTGATCTCCAGATCCTTTAGAGAGTATTATCTTGTTTAATTTATGCATAAAAATTTGGAAAGGAATAAAAAAAAAATCTCTCAGAATTTTCCAGTATGGATATGATTGAAGCCATCTCCTGCCTTTGCCACCCAAAGCAGTGTTTCTGTAGCAAGAACGCTAGATAAGATACAATTGCAAACTTTTTATATGAAATATTAAATTTAACTGTCTTTCTCATTATTATGGTATGCACGAAACTGCATCTAGGAGTGTGCTATATATTGCTCTTAACTGGAATTTCACTTGTAGAATGTGACATCAATGAAAAGAACTTCACAAAAGAGGTTCTCATTTATTTTTTATTCCCATCTGTTTTAAAAGAGAAAATGTAGAAAATTACATTCAATAATCAATTAGGTAAGTCTCATTAGGTGGAGATTACAAATAATCTCTTTTTACATCTATTACAACAAAATAGGTCAGTGAATGCATAATATAAAGAAAAACAGAACAAATCAAATCCAAACAAAAACAGACAAGTTCTAATAACAGTCTTTCATAAACAGTGCTGTTTAAAAGGCTAATGCATCTATAAGATGCTACCTAGAGGAAATAAAAATACATCAAGAAATCATTTATATTTCTTTGATTTTTCTCTATGAGATATGTAGAGATTTCAAGAAAGATGCTTAATTCTTTTTCTAAGAAAAACATGTGTAAAGAACAGAATCTCAAAGGCTTTTCATTTGTAGAAGTAAGGCTTGAAAAAAAGAAAAATAAGTTTCTGAACAATCTGTTCCTGGAAATGCAGTGTAAGAGAATCAACATGAGACTAGAATGAACATCCTCAGTTATCAGTATTGTCATTGCATGAATATATCACATGGCACGTTCATGCATTCATTATACTTATAAAATAACAAAACCCATTCAGATTTGTTGCTGATATATTTTCTATTAAGAAGGCTGTATTATATAGCTGTTCTTTTGATTGTTTGAAATCTAATTCCTAACCTAATTTCCTATTCAATGCATATATAGCTCTTTACCTGAAGAATCTGCTTCCTGCCTCTGCTTGCACCTTGTACACAGCTGCAGGCTATCTTCCTTTCACTTCGTTAGAACAAGCTTGTTATAACCTTAAACAGGTTATCCAGATCCTGAACATTTTTACAGTAAATGTTTTCTAAAACTGTTCAAATTTGTCAAATTCATTTTTTCTGGATGATGGATGACCAGACCTGTCTTGTATATTAACATTTCCAATGTAACAAAATACAGAAAATGCTACTCCAGTGCCTAAATGAATAGGAAAGCTATCATTGCCCTGGAATTAATCTTCTTGTTCAACTTATGGAGATTAAATGATCACTTTTTCACTTCATAACTACCCATGCCTGCACATTTGCTGCAAAAAGCTATACTGCTTGCTATTTTCTTTTCTTTTTTCATTTTCAATAATTAAAGGCCTGTAAAAGTAACCCACAGTCAGGTAAACAACTGAAATATAAACAGAAATAAGAAAGGAAGTAAATGACTGATATTCTGGTTTGATAACCTGTGATTGTAGTAAAAGTAAGAGTGCACATACAAACACAAGTTTTAAAGAAGATCATGTCAATTTCAGCTTCAAGGTGATTCAGTGTGAAGTTTAAAGTACTCCACAGAAGAGGTTATGAGTGAGTATACACTGCTGTATGGGCAAAAGCGTGAGCATATATCTTCAGTTTTCAGTTGATTAAAAAAAAAAAAAAAAAAAAATGTGTCCGATCATATCTACTATAATTACAGAGACATATTTAGGGGAAGAGATGTTTTGTGGGTTCAAGAATTTAAGACATATTTGCTGAAAGAGTTCGATATAAGAGCCAAATGAGATCCTAAACATGTTGTATGAGAGCTGTTTGCCTCTGCCCATAACTCCTATGTTCTGAACTGAAGAATTTGAGATTTGGACCAGATGACCTCCAAAGGTCCCTTCCAACCTAAACCAGTCTCCCATCTGTCCAGGTGCCATCTCTGGATATCGAAGAATGGGGTGAATATCTAACAGCTATTTGGACCCTATCATGCCTTCAGAGTCTTTCTCCTTCAGCACCACCAGGCCTGATGCTTTCTTCTCTCTTTTTCCCTCTGGGCATGGACCAGTAGAGACTGTTCCTATAGAAAATATAGAAAAACCTGCGCAACAGTTCAGTAACACTTCACCTACTGCATGAGTTTATATTAATGTCTCTATGCAGAGACTTATTTCTTTCACGTCTCACAAGAATATAGAGTTTTATTGGCGTGTTAATGGGAAAAAAGTTGGAAATCATACCCTATTCCCAAATTCTACAAAGGTAGGGGGAAGCATGACTCATTTTCAGGTGAAAGAGAGAAGTCTGAATTATTTTTATCTCACTGATGTAAAGAGAAGTTCAGAGATGTGTGTTTACAGACCAGAGCAGAAAATGTCTCCTACTCAAGAGGGATGGACACAGCAATAAAGAAAAGATGTTAAAAACGTATAGCTCAGTATGTTTAACTCAAGTAAGAGAAAAAAAAAATAGCTTAAATAATCAAAACTGCAATCTTATAAACCAGTAAGAGTTCAGAAATACCATTCCTCATTTCTTTTAGTTACGTGAAGTATAAACAACTGATGTTCTGAAAAGCAAACTTTGATTTTGGAAGCCAGTAAATATTCTTCATTTGAAATACTATATATATGGTATATATATAGCATATATATACACACCCCACGACTTCCTTCCCTTTAAGGATTATTTAATCAGTATTTACACGGGTGTGGGCAGGTTTTATCTCAGAGTATTCTTCTGTAGTAAAGTCACATGGGTAATGAGGAAAGCATTGCTATATAACGTGTTCTCTGAAAATATGATCAGTTGGCTTAATCAAGGTGAAATTAAAACATTGGGATAGGACATGATAGTGCTTGAGCTTTAGCCAACTGTTCCTGCTATTTGGAGCTCAATACCTTAGACATTTCTGCAAGGAAAATTATGCCAAACTGTTTTTTTTCATTTTTGAAATGGAGAAATTCTCTAATGTAGACTCTCATCTAAGAGGAAAATAACTGGATATTTCTGTTCAGTTGACAATGTTTCACAGTTCTCATACAATATGATCTTCCAGAATTAAAACATTGTAAATAAATGACAGGATGTGAATGAGTCAGTGTTGTGTTTATGCAAGTATCTAACATATAAAAGATAATGTTAATCAACAGGCACATGAAATTGAATACTGCATTTAAGTGGCAAACAGGTATTGTGATTCAAATAATGTTGAGAGCAAAATGAGGGAAGAACTTTCAGCTTATTTGCCAGAATATGATTTTTATTATTATTATTATTACTTATGCAATGTTTTCTGACAGAGGAGGTGTAAGTAAGTGATATTTAATTGCATAAGTAATTTCAAAAGAATCAGGAAAAAAAAAAAACAATGGCAGTTTATTCTTCATGTTATATCCACAGTTTTTCCTCTTCACAAATCAGTGCGTTTTTCACTGTATGGTGGATCATTACAGAAGGGATATCTTCTATGTGTGTGGATTCACTGGCCATTAGGTTCATAGTCATATACTGCTGATTCACATAGTGATCTATTCGTCCATATGCAGAGGCTGACATGAAAAGGTTGACTTTTATTAGAGTCAAGTGAATAATTTGAAATTGATTGCTGAATGTGTATTTTTTGTATAATTATTTAATCTAGAACACCTGAAATAGAAGAGGAAGGATGAGCTCAAGATTTTCAGCAGTGAGAGGATCATGAAGTTATTCTGTCTTCAACATTTAAAATCACCTGGGAGTTTCTCCACTGTGTAATTCTCAGACTGGAAAGCATTCACAGAAATTCACACGAAAGAGCGTTTTCATTATGTTTAGAGAGATTTGGTTCTCTGTTATAGCTATTGGGTTTTTTGGTTTTTTTTTCCTACTTTTTTTTCCTCCTGTAGTTACTTCTGTTATTACTGTTAACAGCAATAAATACTTTTTTTCCTTTAAAACTAGTACATGACAAATTTTTAAAATTGAAGGTGAATTTCTCTCCTTCCCTCAAGGAAGAAATTAAGCATATGATAGAATCCATGCCAACTACTGCAGAATTAATAGTTATTCAGTGTTCTCCCTGCTCCACACCTTATTATCCACAGGTTAATTATGCTGGCTACCACACTGCTTTGGGACCTGCCAGCACCTGGGTGCAGAGCAAGTACTGAGTTTGATTGCTCCCAGTACGATGGAAAATGCACTCTCTTCTCCCTGGTACCCATTTGATAACCACCAGAAACTGGCTCTTTCTGAACATCTCCGTGATCTTTGTCTCTGAGGTTTTGTCTCTTTACGTCAGTCTTTTATGAATGAAAGCACTTAAATAATAGGAGCTGAATTCAGATCAGCGGCAGTACTAGCTACATAGACCATAATATAGCAACATCAAAACCAAAATTATTTAGAGCACTTCTAGCAAGGGCTTTAATCACTAATTAAATGGATGTTGCTGAATTGCACTGCTACTTGCTATGAATGATACATGCATGCATAAATAATAATCATTAAGATTACAGGTGGTCTTTTGTTAAGAAAGAAACACAATTCTGACTGTCCTGATATCAATAGAATTAGAACAGAGGTATTTCTCTAAGGTCATTTATCTAATTAAAGGCAGGACAATATAATTTCTCTTTCATTCATCTTCTACAACAGGAATTTTATTTTTAGTGACCAACTCTTATCTTGCCAATTAATGAACTCCTAAGCTGAGCCCTCAAAATTGAAGCCAACTTACTTGTCAACAAAAACCTGACTGGGCACCAAAAGTAGAGAGTGTTTCTAATGGGCTGTCATTTTTTCAGGTAGCAGACACAAGACAGATTCCAGCCCAGTCCATTACAGATATTCCATCTGTACATTGTCCAATAGATAACTCTGTAAGAACAAGAGAGACTGTACAATCTAATAACTCCTACACCATGAAATCTAACATCTGACAAAACTTCCTTTTTGATTCATATGTATATCCATAGGGTTAAACCATATGCCTCTTCTTTGTGACAAAGATTTTAGGTTAATCTTGCACAACAACCAATTCTAGTAAAGCTATACATTTCCCTTAGAAGGTTCTAATTGACTTAGATGGCTGCTCTGTGCTCAGGAGATGTCTTCATACAGGTCACACACACACTGTGGAAATCTATGCAAACATCTACATTTGCTAATTTGAATATAGCCATTCATCCTAGTAAAAAGCATTCCAACTTTTATCGTTAACTGAGACAAAAGTGTCTTATAACAAGACCCAAGAATACAAAGAAAAGAAAAGCTTGCGTAGCCTGCAGGTTAAGGGACTGGTCTGGCCTCAGAGAGACTGAAGATTCAGTCTCTATGCATAATTCAGAGGAATCTATATCAAGTCAGCTATTTATGCTCAGTGAAGCAGGACACATCTTTACATCCCACATCCCAGGACAGTGTCCTAATTATCTGTGAACACAAAGAAATCTGTGTTTTGATCCAAAGCATCATGTATGAACTACCACATCTAGATTTTTTTCTTGATCTTTGTGGAAAACAAAAGCATAATCTCATAACAAGATTGTCATTAAATAGAACTGACCTCTGTTAAACTCATATTCTGATGGATTATTGGTCTTCCCAAGTTAAAAAACATAGGAACTTATACTACAGAAAAGGAATATAACTAATATAAGAAACAAAGCTTATTCTATATTCCTTTTTCATCTGGCTAATCAATGCAAGCCAAATTTCATGCTAATCAGCCGAAGCAGTTAGCAGGCTATACGGAAATTTAAAACGTCTGCTGATTGATAAATAAAAGAAAATCTATCTGCGATGATTACCCAAGATACCAATATTGCACTAAAACATGCACTTCATGAAAGTTTCAGTGATTATAACAAAAATGTTTGTGGCAGCAAAAATAACTTACCGGTGTATCCTTTGTTGAACTTACTGGAGCTCTTACTTTTCTGTTCAGACTCTAGCTTCAGTTCGAAGTCACTACAAATGCAACACAAATATACAAAAGGCTGAAGGCAAAAGAAAAAATATACAGAAAAAAGATGGTAAGAAAAATAAACAAGAAATGCCAAGGGCACAAAGCCAACAGAACCACAGATCGGAAAAGAATTAATCAGAGTACATCTTAAAATTCCACACACCTTGAAGAGTAATTTGCAGAATCCCCACTCTAGATAATATTTCTTATATGTTTGGAGAGGATCTGAATAAAAATTGAGCTCAAATGAAAGCACAGTTTCTCCTTAATATCACTAACAATATACAGACATTTGTACATGTATTTTTCCCCAAATTAAAAAAAATACATATATATATAAGAAGTTACAGCCTAGAAATCTTACATATTTTTTGTAGATACTAAAATTGGAAAGGGGTACATTTCTCACTATTTTTGCAGCATTTTCCCTTTACAGTATGCGTTGTTATTGTCAGCTATGTTTAGAGATGCCCTGTTACCCAGTTAACACTTCTATGAACATTTAATTTCTAGCATTGCTATTTGTGAGTAAATACTCCAGAGTAGGATACTGCAATGATTATAGTAAAAGGGGATGGAAGCAGAGCTAAACAAAATTTTGTAGCCACTCACAACTTATGTGAATAACTAGACAGTATTAAGCAAATTCCTATATCTCAAACCACATGCATCCTCTACAATCTTGTCCTTACTCTTGATGTTTTAGACAAGTCACCTAAATAGTCATTCTTACTCCATTCCCTAAATAGGTCAATCCCAACAGGTGAAGGCTGATTTATCAGTAATGAAGCTGTTCTAAAGTTCAAGAAAGAAGGTGAACAGCTGCAATGGTAAAAAATATGTTACAAGCAGATAGAGTAATATTTGTATATGGTTTACATTATAACCTTTCCTTTTATTACAGATAACAACTAGTCAAAAAAGAATTCTGGAAAGATATGTTTTAGAGGCTCAGATCAGCAAACCAATTATCAATCCATCAATTGATCAGAGATAGTCTTGGGAGCAGTTTGCTCTTGGAAATGAGGGTCTACGCAGATGGTATGCATGTTCATGACTTGCAGAGCATCTGCACAGAATATGTAATTAGACAAATAAGTAGAAGACAAGAACAGAGTAGCTAACTCAAAGAAAATTATGATAGGCAAATACATGCAGAAATTAAGTGATTTACTGTTGTATTGCTGTATGAACTGAAACATTGATCAGTGCTGTAGAGTCCAGTGACCAGTCTGACCAGGTTCTTTTAGATATTCTGTGTGTTGAGGTTCTAATGTTTAATATCAAATTTACTTATTTAAGCATATTTGACATTACATGAAACTTTTGATAGAGCATATTGACACAAAATATATAGAAATAACTATACAAATATAATAATTAGGGATACCAATTTCATACCTATCACCGATCTCCACAATATTCTTACTGCTATGACACCGGGTGTCCTCAGTCAACAGGAAGGAATATGCACATTGAGAACAGCTCAAACTTGTTGTTCTCTTTGAAATTCTTTTGTTACTTGTTTAGTTTTTGTACTCCACACTGGGCTAATGTATAATCAATGAATGTACAGATGTCATAATTAAAAAATATATCAGAGAGCTTGGCTAAGCAATTATAATACCAAAAGAGAATAGATAGAATACTTACCCACGTCCTAGGCTTGCTGTGAAACTCCAGAGAACAGATGTCAAGAAGAAATCCTTCCCCATTGGTAGTCAACTCTTAAACGGGTCTAGAAGAGGTGGAGCCAGGCTCCATTCCTTCCAGCAGCACAGGTGAAGGCAATTCACCTGTGCTCCCATGGCTGACTCATTGCTTGCCTCAGATGATCAATCAGAGGTGCAGGCCATGATTCAGCAGTTCCCATACAGCTAAGCAACATGCGCAGTCTCAACATGCTGGCCCAGCTTACTCAGGGAGAAACTTCTTACACAAAATTGGAATACTGCCAGTTCGTACACTCAGCTGATGTAACTGTTTAAAGCAAAGACCGCTGTTGGCTCCCTCTGTGTCAAGAAAAAATCAGCTTTCCTTGCAACAGTTGGGGTCAGTCACATCTTACATAATTCCTTGAATTTAATGCGCACATTGCCTCTACCAATTTTCTCTGAGAGAATTTTTTTTCATTTTAGGTGTTTGTCAGTTACAGAGGCAAGTGACAGGTACATGGGAAGAACATAGGCTGTGAAAATACATATCTGAGATGTTGACCTATTTTTTCTCTATAGTAGCTGCATGATGCTATAGAAAGTCTAATTGTTTGAGCATTTATCAACCTGCAATGGATTATCTTATATTTAAAAATCTTTCTCCTAATTTTCCATATTGCTACTACCTCATTTTTCTACATACAAGAAACATGGGAATTTTTTTTTTAAAGTAACTTTTCATCTTAGTTTTGTTATAATTATTGTCTGTGGCATAACTGTAACATTCTTGGTATTTAAATTCTAAAAATAACCCAATATAACCAATTTTAGTCCGGCCATTTAATTATCTGATTAGAAGTTGAAACCATTTATGAACATGAAATAAGACTCTCCCAGAAGGTGGTATTTCTAAACAGATGGTACCATTCTCAAGCAGGGGCAGGGTGCCACCCTCTCAGACTGGCAGTGAGATCACCCCATCCTGTGGTTTGGCAGACTTGCATGATGCTGAGTGCGCACACGAAGCACTCACATTTTTGACAGGGAAGTCCCTCCTTCCCTTTGCTGTCCCCTGGGGCAGGGAAGACATGCCCTACAGCAGGGTGAGCCCAGTGGTAGACCTGCACCTCGTCACCATACCAGGGTAATTTACTTATGTGGTGCAGACCTTGCCAGGGTGGTCACCAGCCCCTCAGCTGAAGGAGTTTTCACCATCCTGCCATGTACTCAAAGTGACCACTTCTTAAGGTTCTCCATGCAGTCCATCAGTGGTGCAGAAGATTCAGTGACTGACCCCTCATCCTACTAAACTCACATGCCAAGTGGTGCATGCAAGTTAAGCCAGAATAAATATTGTTCTGTTCCTTAAATTCTAATAAGCTTACTGGATAATCATTTTTTTGTTTGTTTGGAATTTTTGCTGTTGAGAGGTTTTTTTGTTTGTTTTGCTTTGCTTTTATTTGAGGAAAAGATAAAAAAGAATAAACAGGTATAGACAAAGAGAAAATCTTCTGGAAGACTCAAGTCCCCAAAACTGGAAGATCCAGTAACGTCTGTACTCCTGCTGCCTTGTTCCAGTAGCCAATTGGACCATGACAGAAATGCTTTTTCCAGTCTTAATGCCAAGAGTGCATGCAGGAGAGGGTAGGCTACACAATCTCTTTCTACAAGTCCCAGGCACACCATTACATACTGCCTGCCTACAGACTCGCTAGTGTGTAAACTGTGTGCATAAATATAAAAATGGCAGAATAGAAGTGATCATTACAGTTATCCTTGAGCTTGCAAAGGCTCAGCCTTAAGAATAACAAAGGTGTTGTTTTGACCCTTTCCATATCATATAAAAATCTTCTATAATTAAGTACAATTGCAAGTAACTTATCTTAATTAGCAAATAACGATTTTCATTTTAGTCTATTCACAAGATTTTAATTTCATTTGCATAGGAAGTGCAAAGAGTTTGTTAATCCTTCTGGAAAATCATACAGAATGAAGGAGAAACTAACACATGCTAGATTTCTCTAAAGATCCTAGTTTTAAATTAATTTCTACACAGACTAATTAAGAGATTTACTTACAAATTGCCATAGAATTCATCATGCATTTGGTTTAAATTTTCCATGTACATTATGGTTTTTTTTTCTTACAGAAGTGAACACTGTTCTATGAAAAAAATGCACACGATTTATGAGAAATTGGTCCCTCCTTGACTTAAAACACTAAAAAAGCACTTAAAAAGCCAATTCACAGGCTAATTTCTTCCTATATTCATACTTTCTTCTATAATACGACATTTAAAGTGTTTTTTTTTAATATATGTACAACATTAAAAACAAGCTAATTAAGTCTGCAGCCATTCTCTAATCATGATTGTAATTTATTTTCTGCTAAATTTACCCCTTCTGGTATAGCAATTTGAAAAGATGCTTAACTCTCTTGGACATGACTGCCATTTTTATGACTTCCTAACACCCAGTTTGTAACAAAGATTATTATGCATGCTTGCTTACTTTTGAGAACTTCATTAGACATCTAAACAGCCAATGGGGCCCTCATATTTTTAAAATTAAGCACATTCATTGGTCTTTTCAGTATCAGGGCCTATCTGAATATTTGCACCACAATGTTATTATTATTATTTTTTTAATATATATAGATCACAGATCACACACATAGTGAAAGTAAAGAAAAATTAGGTAGACTACCTTATTCAAGATTTAAATTTAATGATTCAATTTTAATACAAAATATTCTCAATTGTACTCATTTAGTGGATGGGATGACATAGAAGATATTGTTTTTAATATGGGCCTCCAATCGTGTTAGATTTAGAACCAAGAAAGCTACTTGTACTCTGAATCTCTACAAATCTGCACCAATTTATATATTTCTCAAGATTTCAATGCAAAGTTTTCTTTGTTGTTTTCTTCTTCAATAACCGATTTTGAAAGGAAATTATCTTCTTTAAAGGAGTAGAAAACACTTGAAAATTAATCTTCAAAGTGCTAGCATTCAGAAATAAAACACAAAACTGACAATGTTCATATTACATTCATTATTTACACATAAGTTCTGCCTCAGATGTAATTATAAATGACTTACTTAATTTTTGCCATGCCTTAACTGATTATACAAAACATTTCATACTTGTGTACAATTCATATTTAATATAATTCCAACATAAAACTCACAGTTTTAAAAATAAATAAACATCACTAGCTTCTATTAAGAACATCCAAATCAGAAATAATTACTTAGTAATTAAAAACAAATCATTGGCAGATTGAAGGTGCTGTAGACAATAATGTACACAAGCATGATGATGAATGTACTCACACATCAATACAAAAATAATAAATACTGTCTTTCCCTCTAGGGGAAAGAATCAAACGATCAAGAATATAAATATGCATCAGGAGATGCAAAATGCTTTAGAGTTTGAGGACCTTCTTTTTTTTTTTTTTTTTTTTTGAGTGCAACTTGCTGATGAAAGTAGTGTTCAGGAAATATTGGATATTAGAAGCATGTAGTCAGAGGATGTTCAGGCACTGGGACAGGCTCCCCAGGACGGTAGTCAAAGCATCATGTTTGCCAAAACATCTTGGCAAAGCTCTGAGACAAAGGGTTTGAATTTTGGGTGGAGAATGGAATTGGAGTCAATGATCCTTGTGGCTCTGTTTTTTGAGAAAACAAAACACTTTATAAACATATTTATTTTTAAGGATAGTTCAGAAAGTTATACTGAGTTAGAAAAAGGAACAAGACTCTGTGATACTGTAATTCACGGGTTCTGCTATTCTGTACACATGTCATCAGTGGAATAAGTTATGCTTGCTCAAGCAGTTTCAATATTGGTATTTACGATGTCCAAGCCTTAACAGATTAGTGTAGCTTTGATTGTTAATTTCATGTGATTTCCATGCTCCACTAAAAATATGGTTTTGATGCATCTTTTATTCTAGTTCATCTAAGCAAGCATGTCTTGAACTGTTAATTTTCCTTCAAACATGTTCATTTAAAAGGAAATTCAAGAGAGAAGTTAAATTTTTCTTCATAGCAAAGAAACCCTTTTTCATACTTCATCGACCAGTATGCTAAATTCAATGCTTGATGTTAGCTGATAAAAGCACTGTGGACTCCAAGGCTGACCTGGGATTATTTTAATTGAAGCACATCAGTGGGATAATGTTTCTACTTATGGATTTCCAATATGTTTCAGACTGCTCATATTTGTTTGTGTCTTTTCTACACCATGTTTTAGCCCATCATCATGGATTAAAGACCAATAACGAGAGGACAGAGACCTTCCAAGAAAGAACTGTATAAGAAGTTGAAATAGTATTTACCAGATAAATTCCATAAGAAGAAAAGAGATTTCTGAAAAGTAAGGAATAGATTTATATTTATTTAGCCAAAAGCACTGTTCACTTCACAGTGAGTTTTTTGTAGATTGACTATTAAAGTTTTATCAGCTCTAATAACCATAAGTTGTATCAGATTTTTTTAAAGTATAAAAGCAGACAATTTCTAGAAGCACTATACTGAGAATAATTCATACCCTTTCTAGCCCTATTTTTCTCTCTGTTGCTCTAGCCTCTCTCCCACCATTCAGCTTGAAAGGAAGATGCTTATTATGAAAGAGGGACCAACAATTTCTTTTCTGATCCTACCACAGAGTCTGCCACCACTATTAAACTGTGTTGCTGAGCACACAACTCCAGTCTAGAAAAGAAAAACGAGTGCAATTAATGGAGAACCATATTGCCAGAAAAACCTGTTTATTTTCTGACTGATTGTTTTTTAAACTTAGCCCTCTTTGTTGACTCCTAATTTAGCAGTTTTGCAGAGCGCGTTATTAATAAAACTGTCCCAAAACCTGAGCAATCAAACCAGTTATGCCTATAGTTTGCCTCCTATCAATTCTCTGTTAGCAATTTCACTCAAGTCAGATTTAGATTAAAAAAAAAATAAAAAAAATCAACTCAAGTTCCCTCTCTACTTCCAGCTTAGGATATGAAGTTTTTTACATTCTCATAAATTGTACATATGTTTTCCTTTTAAACTCATTAAGTCTTCTCGAAGAGCAGTAGTGTATGTATATCAGATCAATGTATGAATGATTTCTCAGAAATTTTATCAAAGTTGTTTCTTTTACAGTATCAGCAAATTAGTACGATGACAACGCATGCCTTTTCCAGGAAATGAGCTGTATATCTCTAATGCATGTATTTCCTAATTAGGCATTTCAGTATAAAATAAATAAAGAAAGAAAATCCACTGATTTTTCCTTCAGTTTCTTAATGTATCTTCTAGTTATGTTTTGATCATGTTTGGTTTTGCATGACTGAATTTTACTGGTATTTCCCCCAAGGTTTATTAGGTAATTTGAACACAGTGCAAGCAGTTACAGTTTGACCAGGATGCTATATGTATGAATATTACCTGTATTTTTCTTTAGTCAGAAAACAGAAACAATACGATATAAAGTAACCACTCAATTTTAAGTGGATAATTCTTAACCTAAATATATAGAAAGCATTTTTAATCAATGTGATTTCATAAATTTAAGCAAAAACAGAAGAAATAATTGAAAACCACAATGACCAAAAGGTCACTTAGAATATATTATACCAACGGACAGATGTCTGCCTGTTAAATTATCTGTTCTTGAATTAGAAGTTCCATTAAAATGGTTAAATTGCCTAGAAGTCACATAAAAATGAGATGTTTCCAAATGTTTTCCCTTGTTTCTCCCTCAAACCCCAGTACAACCTAGTACTACCATGAAGCAGTTTAAGTTAGTGTAGTTTACTAGTCCTCAAACTGAATATAAGTTACTGCACACAAGACTTGCTGCTGGAAGCCAGCAAAGGCAATGATTTTAGAGAAGACCAGGCATTTATCCCACAGCATGATATTTTCTCATTTTACTTGTATGCATATAAGTGTCTCGCTCCAGTATATAGAAGGGAGAGGAGGTTCTTTTAATATCTGTATACCCAGCGTGAGATTAAGAAACAATGGTTCAAATTTTGGTGTGACCAGTTTATTACAGATTTTAATCAGGGACCCGGGGAAGGGGAGGATGGACACTATTATGAATTAGGGTAAGGGGGAAGGGAAGGAGGGTGATAGGAAAGAAGAAGCAAGGAGTCTTTATAGGAAGCAAGAGGGAGATAGTCACCACCATGGATCCAGCGAGGTTCATAGTTCAGTCATTGATCTTCAGTAGTGATGGGTCATCGGGCGCTGTTGTTCTGTTGATGACGATGGTGACCATGGCGATGATGGCCCCTTTTCAATGGTTCCAAAGAGGTCAAGTCAGCTCTCTTTGGAGTGACAGCTCAAATCCAGAGTGGTTGAGTCAGCTCTCCTTGGAGTGGCAGCTTCTGGCTCTGAGATCTCAACAGAAACTCCTTTGTTCCCATCTTCCGGGCCTTGCCAGCAGATAAGAGAGAGCAGGGATGCCTATCTGCATCCTGTTTTTCACAGGATACGATAGTATCATTCCCCAGTTTTCCCATACCAAGCTGGAGCTATTTAGTCACAGGCTAGATCTTCCGCCAGTAAACACTCCTGAGCACTCTCTTCTGGAGGCAAGCAGCTCTGGAGGAAGGTGCTTTCAAATGTCCACAAAGTGATGTCAATTGTCACGTGGTAGTACCCATCACTTGCCTCTTCAACAAATGAATCAGAGTCTTACCACAAGAAATACCTCAGGAAGCAAGCTTTGAGCCAAAAAACAAAGACGGATACTCACAATAAGTTAACTACTTCAATTAGTTAAGTACATGGAAACAATAGTATGCAATTAAATACAATAGCTAATTACAACTCTAATAACTATGACTGAATAAATATGAAGTTTGGCATAAATACTTAAAAAGCATAAGAAAAGTCACTTAACTCACATATGGTTTGAGCGTGTATTCAAGTATTCACATTTTCAGAAGAATCTGATTATATATCTTGGATATTTTAAATACTTTTGGATGTAACCTATTCTAGGAAACCTTCTTTAGCAGAGGGTTGGACTAGATCTTCAGTTGTTCATTACAACCCCTATAATTCTATCATTCTGTGATTCTGTATAATATCAAGGAGTACATATAGAGTTTTTTTTTGTTAATTGAACTTAGCTCTTCACAGACAGTGAGCTTGATTTGATCAAGAATCTACCAAACCAGAACAGTATTCTGTCCGCCTCTTTTGTGTGTCGTAGAAAGCATCTAAAGTTGAGCTATTTTGTTTCTACAAGCAACAAATTAGCACAATATCAGTTCATATAAATTAGTGTGTAATCATGATCCTATCACACTGAAACAAATTCTGGTTCAGCCTTTCATTGCCAGCTATTTTCTTGACCATTTTCAATTTGAGTGTACAGATTATTCAGTCCTAGAAAATAATCCTTAATTATCACCATTATAAAAAACAGTTTTGAAAAGGAATGGTGATTACACGCCATCTGGAAATGGGCTCAAGCTGTCAAAAGAATCTGCGGATAGCTCCTGTATACAGTGTTCACGTTTCAGCAGGAAACTCAACTTGGACAAGGGGGAAGATATAAAGTGAAACAATTTCCCTTTAAGAGGTTTTCATAGGATATGTGCTAATTTGATACATCACCATACATTAACGTACTAAAGAAACAAGTGAATCAGTGCTAAAATAGCATTGATAAAAAGCCAGAATACTGACTAGAAATCACAGATATGAAAGAGTAACAGAGGAAGAAGGGAAAAGGAATTACAAAAAGATAAAACAAGCCACCCTCACTCCTAACGGACAGATGGTAGAGGCAGCACAGGACATCTCTGGCTCCTCTGTTCAATGGGGGATGTGGAAGGCCAACAGCCAGACCTCATCAGTGCCTATCGAGGTATCACTAGAGTGGGTATCCTGGCAACTGGGTCTTCAGAGACCCCTGCTGGGGACAAAACCAATATTAAGCATCCTTCCTTCCGTGTCTAACAACCTGGCACAGCCTCTATTAGCTTGGATAAAAACAAATTAAGCACATCCTCTTGCAGACTAATGTACAGCAAGGAACGTGGAAATTAGGTTCATCTGTGGCGCTGATATTCTGGGTATGCAAACTGTAAATAACGGGCAATCATGTAACCACTGTCCTGGAAAACAAAATAAAAATAAAAGTTCTGCTCAAGTGTGTAGTAAGAACAACCTTTTGTGCACAGAAGGATTTTGGTGACAAAAAATAAAAATAAAAAAAAAAATCAAGTGTGATAGAAATTAAAATACATCTTAGCAGAGAGGTGCTGGTCTAGGAGCATCTCAGAAGACACTGCTGAACAAGTGAGAAGGGGCCATGAGGGAGAACAATCAAAAAAATCTGTCTTACTCTTTCTTTCTGAATACAAACAAGTCAAGAGAAGTATCCTATTGCCTACTTTGTCTTAAAATATTGTTTTAATCAAATAATAAAAATGAAGTAAATTATAAATGGTAGGACATAAGATTCTCCCAGCTTCCTCAAACATAGAAGGAGACATTACTGTTCCATGTTCATCTTACCTTCTTAAGCCATTCTAAAGACACCTAGACACAGCTTTGCTAGTTTTTGTTTGTTTGTCTGTTTTTTGTTTTTTTTTTGTTTTTTTTTCCAGCCCATTTGTAGATTTACAGTCGAATTGCATAGTGGATCATTGTAAAATTACAGTGGAAGACATTTTGAATCTTAAAATTGCTACACTGAGCTCTTCTATTCCAACTATGTGAACAAAGTTTTTTTAATGAATATCTTGAATCTTTCTTTCCACTTTCTCTCCTCAAAAACTTTTTTCTTTCATTTTCACATTTCCCAACATTTCCCCCATTTCTCCTTCCTGCTTTCCTCTGGATATTCTGTATATTCTTCTTCCCTGCTAGCACATTTTCTTCTTGAACAAGATTTCCCAACGCCTATACAATTAAACAACTATCCAAAAGTCCCACAGACTCATCAAGGTTAAAAAGTAAAGCCTTCTGCGAGTAACAAAAACAGTCTCAGAGTTTTTACAGCACAGCTTAGAAAGCACATACACAAACCCCAATTCATATAATCTCAGGAGACTCCAACAGGAAATTGGAACAGATGCTTAAAATATAGATATTTATTCTGCTTAGTTTCTGTAAGGTGACAGAGAGAAGAGCACACTGTTGTAAATTTGGAGTGCAGTGCTAGCATGCAAATAAACACGTAGCTCAGCAGTGGGTTGTGTGTCTGAGCAAGCTCAGGGCTCACAGTGGCCTTGGCCTTGGCTCAGCTGGCACAACGCTGCTGTCACACCACTGCATAGCAAAGCACCGCATCCCAGCTGGGAGGCAGAAGATGCATGTGCCTCTCACGAGGCATCTCTGATAGCCTGACCGCTCTCCTTCCAGTCCAGCTAACCTCAAAGAACCTGCAAAAGTCCATGCCAGAAGCTGCACCTCATCACTTCCCACTAAACCATGGCCTGCCCATGCTGCCCAGACAGAAGCCAGGTGCCAGCTGAGGCAGTGAGCTGGCACCATTGGGCATCACCCGGGAGCTGCCACTCAAGCTCACATCTTAGTGAAAGCGAGCTTCCAACCTCTGCACTTCACCGCATAAAGCTTTTGCAGGCTAAGAACATTTATTATCCCAAGAAAATGATTTAAATAATGGAAAAAACATTTTTCCTTCCTCTAAAATTTATATCAACTGGATATTTATATTAAGTGGATATTTATTGCCCTTGGGAATATGTTAGAACCCCCTAGAATGACATTTTCCCATAAACTGTCAAAAATAAAAATGATTTTTCATCTTCACATTAGAAACGCTGAGTTTTCAACATCAACTGAAAGATTTTGAATGACTTTCAGAGGTATTTTTCACTTCTGTTTCAGATAGTTTTCACAGTTTGGGTTAAATATTTTCCTATGGTCAAGAATATGCATTAATATAAAATACGAACCTTCAGCATTCATTGAAACATGCAAGTTCAAAAGACTTTGAATCCACTCTTGAAAGACAATGAAGATTTTTTTTTCCTTTATTCATATTCTGTTAACTGCAAGGCTTCTTACAATTAAAGAAAATTCACATATTATATCCAACACTAACACAAAACAGGTGAGTGGAGAATGAGCTAATAAAATTAATCACAGAAAGAAATTATGTCTCAAGACATTTCCTACAACATATATCAAAGTCTTCCAATGGAGTGCCACCACTGTAACAAATTCCTTCCCCCTACCTCCAGAAAGGTTTTAGTCTGTTCTTATGGCAGTATTATATTTTCTCTGCTACAGATATTCTAAAGTATATGCCACCTCATAATAGATTTCATCACTTATCAAAGAAATTTCAAGGGGAATGAGATAAGTAGATTTGAGAAAGAAAGCATGTTTCATAATTAACAAACTAACTCTTGTACAGATTCATTCAAATATATAAAGCCTTGAAGAGAAATTATCAGTTCAGATCTGGTAACATTAGACATTACTTCTCAATATACTTCCTGCTTCAGCATTTTGTCTCTTTTTCCTCCAGTGACTCCTTAGGCAAAGTGCATGTCTCCAGGGACGTCAACATTTGAACATACTGGGCTAAGGTAGGAACAAAGCACATGCATCCTGGGATAAGAACTATGGCCTCTCCATGACACTACAAAACTTTCTTCATCTTCAGCATCAAACAAACAGACAAACACCAACACTACCATAGCCATCCCCAAGTAAAATAAATACTAGGGATTTCAATCTTCTTTCCAACACTAGAACTTGAACAGAATACACGTGTATAATCTCAGAAATAAAATAAGTGGAATAAATATATTCATTCAAATTCCCACTCTCCAACTTTTACCAGAGAGGAAAGACTGCATAGTCAACCAAAGACAGTGACTCAACTCTAATTGTTTAAAAGTATTTCAGTCGGTGAGTTTCATATCTTTAAACTGTAGTATTCATATTTGCACATGTGAGAAAAATATGGATTTAATATGAATGTTCCTTACAAAATTCCACTGTAAAACACATCTCTTTTTGTACAGTATGCCCACCAAAACTTCTAACAATGATCAGGATGAAAAGCAAGCAACTTAACTGTGAAAGAAAAAGCCATTAACAGCAATCAAAAACAGTTATCACTTCCTTTCTGGTACACAGTATTTTTGTGTAAAAAAATCTTGATGTTTGTCAGCTCCCTCCTTGCTAGCGCAGGCACAATCTTATGTGCATCTTGGAGGATTTTTTTATTATTATTATTTTTATTTTTCAAATTAAATAAAAACATGAAAAAACAGGGCTGAATTCCACCAAAGATAAAAATACTCTATCAGATGTGTGCAACCACAATATCAACTTTACCGATGACAGTTTAAATACTTTTTCACTTACCTATGTACTTACTAAAGCGTTCACAAAACTAGAATTTTTTCCAGCATGTACATAATAATATGAATTGTTTATAATGTCCAGAGAAAACTTCATTTCAGATAACTGCAGTAAGTAGAAAGCTTATTATGAAGTCCTGGGAATAAAAACAGTTGTAAAACACTGCAAGCCTACCACTTTTAAGCAATGCTTTTCATTTACAGGTGAAATAAGCTCTGTTTGTAGTAAATACTTTCAGAATAAAATTATTTCCAATGATTTTTTCATTTATTTGATAACTGATGGGAAAAAAAATACACATTTGGTAAATTTGTGAAAAATTCTCCCAAGAGCTTTCACAATCTTAACATCATTTTTGAGTCCACATCTAAAAATGTCTACAGAATTGCTGGAACTGGGGAGGGGATGCTGGGAACTTATTGCTCTGTGCTTTCCATATTCTTATATCCTTCACTTACTAGCTGCTCATGTACCAACAGAAAGAAGACAATCGACAACACATGCCTTAAAGTGACCAAAAATAATATGGCTATTACAAACTTTTTTTTTTGTTGCTCTTAAATGACCATCATTATTTCATAAGGTGGTAAAAAATGTTTTCCCAGGACCACCTTTTCTTATAACAGGAACTTTAAAATCAGTACAAGGATGCTGTTCAAATCCACTCATGTTTGTTCAAAGTCACAAATACACAACAAAATGCTTTAAAGCTTAACAGAAATGTGATCAGTGTTTTGCTTTCAGAAGGCACAGAACTGGACATAAGTAGAAATTATTATCACAACTACTTTTAACATGAGCACCTTTGCTTCTGGGGCTGTACAAAATCTGTCTGCCTTGTCTGTTCTCACTGCTATTGCCTTAGTAGATGAACCCATGTGTTTCTGGAATACAGTTCAAAGAACACAAAAAGAAAAGAAAGTGAGGCAAAGACCAATTGCAGATTTAGGGAAGGCTAAGATGGCAAATGAGGTGAAAAGCAAAAAGTGTGAAATGAGAAACTACAAGTCTTCAGAGATAGCCTTCCCTTGACACCCAGCAAACACCTGGAGCCATTTGGCAATTAAGTACTGGCACTTGATATCCATAGTCATAAAACATCATACACTCTACTACTTCAGGGGCTACAGTCTACTACAGAAAGTAAGATTCTAGGTAAATTAATGTAGAATTAGGAAATATTAATATCCAGTGTAGATCATGATGCTGAAATTCAAATCCTTTATAAATACAAATCATAACAGACTCTTTAATTATTTAATTACATTCGAATTCTAACAGAGCACCCATTTCATTCAAGATGGATTTCACTCAAGATGGATGGTGCCCAGAAAATGCTGTCTGTCAAGACAGAGTTTCTTTTCTCTCCAGAACCTGTCTTATTCACTATGGAAATTAAGAATAGTGGGAAATGACACAAAAAAAAAAAAAAAAAAAAAAAGTCTGACACCTCAAATTACAAAGTAAAATAACAGTTGTCTTTTTTAGGCCATAACATCTCATAACATTATGTGCTGAAGCCCACTTCACTGCAAGATAAAGGTAAAAATGTAACTTTATCTAAAAAGCTATTCTTAAGCCAATTTCATTAAATATTGTGAATCATTCAGATTATGGTCATAAAGGCCATAGAAACCCCACGAGAGAAATTAATAATTCTGTATGAAGTACAGTATTTTGATCATGTGCAAGAGGTACAGCATATAGCCATTACTTAATGATGAACATAGTGAAGAATCACTTAGCAGTTTTCCCATTTAGTAAGTGCTTTCTACCCCGTACAGTGGTGAAGGCTGAAGTATCATAGAAAGACTTACAGTAAATGATTATGTAATTATTGACTACATCAAAGCATACACAAGAGGGAGACCACAAGAAAACTGTAGGGCTACTTTGATTGAGACCTTTTTCTACCTTTTGTGTTTGACTTTGAAACCTGAAGGTTCTTGTTCTAGAACTTCACATGCAAATGCTGTACAAACTATTCAAAACACTTGGCACAGCATTATGAACAGGTCCAGACAGCACATACATATTTTGGATTAATATACATATCTGTAGCATACTTTAACTACATTCTGTTTTACACAGCAGTGAGAGAAAATTGCTTAAAACTCAACTCAGCCTAAAAGGAAAAATTACACATTAAGGATTGTACTTAAATTCATAAACTTTTTGGTCAGTTAATGACCTTCAAGTGTTTCTTCCTTGGGAGAAAAATTTAAGCTGGCATAATCGTGTCTTGCATAAAAGCATTTAACATCTGTGTTTTCTTCTTGTTGCATATATCCCCACTGAGACCAGAAATAGTTTGAACAAAGATCATACACTAGCTCTTCTACTGTAGTTTATGGACTGTAAATAGGTTTCAGTTTGACAGGAAAACTCACTGGTGAAACCAACCTAAGGACATAGGGCTACGCCACAAAAGAATGCATACAGTTTGAGAAAACCCATATTTAAGGTACATGCAGTCAGAGATCAGGGTAAATACCTACCACTTTGTGTACTTAAAAATATACATTTTTTTAGGATTACAGTTTTGTTTCAGTGTTTGATTTTTTTTGTTTGATTTTTATTATTTTTATTTTTCCCTACATTAAATCTCTCTTTCCATATGTATGGATCAGATTAGCATACGGTTTTGAAATGGTAGTGACAGGGATCTGACTTTTTACAGCATTCCTACAAACTTTATTTTGGGGTCTAGTGGGCATAGATACAAGAAATGCAGTTATCAAAAGATTTGCACAGACAACATTTTGGACAGTGTTAGTGTCTCATATATGAAAGCTATTCCACAAAACCACAACACTGGGATTCCTATCTAGATGATACTTCTATGTCAAAAAGAGTATCATTGGAGTGGGATTAGAACTGTGCAGCTTGGTGCAATGTAGAAATACATACTAGGATGCTTTTGCGTAGTGAGAGCTATGGTGGTATAACTCAGAAAATAGGGTTAGGTCTGAGTGAAAGAGAGCCTCAAGATGCAGTTGTAATTGGACTAGAATCAGGCACCTTAGGCAAAGTTAGAGAAGCAAAGAGGCTTATTCCAGATAGAATTTTTTTTTTTTTTCCTCTTCTAAGTCCTCCAGAGGAGCAAATTTTCTCATAAATATATCATGTAGCCAGTGCTGATTTATAGTCCTTCCATGATATCAGAAAATAACTGAAATACTAGAATTCACTTTTATGTTTAAATTTTCCTCAGATTTTTCATTCATTAAGCAGTTTATGATGCAAAGGAGTTTTTTCTGTCTTGCATTAACCATTTCCCCCTTCCATTAAAGATTACCTAAGTTTTCCTCATGAATTAACACCTGCAGTACTGACCTGTCACTGTGGAGACACCTGATTAATGCTTAACAACTTCAGCTGCCCTGATTTTCCTGAATTTTCTGGGTCTAAATTTAGCATTTAGATCCCTTGCCAATCTTCAGCTTCCCCGCAGAGTGCTAAATATTACATGTTGTTTCATACCTGTGCACTGACCTATGTGTTGAGCGCACAAATGTCACTCTCATGGAAACATTTCAGACTAACAAGCTTCAAAATTCTTTTTTTTTTAAATAAGAATTGTTTTTGAATCTGCACTAAGGACTTCTTTCTTAACAACAGAAAGGTGAATTACATGACAGAAGTTGTCAAGATATAATAAAGTGTAAAAGTAACAAAGAAACTCCTAGGAATAGTATTTCTTTTGTCGTAACTTTTCCATGAACAACTATTCCTATCACATACATTTGATAACATATATCAGGAAAAAATATGGTCATTTTAATATTTTGGCTATAAAGCACTTAAAAATAACTTAAACTGATACATTTAAAATGCAGAAGGAGTACTGCACACAATACAGCCACTCTTCAGTTAATAGCAGCAATTTTTTTTTCCAGTTTTTCCTTATGATGAACAATCCCTTTAGAATTTGTTCCAAATAAGATTTCACAATCTTTGCAGTATGTAATATTAATTTATGTTTATACATATATTAAAAGTCCATTAAAACATTCAATTTAAGAAAAAGAATCCATCATTAATGAGTCACTAGAGCTTAAAAATGTTCTAACCCATGAAAGATTTATTGTCCAAATGTATTGATTTACTATCTGTAATAGTCAAGGACTGTTGTATATTTGTACAATGATGATATGAATCAAAATACTGGATAGAAAATACTCCAGTAGACAGCCAAATTCTGTCTATAGGTGCATAAGTACTTAAAAATTACTCAAATTTTGTCAATAACACAATTGAAAAAGGTATAAAATAGCATTTGAGAAAGCAACTTTACTGACAATATTCTTAGTTTGAAGTAAAATAGAACGGAGAGAAGAAAAGAGGAACATTAATGCTTACACTTTTGTATGTGTTGTTAAGAAAACTGCTTTAGAATAAACCTATTTTGCATAACACTATTCCTGTCTGCCTACCTTTTTTCCTTTTAGTGAAAATATATTAGAACTAACAGGATATAACCTTCATGTTGTCCAGAATGCACAACATCAATATTTGTAAGCTTCCGCTTTCTTTTCATATTTAATACTAAAAGTATTTGAAATTATATGATGTTACTATTTTCCACACTATGAAACAATTACTAAATCATACACTGACTTGTATTTCTTCTTTATTTTCTACTGAGGAAAAGATGGCATTTAAATAAATAGAAGGATTTTGGTCTCTAGTTGTACCTAGTAACATCACTTTCACTTTTTAGAATAAGTAAGCCAGGAGAAACTGAAACAGAAATGGAAAAATTATCAGTATGAATACTAGGGGAAAAAGAAGATAAAATAAATAAATAAATAAATCAAGAAACAACAAAATAATTAAAAAATACATACTTCTCCAGACTAAATTACTCTTGATTATTATTTATTTTATTGCAGCTGTACTTTGAGTTATTATTCAGTACAGAAACTTAATACTGGATCCTAAACACATTCAAAATGAAAGATAACAATAATCTGACATTCCAAAGCAAATCATAGAGACAGAGGAAAAATAGTGAATGACATTAGTAATTCTTAGCATCTCATAAAACAGGGATCTTGGTAGTCTAGAGAAATAGGATGGAAAGAATCTCATGAAGCTTGACAAGTGGAAATGCAAAACCACATTACTGGCCAGCTTTGCAGAAAAGGGCTTGTAGGTTCTTGCAGCTGAACACAAGCCAGCAATGTGTCCTAGCCACAAAGAAGGGCTATTGCTATCCTGGGCTGTAGTAATCAAAGCATTGCCAGCAGGCAGACAAATGCAATCCTTCAATTCTCAGCTTTGTTGAAAACACCTGGAGTGCTGAGTCCAGTTCTGGGCTCTCAGTACATGAGAGACATGGATGTATTAGAGAGAGTCCAGTGAAAGTTCATAAAGATGATGAAAGGACTAGAATATCTCTCCTATGAGGAGAGAGAAAGAGTTGACACCTATTATCCTGGAGAAAAGAAGGCTGATCTTGTCAACGTCTATATATATCTGAAGAAAAGGTGCAAATAGTCAAGTTCTTCCCAGTGGTGTGTAATGACAAACACTAACACAGCTAGTGCTATCCAGGCATTAGAACTCATACATGGTGAGTGTGACTAAGCCCTGGTACAAGTTGTTCAGAGAGGCTACAATTTTTTTATATTTCTTTCCTTGAAAATATGAAAAGCCATTTGGACATGGACCTGAGCAGCCTGTCACCTATAAAACTAGCCCTGCTTGAGGAAGGGAGTTCTCCAGAAGTCTCTTCCAACCTTGACAATTTTCTGAAGTGAGTCACATGCACATAGGCTGCATGTGTGAGTAGTATTTTATCATCTTAAATTGGCAAAAAATGATTTACATTCATCTATTTCTGTACTCAGCAGTGGTAAGGCCACGTCTTGAGTAATATGTTTAGTTTGAGGCCCTGATCTACAAAAAATACATTGAACTCCTGGAGCATGCTCAGAGAAGGGCAACAAAGCTGATGGAACAGCTGGAACATAAGCCTTACGAGAAGTGGTTGAGGGAATTGGGATTATTTAGTTTGGAGAAGATGAAGCTCAAGGGAGACCTTATCGCTCTCTACAACTGTCTGGAGGGAGGTTGTGACAGGATGGGGCTCAGCCTCTTCTCCCACATAACTAGCAACCAGACTAGAGGGAATGGCCTCAAGCTGTGTTGAGAAGATTCAGGTTGGAAATTAGGAAAAACCTCTCTGAAAGTCTTCAGGCACTGAAACAGGCGGAGTGGATGAGAGATGGCGGAGTTTGGAGAGATGGTGGAGTCACCATCTCTGGAGATGTTCAAAAAATGTTTAGTTGTGGTCCTATGGGATAAGGTTTAGTGGGAAATACTGGTGATAAGTGGTGATTGGAATGGATGATCTTGGAGGTCCTTTCCAACCTTTGTGATTCTGTAATTCTATTATATTATTTTACTCAGTATAACACTGAATGGGGAAACAGGCATTCTATAATTTTTTTCTTTTAAATTTGAAAGAAAGTGAATACCTAAGCTTATTCTCAAGTCAATATCTAGGCTCAGCTCAGAATGGACTATGCACATTCACCTGCCTGAAATTTCATCATTCTGATTTCTCACAGCAGTCTTAAAGAAAAAACAAGTGTTTGAACACAGAGTGAAATACATTGCAATTAGATGAGAGAAGGAAAACTCATTAAGGGTAGGCAAAATAAGATGCTTTATATTTGGAGTTGTTAAGCACTGACAAAATTGAGACTCCCAGATGGGGGGAAAGACAGCAATGAACAGAAATAAATACATTCCCTTATATCCAAACGTAACTCTTGAAATTGTCTTGTCAAGCCCTCCTAAAAAAATTAGCTAAAGTATTAATAGCGTGTAACAAGTTCTCTTCACATGTTAAAATAATTTTATGCCTTTCCTACTTGGTGGTCAATACCTGTGTTCACCTCACAGAGCTCATAAGATGACATTTATAAAATATTCTGAATTTCCACCTGACAGCTAAATTGTCTAACAGTTTATTACCATTGCAGCTAAAATAATCGGATATCTGCCTCACCTCTTTTGTGTTGCACAGTTATTGCTGTACAACAACTGAAACTGCAGTGTCCTCATTACCAAACTGCTATCATCTTTTATTTAAAAATAAATAAATAACTTCTTAAGTAGTATCAATTTAATGAACCGCAGCAATTATCCATGTAGGTGTTAAGACGTTCATACTGTGAAAAATATTTGCAGAACAAAAGATAGATGGGCAAGAGGATAAGTAATTGGTGACATGTTTCTGACTGCCCGCAGTGTTTTATTTTGTTTAAAAGAAAAGCATCCTTTTCTAGTCTCTTGAATATCCTTGTTGGCAGCCCTGGTTTCAAATTGCAGTCTGCTCAGTCAATCCCTTTCTTGCAAAAAGGGCATACAGATCTTAAAATTTATTTAATGGCTAACTGATGTGTAACCAACTCTGAAGCAGCTCTTTTCTCCTCAGAAATAAGGGCAGTGAAATTGGCACAGTACATTGACATTACGATAAATATTTTCTACAAACATTTTGTGGCATTGTCTTACAAAGTTGTACAAAAATTTTCCTTTGTTGGACAAATAACTAAAAAGAACGAACTTGAGATTAGCCATGTGGCCTCAGGGTGTGGGTGTAAGTGTCTCAGTAATTACCTTCCAAACACTGACTGCTGGCAAAAGGCATATTTGTAGGGATCTTTTCACCAGTATGAGAACAAATTCACCTCAGTTACCATTGAATAATTAAAAGAAATAAACTTGAAATAGAAACAAATTAAACACAAAGCAAGGATAAAGACAATCGTGAAGTTTCTTTACTGATCTGAAAGCTAGCCCACTTTTCTTCATATTACTCATGCAAGGGGATTTGGAAATATTTTCGTCAAAGAACAAAGCAAGAAACACCCCAAACTTCCCCTTTGAGGGTAGAAATCAATTCAGCTTGTATGCAGCTATTTCGGTAGAAATTTATCATCATTAGATCTGATTTATCTGGTTAGAATGCATACAAAGCTGAAAGAGAAAGTGCTGGATATTCATGCAGAAAGGAGGAAGAAAAAAAAAAAAGAGAGAGAAAAAGGGAAAAAAGAAGAACACAAAGTATAGTTGTTTCCTCTTTTTCATCTGGTTCCTGTGCACAAAGTTATTACCTTTCACCCAACACCACCTCAAAGAATAAGTACTGTAATTGAGTTGGTGAACTCAAAACCAACTCAAATATTTGTATGATTAATTATTAGAGTACTTTTCTTCCTTCCCTCCCCTTCTAAAACTCTTCTTCAACATTCCATACTCCCCGCAGAAAAAAAAAAACAAATAAATTTCAGTAAAATTATAGCAATTTCAAACAAATGTGTTTTGTACTAACACTGATCAAATGAATGTCCAGTGGACTTCATTTACCACAGGAAGTTGTCCTCAGCAACTGAGCAGGTTCTATAATTTCCCATATGGTTTCTCAGGATATTCTGCCATTTCACTCAAGAAAGCATTCACAGGATCAGCTATAAAAATTTCCCTCCTATAATCTTACATCTTGAGAATTTGTACAGAATTCCACTGAGACATGCAAAGTGTATTTCTGATGTTCAATGACAATACATTAGGGCTGTGACTTCGTACCAAATTTGTTTTAACTGAAGTGGTTCTCTTTGCATATTATCAAGGCATGCAAAGTGAGTTCTAACCAATCTGTTATTACTTACTGATAATTTTAAAGCAGTACTGGAGATATATAAATATCACCTCGTGAAGAAATCACTAATGAAAACTGCAGTCACATTCCAAAGTCGTTTAGGAAGAAAAACACAAAAGTCTTTATCATGTGTTTCTATTCAAGAATGAATAATTCTAAAAAACTAGATAAAATCCAACACTCTCTTTTTCTGAACTCTAAGCAATAAGTCCAAAAGTTAGAATAACTATGATAGTTAGAATGTAAGACCATTATTACTAGGCTCTTTAAGAGGCAGAACCTTACTCTGTAATTTATAATCACCATTCACAATAAGAATACTTTCATGTACATACCCACTGCATGCAATACTTTTGGAAGATTATGATGTGCTTAAAGCAGAAACCAGGAAGTTTCTGTCCCCAGAAAATAGATACCATTTCATTGGATCCATCCTATTCACATTGTTTCTCAAGTCTTCAAGGGCAGAGGTCTCAATCCTGAGCCTTGTGCTACCCTCCCCTATTCACATAATGATAAACTCAAAGAACAAAGTTTTTGATGTATTCTAAGTCAGTTGCATAGCTGATATTGATATCTGCTGTGAAATCAGTGCTCCCATTTCTCCTATACCATCAAAGAGAACATCAAACCATTATTGCAGAAAAATTAATACATAAATTGAGTATTAACACAACCTCAAATGCAGCAATTGTTTATTCTTTCCTTTGGTTTCTTTGAAATGTAAGGCCATGATACTAATTAATGTATTTACGTTTTATACAAGTACAGATACTTGATACACATTGTTTTAAAATGACATACTCAACTATACTCTAAAGCAATAAGTGAGAATTGATCCCTAAATTGCAATTTTTAATTTTTTTTAGGGCTGGGTTTGTTTTTTAGCCTTTAGAACACATTGACCTTTCTGAACTTCATATATATGGAGAGAGATGAAAGCATACTCCATGTGAAATCACAAAAGGGATTTCTCCAAATTTCCCATTCCCTTCAAGGCCCATCCATTTTGTTCTTTCATTGGCCATGCAACTCTGTTCAAGATATCAATAGCTCCTCACAACAGTACCAAGAGTGCAAAAAAAGGTAAAGAATGGAGAACTGCACAGTGGTTTTGAACTTATATTAGAACAATACCTTGACCAAAAGATTTCTCAAGTCTTATTTTTGTGTGATTCATTCCTTTACTAAACCAAAACAAACAACAATACACAACAAAACTTTGATATCAATTACATTCCACTTATCTTTCAATCAAGTCTAGAAATTATTATATCAAACTTTTCTCTACTTAAACACAGGTTTTAAAATATATGTGGGTGTATATGTGTAATGTTAACAGCTTTGATTCTTTTCTGGGATATTGTTGGGAGAGTATCTTTCATAGAACAGGAAGCTGGTGCCATCTTCAAAGGAAAGCTGCTTTTGCTGTTAACACAAGTATAGCTTGTTTAAACAAGAATTTACTATCTTTAGATTTGAGTGGAACAGAAAATACAGACAATTGTTTGTATTTTCTTGTTAATGTATAACTCAACAAGAAAAACTCACTAGGAAAGCCTAGAAAATTTTTTTTGGAGTTAAACAATTAAGAGAAAGACTAATTCCTTTGGGTAATCTTGCATTTTCAGTCTTGTATTTTATTGGGTATTTAAAACTCTTTACTGTACATTTACTGCAAAACTGTGAATACAAAATTTCTGGTACCACAGACTGACCAGCACGGGCATCATAAACCCATAACACTTCCAGGTTCATGGGACTTTGAGTAAGCAAAGAACTTACCTGTATCACTTGCAGAAGAAAATTGCATATGTACAGTAAACATCTATATTTATAAATTGAGGTTAAGGATGACTTACCCTCTAATATTCTCTTTCAAACAAATCTATATTATATACAACAGCTGACCTTCCCTGGAGCTAAGTGAAGCTTACTAGGGCAAAAGCAAGACAGAATATTACAATATGGCAACAGTACTACATACATATTTTTTCTTTTTTTTTTCTTTTCTTTTTTTTTTTTTTAATAAAATGTTATAATATGTTTTGAATAAATAAAAAAAAATCTTAAAGAAACACCAAGAAAAATAAAATAAAAATTACTCAATCCTTTCTTACAAGAAATGAAGAACTTGATCAAAACCTGGAAACTAACACAATCCCTAGAGTTTTTCTGGTGTAAAAGAGTGCAGGCTGCCTGCTTGGCACATACACCACACTGGGGAAGCACTGCACAAAACTGATCAGTGCAAAACAATGCAAGTCAAAAGCTTTTTGAATATACTCATAGTATACATAGTATGTACTTCATACTTAGTTCATGGGCAATCTCAACCACCTACAGAGACATGGTCTCCTTAAAACAGCCTTCTTAACTTTCAAAATCATTCTCATACACCTTCCACACTGGTATTTTAGAACCACGTACACAAAGAGGGATAGTGAAAGAGAGCCCTTAGTCATTATTATTTATAAACGTATAAGTCATTTCCAGTCACAAACAAAAAACATGACTGACTGACATTTTGAGGACTTAATATGTCTGATGACTTCTCTGGAGTGATGACAGTTTATACTAGATGAAGATATGCACCTTAACCTTTTAGGCTTTTATTTAAAAAGCTTAATTTGGAGCTTTAAAAGCTTAAAACATAATCTTTCAAAATAAAAATTGTAAGGTCAAAAGCAGCTGGTTTTCCCTCAATATTAAATTACAAAATCAACACTACTTCACTAGAACATCAGAGGAACAGACTGGCAAGTATTCCCTTAATAACCAAGTCTTGTCTTCCATTTTCACTGATGCTCAAATACAGCCTCTCTGGTGAATTAGGAGGCAGAAAAGCATTTCTATAATGTTATTACATGTTATTATAATGCTAACTAGCATTACTGTTTGTAATAAGTGGTATAATGAACAAAAATTATTAAATTATTCCTATTTTGATTATTTTGTCACCATAATGAAATTCTACTTAGGATGCAAAATAGCACTTCAATCCACTATTTGGTTTTAGAAATCCGTTTTAAATGTCATTTTGAGACAATCAAGTTTTTCAGTTCTTCAGAAACAGTTGAACATTGAGTACAAGCAGCACAACAGAACAATCCTTCTCCCTGACACTCCTCCATGAAGTTTTTTTTTTCCAAATGAGAATTCATGATCAAGCATCCTTCACATAAACTTTTCATAGATACATTTAATATAATACAGAAATATGACCCTGATTCTTTATTTTCGAAAAGACTGGAAGATGACACGAAGCCTATTTTATCCTCTCTTCAACAGAGAAATTATTTATATCAAGATTCACACTCAATAAATGTTGGTCATGCCCCACACAGTTCTGCAGCAGCTTGCACTGGTAGATGTCACCTTTGACACTGCACCACACAACATCCTGGTTGCCAAACTGGAGAAAAATGGATTCGATGGATGGATCACTCACCAGATAAGGAATTGGCTAGATGGTTGCACTTGAAATCTATAGTCAAACGGCTCAGAATCTAAGTTGAGACTGGTGACAAGTGGCATTCCTCAGGGGCCAATGCAGGTACCAGTGTTATTTAGCATCTTTGTAGACGACATGGACAGTGGGATCAAGTGCACTCTCAGCAAGTTTGCAGATGACTCCAAGCTGAGTGGTACAGTTGACAAATTAGAGGGAGGAGATATTATCCAGAGGGACCTGAACAGGCTTGAGGGGTGGGCTTATGCCAACCTCATGAAGTTCAGCAAGGCCAAGTGCAAGGTCCTGTACCTGGTTTGGAGTAATCTCAAGCACAGATACAAGCTGGTCAGAGAATAGCTTGAGAGAAGCTCTGTGGAGAAGGATTTGGCAATGTCAGCTGATGAAAGACTCAGCATGAGCCAGCAATGTGCACTTGCAGCCTAGAAAACCAACTTTCTCCTTGCATCAAGAGAAGCATGGCCAGCAAATAGGTTGAGGGAAGTGATTCTGCCCTTCTACCCTGCTCTTGTGAGACCCCACCTGAAGAACTGTGATCATTTCTGAGGTCCCCAACAAAAAAAGGACATCAAGCTGCTGGAAAGGGTCAAGAGGAGAGCCACAGAGATGATCAGAGGGCTAGAGCACCTCACCTATGAGGACAAGCTGAGAGAGCTGGGGCTTTTCAGCCTATTGAAGAGAAATCTCCTGTGGGATCTCCCTTCCAGTACCTGAAGGGAGCCTACAGAAAAGTTGAGGAGATTCTTTTTATAAGGGCATATAGTGACAGAACTGGGGGGAAATGGCTTTAAACTAGAAAAGGGTAGATTTAGACTAGATTTTAGGAAGAAATTCTTTACTGTGAGGGTAATGGAACACTGGAACTGGTTGCCCAGAGAGGTTATGAATTCCCCCTCCCTAGAAGCATTCAAGGCTAGGCTGGATGGGGCTTTGAGCAATCTGGTCTACTGGGAGGCATCCCTGCCTATGGTGGAGGGGGTGGAACTGGATGATCTTATAACATCCCTTCCAACTCAAAAAATTCTGTGATTCTATAGACAGATACACCTCCAATGTAAGTGATCCATGAAAACAAGCTGAGCAAAAAAAAAACAAAAAACAAAAAAACAAAAAAAAAACAGCAGTTACACTGTATCCCTACAACAGAAATAGTAACAAAAAAACATGCAATTCCCTTTTCCCTCAAGTTTCAGTAGAGTATCTGAGACCAACATTAGTGTAAATAGTAGGCTAGCAGACTACATGATTTCAATCCCCTTGGTGTTACTGATACAGCCTATAATGCACACAGTATTTGTACTGTTGAGCTGTTTGAGCATGACAACAGTGATGAGCCGAAGGGCTACACAGTCATCAGTACATAAGGGATATGTCACTGCTATTTATAGATAGACATCCAAGTACTACTTACATGTATCAGTTGAATGACAGAGTAATGTAACATATTGATTTACACAGACTCCTCTAGAACTGAGAAATTTGAACACCGTTGTCTTCTGGGGCATTTTTTTTCTTCGTGTTTTTGTTTTTTGAAATACCCTTTTATTTCTTGCTCTTTCTACTGAGGTTCAACTCTTTCTTCTGAACACTTCGAAATTTTATCCCTGATCTTACTTCTATTCAAATTGATTGTTGTGTCAATATATTCCTAAATTGTTGCAGCAAGACATTTATCAAGGACAAATTTGATGGAGTCTCTCTCTACTCATGCACTCTCTTATCATCTTTCCTTCCCACCCCTCCCTCTACATGAAAAAGAAAGTTTTCTCAAGTTCTCTTAAGAAAACTAAAACCAGTATAAAGATCAATTATCATCTTATCGTCTTCATAACCATACAAGCAAAGTTACTAAATCATTTTTATCACTGAGAAAAAATAACCCAAATAACCCATAGTCAGAGAATCTAGCAGTGGAACAAAAGGAGCAATCAGAGTAAACAAGCAGTACTGGTGCTGGTAGCTTACAGGAGCTAAAAATAAAACATAAAATAACAGATATCAATAATTTAGACATCAACCAATAAAAGCTGCTAAGCAGAATTATATCCTTAGTGTCTCAAAGACACAACAAGAGACCAATTTATAAATATCACTATGGCACAAAATCTAGTCTGTTGCTTTTCTAGTTCTTGTACGCCTAAAAAATACCCAATGCAAAAAGCAGAAGATCTCTTTATCTTCAGACCAATAGCAGAAACTTCTAACAAAGTTTAATTGTCAAAGTTCCCAATTTTAAAATGAATTTATTTTCAATTAATTAAAAACAAAAGGAACAAATAAGAGAGGATACCCATGTAGATGCTTCAACAATTTAGAACAAAAAAAAACCCGTGTCAACATTGTTAACATCTTTGCCAGTTGCAGTAAGAACCAGAAAATATCAGAAGACCCTGAATGTCAGCAATGGTTCAGTTCCTCCTCCTTTAAAAACAGTTTTTTTAATCACTAAAAATCAGATCATATGCCTTAATTTTTATAACAAAACTGAGAAAAGCAGAATTTGAAATACCAGATCCTGTTTTCACTTTGAAAATGTTTGTTACGTAGTTTACTACAAGAATTCCCAGTCTAAGGAGATTTCAGTAGTAACAGAATAACATGCCTCCAAGAATGAACGAAAACTGTCAGTGTTGAACACCTTTTTTTTTTTTTTTTTTTTTTTTTAAACCTATATGTAGAAGTCACTCATTAAGAATATTTATCAAGGAGAAAGTTTCATTGACAGGTGAAATTAATTATGCAGAACTGCTAGTAGAGCAAGGCTCTATTTAAAGTAATTATCACCCTAATTCAAAATCAAAAGGAATTAATGTCAGGATTTTATTCTCATCATGTAAAGTTACTAAAGCTGTCCAAGTCTCATTATAATTTTTAGTTTATAGGGCAACATTTCAGTCAATGTTTACAGTATTTATTTATTAGAAAAACATAGCAAAATGAAAACATTAGGATGCTGAATTTTAAGGAAAATTTGTTCCCTCTTTTGAATTCGTTATTTGTGATTATTTTTCAGATATTGTAGTACAATATTTAAAATTACATTTGAGATGTAATTTTCTAGATCTAGAAATTTGAGATTTCTAGATTGCTCTCATCTCTGATAGTTTACCAACCCACGTTAATCAGTCAATCCATTTACTGTATCCCAATCTTTATTTTGTCTAATTGATGTAACTACTACAATACCAGGGTTTCTGCAGCCCCGCAGATGTCTGAAACAAGTCTATCACTTTCAGTAAAGCCAAATCCTTTTCTAATCAATCATTTCCAATTTTTTCCTACTCTGTTACATCAGACCAGTAGCCCCCAATTGTTAATGTCTTGACAATAACATTGCTTTAATGTGCAATTCGTCAGCTGAATTAAATCAGCAGACTTATTTTACCTTGAAGAACTGTCAGATATCGTTTAATTTTCTCTGCCTACAAAAGAGTTCTCCTGTTGAGACAAAAAGTGGGGTAGGGGTGAGAGGATAGAGAGAAAGGAACTCAGGTAAGAAATGTTCCTTAAGTTGGTAAGATTAGTTGTTTGCAGTACCACACCATCTGTTTTCAGACTATCGTCTCCTTTCAGTATTTATGATAGAAGGAATAATAAGCTAAAAGATAATGCCTTTACCATAACATTAGTAGAGATGGTTATTAGTCGCTTTTTCGTGCACTTAAGGTTAATTTTTTTTTTTTGTTTTTCCTTTCAGTTCTGCTCAAATATGTGAAGGGATATTTGCTGCTGTGTGTTTGATAATATTGATTCCTCAGCAATATATATATATATGTATATACACACACAGTTTATTCTTCCTTTACATTGTTTTCCAAAAGTATTAGGCATTCTCTGTAAAAACCTGTTTTAATTTGGCTCAGTCTTCAGTCCAAATCAAAATGATTTTGTAACATTACTTTTAGAATTAACATTTGTTTAGTGAGATCCACCTCCATACAGCGTACTATTGTGTATATGAGAGGAAGATCTATGACTACAATTAAAACTGAGATAGCACTTCTTAGTCTATAGATTTAATCTATAACTTCACTAAATAGACTATTAAAAATGAAAATCTATGTTCGGTGCATGTATTCCTTTTACAGGAGAGGTTCCATAAACATAAATCTTACATATCTGAGAATAAATTACTTTTAGCAATAGTAAAAAAAAAAAAAGTTGCCTTTCTTATGGAAATTAAATATGCAAATCCATTGCCTCCCATATCTTTTTAAGTTTTCAGTTCGGCATAATAACAAACTTCAAGTAGGAACTCTACTCTTTCCCAAGCACAACAGAAAAGTCATTTATAAATTTGCACGTACAGAGGAGGGTCTCCATAGTTCTATATGATTTAGCTCAACTTCCAGATCTCCAAATAAAAGATGTTTTCATAGCATATAGCAGTAAAATCTTCAGAAGGCGCATTCAGAAGTCTTTCATTTCTCTTCATTCTTACGTTTCATAACATATCCATGTATAGTATACATATAGTACTATATATAGTACTAAGAAAATCTCATATTAAAATTAATATGAAAAAGGCTGTGTTCTGTAACATTTTTCAATAAAGTTATCATAGTCAAAACTGAAAGTCTTCCAGTTCAGTTTACATTATCAAATGAATTGTATACAACTGTTATAATTGTAATTATTTTTACTGCTTGTTATTTATTTCTATTGAGTAGTCTATGCATTTCCACACTTCAGAACCCTCAAATGAAGTACCTCCACTGATAGCTTTATACTGTTTCCATTCCATAAGAAGGAAATCCAATGAATTATCTAAGGAAGGAAGTACAACTATCTTGGACACTATGTGATCTCAAAAGTGAAAGATGTAACTATGATGTGTTGCAGAGAGGTTCAGTATCTTCATTGTATACTCTGAGGTGGCATCCTTGGAAGTAATACAGCATTTGTTTTTTCATGTTGCCCAGATAAAGAAAAAAAATTGTTCTGGATTTTTATTTTTTTTTTTAACCTTGAAAATGAAATAGAAGACTCTTGTATAAAAGATGTTTCTATTACACAGGATAAGAAACCTCAGTCATTCTTAAAATAGTATTAACTAATTAAGACAATAATCTGACATTATTTCACATAACATGAAGTCTCACTTTTCTCACATCCATTGCCCTTACTTTTCAAATTCAACTTTGTCTAGTACAGTATGTTTACATGCTCTTCAGAAATGCATATATTGGGAAGCAGGATGCAAAAACAAATGAGTGACAGCTCTCTGCACAAATCTTTATCATTTACAATTACAGAAATCTTTAAAATTGTGGCTTTAGACCACAATTTTTGTTTGTTTTTGTTTAAAGAAACAGTATCTATTTTTCAGATATGGAAAACAGAAAGATTCTTAAATAGACAAATAAAAAGCCACAATTTCACATGCACAATACATTTTCAATATTGTATATAATGATTCTTTTCACAGTACTCTTCAAATAGAATGAGACATGTTTCATTACCCTTTACCTTTACACTTACTATTTTTCATAGTTAATAACCGCAGTAAGATTAATTACTACATATGGCACCAAAGACTGACAAATATTTTATTCAGAATAAAACCTTAAACCAAAGAGTTTGGGGAAAAAAAAAAAAAAAAAAAAAAAAAAAAAAAGTCATATTACAATTATAGTAAAGACTTGTCTTGGTTTTTAATACCTAACTAGTTTATTAAAAGTGACTATATTCATTTTTGTTGTCATCATTCTGGTTTCAAGTTCTTATAGCATGGAATAGACAAGTGCCATTGTGCTGAATATGTTTATGAAGTGTAACTATATAAACTGTATATAACTCAGGTAACTAGCCTATGAGCTTAAAATAACTTTCTATTCTTTGAAATAAAAGTTCATTTATTGCTATTGCAGTTTCTCTCTTCACTGAGATATATGCTATTTCCTTAAAGCTAATAATCCTAACCACTACCTTTCAGATGATATGAAATACAATAAAAGGTTTAGGTTTGATATGAGCTCACCTATAATACCAGCTCCCTTATTACACTGTCACTTTCCAGAGAGCATACATCAGTCCTTGATGGTTGTACAATCAATGAATGTACAAATGTTATAGTTATAAGATACACCAGAGAGCTTGGCTACGCAGTTATTACATCAAAGCAGAAGAGATAAGATGCTCACCCCTATCCTAGACTCACTATGAAACTCTAGCAGAGAGGATCTCCAGAAGAGATCCTTCCCCGCTTGTAGTCAGGTTCCACCCCTTCCGGCAGCACAGGTGAATTGCCTTCACCTGTGCTCTCATGGCTGACTCATTGCTTGCCTCAGGTGATCAATCAGAGGTTCAGGCCATGACTCAGCAGTTCCCATACAATGGTAAAGTTAGCACAATTGTACGTGTTGAAGAAGTACTAAATGGTCAAGAATTGTTTGTTTCTTCCAGTGTGTTTTTTTTATTGTTGTCTGTTTTTTTGTTTGTTTGTTTGTTTTTCTTGGTTAAGTGTTTAGGTTTTAGAACATAATATTAGATTATCAACATTCTTCGCCTGCTAACCCAGCAGGATAGCCTAAGAAATCCAAAGTGGAAATGTGAGCAGAAACATTAATGCTATCCTTGTGGCTACAGAAGGATTGTTCTATCATGAAAAAGGAAATGAGTGACAGTTGAAGGACAATCAAAACTCTCAAAAGCCCATGATTCAAAATGAATGACCATTACTGCACATTACAGTAAGCCTTAGCCATCCCTTAAGAAAATGTATTCTGCTCAGTTTTAAATACTACAGTGTATGGGAACTACTGAATCATGGCCTGAACCTCTGATTGATCACCTGAGACAAGCAATGAGTCAGCTGCAGGAACACAGGTGAAGGCAATTCACCTGTGTGACCAGAAGGGGTGGAGTCTGGCTCCATCTCTCCTAGACCCCTTTTAAGGGCTGACTGTGGCTGAGGGAGGATCTTTCTCTGGAGATTGCTCCTTTTGGAGTTTTTCTTGTGAGCCTAGGACATGGGTAAGCTTTTCTATTCATTTTAGATTATCCCTTTCCAACATGATAATTTTTCCAGCTATGTGCTCTCTGAAGACTAGCCTAGCTTCTCTGTATATTTGTTAATTATACTTCTTTATACTCATTGATTATACATTCAGTTATATTTTTTTCTGCTGTAGTATTAGTTGAAGTTTGCCCTTTATCATTTGCCTTCTTTTTAATATTACCTCAATTGCTCTAAGCTCCTATTCTGCTAGTAAGACAGAAGCAGTGTAAGGATTTATTTGTTCCAGGCCATTTTACTTCAACTGAATTCAGACAGGTAGCCCTTCCAATGACTTTAAGGATTACAAGAGAGGTTATGTCTTGATATTACTCTAAACACTGATTTATGCTTCTACTGTAAAATGATTACCTTGTTTGAAACAGATTTAATGTAAATGCTTTTAAGCTTTGTTGTTATAATACTTAGTGTATTAAGTTTACTTCCTAAGCAACTTAGTTGTGATTTTATATCATTTTCTAGATATGAAACACAAAAAGACATTCTTATGGGTCATACAAATATTTAAACAGGCTCAAAAATCGATTCCTGTCCAAAACAGAGCAGTTAACCTTCTCTTATGGAGGAAAAAGGCATTCATCAGAAGACAGGACTGAACGGGGTCCTTCATGTTTCCTGAAATATTCCTGTTACTAGTTGAAGTGTTTTTTAAAATAGCATTGTAGTGTTGCTATTTTTCACCATGTGTGCCAGAAATCAAAATGGTCAGAAGCTACAGAGAGAGAGGACCCAAATCAAATGTGTTTCCTACTTGTGCCTGGATTGGTTTTCTTTGAGGGACTGTTTTCCTGAAGTTCATCAATTAAATAAAAAAAAAGAAAATAATTGTTTACACTTCCCTAGAAAGATCCCTAGGAAGAGATCCCAAAATAATTCCACCAGCAATATATGAAGTGACAATATTAATTTTTTTAATTAAACTATTAAGCCAAAACATGTTTACTCTTCAGGAATAATGTGGGGGAGCATTCCTGTGCTCGGTATCACATTCCAGTACACACCACTGGGTCATAATGAATTATGAGAAACATTAGAAGTGTGAGATTGTTTTTAAAATTGCAATATTTAACATGAAAATACATGCTAAGAAAATGATCCATTATGGAAATAGGTCTTAGTTATTCTTGTTCATGTCAATTGACAATTTAGATAATTACACCCAGAGGAGTCTGACAAAGTGGATTTACTATTTCTAGGAAGAGAAATACATCTAATCATATCAAACAAGAAAATAAAAGCATGAAAAGCAGACAAACAATGAATTCACCTTGAAGCTAAGCTGTATGCTCAAATCTCACTATATAAATACCAAACATTTTGGAAAGGATGCAACCCTGGAGCTCATTGGCTGCTGCACTTTGGTATGGAAAGAATCACATCAGAAGAAGTGAAAATAAGAGATTTGCTTTATTTGCTTTAAAATCACAATGACTCATCTATCCTGACTGAATAGAGACTGAGGTTGTTATAGTACATTGTACAGGAATTGACTCCCAAGATGTAAGAGACCTCCACTGAAATTCATAGCTGCAGATTCAGGAAATAAAAAAGAGAGCAATAAATTGGGTACTTCTTCCTTATGCTTAGGATCTAGAACTCCTTACGACAAATAGTGGGAATACAGTAAACTCAAGTGGATTCATGTAGGGACCTAACAAATTCACAAGAAATACATAGTGTTCCTAAACACAGATGGAGAAGTACCCAGTGAACTGAAATCAGCATGGATGAAGATGCAGGAATCGCACTAACTTCGGCTGTGACCATCGAGGCTACTTGTATTCAGTTTTTTTCCATTGATATTCCAGCTTCTTTTCTGTGAGCAAGGAACTATTAGACTAAAAATATAGCAATAGTAATTGAAATAATAGTGATGCATGTCTGAAGAAAGTGATTTGTGCAAGCAGCTGTATTTACCGAATTACACTTTCAGATGAGAACAGGTTTATCAGGTGCTTTAGAAAACAAATATATGAAGAGGGGATCAGAAATACCACAAGTAGGTGACCCTTTCATGCTTTCTCCAAAGTAAACAGATCGCTTAGATTTGATTTGGATGTGAAAAAGTAAATATCTCTTTCATTTCTTGCTCTGGCAAACTTGTCTTTTCCTTGTTTCTGTCATTTCACTGCCCAAGAAGTCTGCACTGTGACTAATCTCAATCTACTGATAGCCAACAAGAAGCTAGTTTGTAAGTGAAATTGTTATAGTTCTAAAGGTCTAAAGACCTAATCAAGACAAGGCATTTAAATGAGACTCATTGACAGATGTGGAAAAAAAGGAGTTTTGAAGGGAGGAAGGAGGAAAAAGAAAATAAGTCATTACCTGAAAAAAGTGTTAGGTGCTGGGAAGTACATTAAGTCAAACATATTATTCTAATAAGCAATAAGATGTTCCCCGAACAAGAGATATGTTTATTCAAAAATGGCATTTCTGACAAATTTTATTCCTCTTATATTTGAGTGAATGTGGGTGGGTTAACATTAAACTTGAAAAATATCGGATGAGTAAAAAATCAGTTATGTTGGTTATGATTAGAATTAAGGATGCCCTGGTTTGTTTGTTCGTGCCAATTATGAAGACTACATTAAGAATTCTTTTTTATTTACATAATTCTTTTAATAACTAAACAGCAACATACAAGGGCTGGAAATAATAGGGAAGGTGATACTGGATGTAGACAGACTCACTGTAACTACTTAAGTTCTGCACATCATTAGTGTTGCAAGTAATTACAAATGTTAGTCAAATTTCAAAATAACATATTGAATAATCTGTAGACCAGGTTAAACTTATTATTCTCCCATATTGTAATTAACAGGAAAATATTATTCTAAGACACTAAGAAAAAACATTATCAAAAACTAGAATAGTAAATTTGTGTGATATTCTTGAAAGAAAAATGAATGAAGTACTAAATGTTTTTATTCCAACAAGCTTGACTCAGAACAGAGACTTAACTCACATAATTATTCAGGAGTTTTTGAAAAAGAAAAAAATCAACACCTTAGTTGTATATGTTTCAATCAAGGTAAAAAGTCAGTCCTGTAGGCCTATTCACATGCCCAGCCTCAAAAGTTCACAAATACTATTCATCCAGTTAGAGTTTTGATACTGTGTGGGATAAACAGCAGAATATCATTAAGAAGAGACAGCAAAACAGTTACTAAGAAGCAGCTCAAAGACATCTGTAAAAGGAAGGACTTGGCTTGTGTTTATTACAGAGATAAAACTCACAAAGATTAAAAAAGGAAGAAGCCAGGATCAGTCATAACAGAAACAGGCATGTGTTATGAAAGCTGAAGACACAGCAGGTAAAATTTTATGCTTCAGTGTTACCTACTTTGTTATCTTTATTTTTAAAAGTAGTGTATTTTAGTTTAGTTAATGGCATGTGGAAGAATTCTTGTCCATATATAAAAATATTTTAAGAAATATAATTAACACTTCTCCTCAAACCTGAGTAGAGTGAAGATTTCATCCATACATGGTGCTCGCTGGTATCTGTAACTGCTAAATTTATAAATGATAAAATAATACTAGAGATTAAAATGCAGAAATGCACTTCATATTTTATGTGACACTGTATGGGTCCTGTTCTTGATTTGGGTGAATACAATTTTTTATAATTTTTCATGTCAGTATACATGAAATGTCATACATTCTACCACGGTATTTATATTGTCTATGGTGTTTATGTGGACCCTGTTTAGACAAGAGAAGTGCTTCTACAACTAAGTGAAGGTGGAAAACTTTCTTTGTGTAATTTTTGCATAAGTTGCTAGTGCAAAAAGAAGTCCTTTATAGGGGCAGATGTTAAATAGAAATCTAAATAACTGGTATTTAAAAAAGGGCAGACAGATTAATCGTATTTCTTTGTTTGGGAACACCAACAAAATTCAAATCAAGATTTTCCTTTGAACTCTTGATTTCACCTAAAGGTAATTGCAGTAAGGTTTGATGGAACTAATTCAAGCACATGTTCCTTGATGAACATAATAGCAGGCACTTTTTATTTCATCTCTTATTTTTAAAGTTTAAATATACTGGTAGCTGTTTGGAGAGACACAAAGTAGTAAAAATGGAATTTTTTAGGTTCATAGAAATTAACAAAGTCTACTAGAGGTTTTTATTTATTTATTTTATTTGGAATTGAAACTCCTATTATGGTGGCTTGTAGTTGTTTTTTGTTCTAAAAAATAAAATACTGTATCACATGGATCTTTTCCTTAAATACCCATTTCCATATTTTTAGCAATATATGTAATGCTTGGATTTATGGTTGCTATCAGAAAGCTTTCATTTACCTTACATTTTCTAGTTTTTTAAAGACGAACTACAAGCCTATAAACTGCAGGAGACCTTATTAATAAAACCATGAAAAGCAATGCATACAGGACCTGAATGGCAGTGCCTTCTACAGAACTGAATATCTTGCTGTTGCAGCATTTAAAATGCATCTTGTTATGGGGGGAAAAAGGAAAAAAAAAAAAGTATAAATGATTATTGTTGAGGGACATTCTTGTATCTATTTGTGTGCATATACATATACTACCTTCTATTGCTTTTCACATAGCTATCCTTGATTTTGATATACTCTCCTGTTTCTAATTAGAATAAAAGCAAAGTTCTCATCCAAGCATCCAGTACACTCCTGAACTCAAATCCCAGGCAAAAAAAAAAAACTGAACTGATCACAAAAGAAACTGATGTACATATCATAGATCATATGACAGACAAAACTGTAGGAGGGAAGCTTTAATGACTGATACCACAGGGACTGAACCCAGTGACTGTGAATGAGCACTGGCAATTTTGCACTAGAGACTCCCTCCAACTTATTTAAAAGAAAAAGGCAAAAAGGTAACTAAAGCACTATTCTTATGGCAGCAAGCTGATTCTTAAGAAGGCCATGTATGCTTTAGCACTCGAGGCTGATTTCATCAGGGAAGCTCAGCATTCTGTTCTATTTTTATTTCCCCAAATCACTGCAGCTAGCTCTTTTGCAGTCCCTTCAGGATACCCCATGAAATCTACAAAGTATCCTGTTGCAGTCACTTGTAATCAACTTGTAATTCAACGCAGAGGTTTACCTCTATTACTTTTCATAAGATTTTCATAAGATTTTACAGCCTCCTTCATGCCATTTTATTAAACTAATTCTTTTCATCCACTAGATACTGATTGCTTGACTTCTGCTTCTATTGTTCAAATTTGGTATATTTGGTCTTTTTATGACCATTCATACATTACTTTATTACTTTATTTTAACCTTCCCTAAATATGGATCCATCTTTACCACATCATTTGCAACATCTCCTTTCTACCAATAAAGACTTGTTCTATTTCAGACTGAATTTAACCATTTTGAATTCCATTCTTCCCCCCCACCTACACTCCCTCTCCCCTTCCAAATAGGAGATGCAAAAATAATAAGGGAATAAACATATCAATTAACATTAATAATGATTATTAATTAAAGTTATTAAAATTTAAATTGTTAAATTGGTTAAATTTATTAATTTTATTTATTTTTCAGCAGCCCAAACAAACTTTTTGTTAAGCTATTGAAAACTTTTCTTACTTCATCTTTTCCTGCATTTATGCACTCAATTTCCTTTGTCTGGTAGACTGGAGAAGCCTTCAGGTCGAGTCTTCCCAAGACACCAAAGTTATTCTGCAATGTGACAAGGCCCAGGACCAGCTTGCTCCGTCAAAACCTACAGTGACTGAAATATAGACAGAGATGCTGTTCTCCATTTCCTCCTAAATATGCCAGAGAATGAAACTCCTACTAGTTATTTATTGGATTATTCAGAATTCTAATTACATAATTCAGGAGTATAACGTCATTTATTCTATGTTTCTTTTAAGTTTGACAACTTTGTTGTACAACAAAAATATTCATTTTAAATGCTTCAGAATTTGGGTCATTAGCATGCTACTTTAAATTAGAGATCTCTTTTTTACTCAAAAGAAAAGCAATGGAATACTATATAGAGATAATTGTTAACAGTTCCCGATAAATCACTTAAAACATAAATAATTACACATTAAAAAAAAAAAAAAAAATTACAAGCAAACTTGTTTCCTTAACTGTATTAAGGAGCAAAGAAGCAATCAAAGAGTAAGTAATAAGATTATTTAATATGTAAGAAGTGAATAAATATTCTACCAGAACAATTTAAACTGGGTTCCAGAATTCTACAATTCTTATTTCCAAATTAATTCTGAAAAAAATCACTTAGAAGTCTTGGGAACTGAAGTATCTTTTATTTCAGCTCCTCAGTGAGTTTAGCATATCTCATTTGCCCACTTCCCTTCCAACTGCTTCTCTGTGGGAGGAGTGGCTGCTTATTTTGTGAAGATTGGAAGGATATTTTCTTTATTCATGGAGATTAGAAGAGTGTATGCTGAGGTTGAAAGAAATGAGGAAGAAATTTACTTGGGGTGTGGGGAGGGGACAGTTTGTTAGGTCATACCTTGGGGGAGAGTTTAACCCAATAACAATGGAAAACTGTTTGTACCACATGGTACAACGCAAGAATTCATCTGGGAAAACTCACAACCTCAGATTTTCTGACTGAGATAGGTAACTATGGTGGGCAAGTAATAATTTTAAAAATTATGAACTAAAAACCTATGGATATTTGCAGTCCAATTTGCAATTAAGCTGTTTGTAGGACTCTTGTTTTTGTTCATTTAAAGACATAGGAGTGTTCCAGATCTAAAGGAACATGTACACATAAAAATAATTCAATATCTAAGATCATTATTTGTTTTTAGACCTTTCAAAATTCTCTTTGAAAATAGTTAGCTAACTACACAAGATGAAATAGTTTCTTATCTTCAGGTTTTTGCTTTGAATGAAGTACAACCACCAAGCTAGCCCTATGGATTAATCCAATATTCACTTATTAAGCCAAGAACAAGTGTCTTTCCAGCTCTTTTGCCTTAGTATGATATTCTTGTGATGAACAAAACATACAGAGGAAAAAATTGAAGAAATAAGCTAATTTTAGAAGTCTTTCAACATAATTAAGCTTCTAGAAGGAAGATAAGGCAATGCTATGCAACTAAGGTCTTAGTAACAAATTGTTTCTACGCAGAATGAAGTTACCCACTTAAGTCAAATTTCAGATTAGGTGCATTGATCCAAACAGTGTTAGACGCCAGCTTACATCTGTTTTCTTCTACTGAACATGGAAAAATCCTGAAGTAGCTCTTAGTTATCACAAATTAGCAACACAGAATAGAGAAGATCTGCCCCTCTTTGAATGCAGTGTTCTTTCGTTACAGTGTTCTTACACAAAAATTACTTCACAAAAAGAACAGTTATAAGAGGAAAAACAATATATCCAACTGTAAACATTATATACAATTTTACTGTACAATATTTGATATTATGATATTAAACTTCTAAACTTAATGAATGTCATTTTTGAAATATTCAAGACATCTGGGGCAGGGGGTGTTCTTAAACACAGTGGCTGCATGTCTACTAGAACGAGTAGGTGCAAAAAAAAAAAAAAAAAAAAGCTCATCATTATTTCCTGTCACTTCCTTTCAAAATGAACTAAAAGAATTTTTGGGACTTGCGTGCAGTTTTAAAAATTAAAAACTGTCTATAACCCCTTTGGTCAGCTTTTAACGTTGCTATTCAAACAATGATTTGTCTAAGAAAGTCATCTTTCCTTTGCAGAACCTACGTCTTCAATAGAATTCTAGAATCTGAATGGCTTAAAATGTATATTAGTCATAAATAATTTCCCAAGGGTTACATTTGTTTGTAGTTGAGATTGTACTGTATTTGTTGGTGTTTTGTTATTCAAAGATAATTAACACTTCTATTTACATAAAATTTGAGCAGCACTTTTAATTGTATCCTAAGTGTACCTTGCATGGCACACTTAGGGATACAGCTATAATGATACCAGAATGTCAAAAGTAAAAAATGCAGTTTAGTTTTCATTTTCTCTTGCTGAGAAAACCTCTCAAAAGCAAGTTGGCTTAAAAAATAGAAGCCTAAAACCTGTACTCTCTCCCTTCCATGTTTTTCATTTCTGCTACTGCTATTCTGCTTTCACATATCAAAATCTTCCAGAAGACATGCCTCACCTGCCGTTCACCAGTTACAAAGGAATGCTAACACATATGAGTATGATCAGATATATCACTGGGGTTACTCATGCTCCAGTGTGCACCAATCATTTGTCATAAATCAGTTTGACAAAAAGTCATGCATCAAAATCCATCTCCCCGAGAAAGCCTTTAGTCTGAAGCATATCCAAACAGTTGTAATATGATTATTCCATTCTGCATTTATCTCTAGGTCTCCAGCTGGAGGAACTGACCTTCCACTGCCACAGCCAACACCAAGCTACAGAAGGCTGATCAAGCATCCTCTACACAGTGGCATATGAGCATTACCTGCTCTGCTCTTGAGCAAGTATGCTTTTATGTATGGTGCATTAGAAAATACCTCATATTTGGACTACTTAAGAGAGCAGAATCATTCTGAAATTATAAGAAATTTTTTTTAAAAAATTATTAACTGTATGTTAAATTTAATTTTACTCATGTTATTATAGAGAAATTATACATAATCTATCTCCCAAAAAATGCAGTAGAGAAAAATTCTGTTAGGCTTTCAAGGAGGAAACTTTTCTTTATCCCAGATATCATCTTTGTGACAGTTTATCAGAGACTGTATAGAAGACACTCAAGAAACCTTTCAGTTTCGTGAAAGTTGTCACTAACATCACTTTAAACTCTATTTAATAAAACAAAAATGCCGCAGTTATGAGAACTGGGTTACTTCTAAGGTGTTTTCATTTCTTTTTAAAGCCTGCAAGATGTTTTAACTTGAATACTGTTAAGGAGCTTTTACAAAGAAGGAAATATCTGTACAGCACAAAACACTGTGGTGCAGAGAGGGCTATGCTACTCTACCTCAGTAGCAATAGAGCCTTGCCAGAGCCAATTGCCCTGCTATATTTGCATGGCTCAAGTTTCCATGCACCTCCAACTACACTATCTACTTACACCTACAAGCATGCAGCTCTTAAAATGAACAATATTCAGTTTGGTAGAATGCTATATTGTATAGCACCACCGAAAGTGAGGTTGCTCTGGAAAGACACTCTAAGGCAAAACAGGGGAACTCAGCAGAAGTTAACTTGCAGGTAGCAGTGGCGTCATACAAGTATGGTAGTTTAACAGCAAACTAACCCTAAAATGTTTGCTTTGAACTTCTGCAATGATGAGACTTAACTGTCAAGTAGGACTCATTTGTTATACACAGCTTCCGTATAGCAGAAATGCTATTCTCTCATTGATAATTATCACAATAACTATTTTCAGACACCATTGACAATGGAGAAAAGCTGCAAAATTATCTAATCAGACTGCTTTTTGTCATCTGTAATAATGAATCGCACAAAAACAATTCAAGTTTATAATTCACACTCAACAAAAAGTTTTAGAAGTTAAGCAAATAGATCCATGTAAGGAGTTTATAAGCAGTGTTGCATTCATAATTTCCCCAGTATTTAATGACAATATTGTTCATGCAGTATTAGAAACTTCAAATCTGTGAGTTACTGTTTTTCAAACAGACCTCTGGTATAGAGTTATCTTTTTTCAACTCTACACAAGTTTAGTCAGTGGCACAACTCTGGATGCAAAACACTTTATTATTTTAAATACAGATTATTTTAAAATAAGAAAAAGATCTAGAGAATAATCAGTGTTAGATGCTGAAAAGAGAAAAACTGTAGGACCAGGTACAGAAGTTCTCTTTTATTATTGCATAGCTCATTTTCCTTTAACTTACTACTTTGTTAAAATTGCATGTCGATATATTTTATTGTATAGTATTCCTTCATGCAAGCAGCCTGAGAAATATATGGAGCCAGCTATATGCATTGACCTCCTTCTGACAAGCTTTTCCTCCCCTAGAAAATTCAACTCTTTGCAAGAAGCCAATGTAATCAAAGATTGACATCTGTACTTCTCACTCATAGCCCTAGTATGGTTAGAAAAATTTAACTGAAGATTTATTATAGTTGAGCAGTAAATATTGAAAGCTGTTCTCCATCCAGTTCATTTTATATGGATGATGAACATGGAAGAACGGAGAATATAAGTCACTCAACTGTTCTTATTTTGTGTACATTACAAGAATAAACTGCAAATATTTTCACCTTCATCACTCATATGATTAGGGGCAAGGATGAAAGCCAAGAGGAATTCACTGTAAAACTTCAGCAATCAATTGCAACTCCTTGTAGAAACAAGATTATCAGTACTCTTTTATATATCCTAGAAGTATATACTGAAGGTATTGTAAGCCACCCTGTATTTCTGTTTTTTTTTATCTGTTTCCAACTCCAAAGCTTTATTTGTGCTTCACTTCTGGTATTTAACCTCAGAGATCCTTAGAAGTAAAATTTGCATCTCCTTTTTAGGTATCGTGCTTCTGTCCCAACTGGGAGACCCAACAGATGTAGAATTTTACTTTTTAATGCATTCTCTAATGACTCATTTTTAAAGTGACTGAAACACTATCTCTAATTATAGCTGCAATATGTTCCTCAGTGAATTTCACATCCTGTCTAAGCATCACATTATGTTCTTCCAATAATTATAGCCTTTCTTCCATACTTTTTGCCTTTATTTCAAGCCAGTCAAAACTTAAATTCAGTCTTTAACTTCACTCCATAAAGCTTCTCCCCCATAGTAGGCATTTTTTGGAGATTTAAAAGCAGTTGCTGTTTAAGACCACCTTACAGACATATGACCATATTGATTCCTTTCCTGTTAGCTATATTATACCCTTCAGTCTGAACTTTCAAAACCAAAGTTTAAACTTCATTCTGAAAGCTATGCTCACATTTTACATATATATCATTAAGAATGTGCATTTTTAAGTCAGAGTACCTATTGTAGTCTTTTGGTGTAAATTAGAGTTTACTTCATGTGAGACTGAAGCAACACACAGACCACTGCCAATTAAATATGCTCTAATAAATAAGCTGTTAGTGAATGCACTATGTGAATAATTACCTGCTATTATTTACTTATCCCCTCCTATACGCACAAAATTACTCTGATGGAACTACCAACCTACAGTTGGTAGGCCAACCCCAGATGTTTATTCAGAAGCAACACATTATACAGATTCATCATTGCCTGGTCAGAAAGTCTCTCAAGGTATTATTTCTGTCAACAGATACATAGCTAATCTTGATGAATTCATCTGCAAATAGCAGCCACTGTATTCTTGGATGTGGTCTGAATTCTACCGCCTGTCATTCCTGCTAAAGAGCACAGGAGGCCTTGCAGAGTTTAACTGACTCCTGAAGCCCTAAATTTACCATTTCTCATGGATACAACAGCACCACAGGTTCCTATTGCACATGAGTCTCTGGAGACTTTCACACTTATCTTTCAACACAAAACTTTCTCTTTGTCCTGTTTTCTGTTATATGCATCTCTACCTACATGCACAGGTATCAGTAAAAGACAACCACACAAACTGACACCACATCTTACTTAAGAGGATCTCAATGCTATTAATCTTTCTATATCCTGTTTTGATATATTATTATACTATGTGTTAGGAGTGTGTCTTAAGCTTATCAAAGTGATATTGCACTGATATAGTGTAGGTATTTAAGTGGACATATTACATTGGCGGATGATACATTCATTCTTTCCAAAGCATAATGTCCCTTTCATCAAATTTCAAAGAAACAGAACATTATCTTTCATGTTTTCCCATATTTCCTTAAGTAGATGTGTTGTGTGGATATGGGAAGCACACACTGTTACATTACTGGAATTGTTTTTCCTTTGTAACCTAACAGTCAAGAGAAGCATCTCCCTTGATTGCTTAAGCATTCATTAAATCAGAAAAATAAGTTGCAGAACAAAACAATTTTTCATAAGAACAGGAAAAGATTTCACTTGCAGCATGTATTGACTTGTTCCAAGTTTTTCTATTAAAAAAACTGAGTTTTGACTAAGTGCACCTGGTCACCAGGACAGCATTTGCAGGTCTGCCATACTCTCTTCCTGCTAAAGCTACTTCTCCATAGCTTTACAAGTGAGCAGTTCTGCAAACTTGGTTCACTAAACTGCAACAACAGAGCAAAGGATATGGCAGAAGTCAGTCCTAGAATCACACTTGCCCTAATGTCAGATCCCTCACTGCACACTCTCCTTCTCCCTATTTTTTGAGAACAGCAAGCCCAGGTCACTAGAAGAGAGTCCGAATCATTCTCTGGAGGCACTTCATCATCCAATATAAAAAGAGGCCAAAGATCACAGTACTCAAAATCATTAAAAACTGTTGTAATTCAGAAGTCAACAGCTCCAAATACCAAGTTAACTTTTGGCCCCAGAAGTCCTGTCTCTTCCAATCATTAGTATTCCTAAGTTCATAAGTTTTCAGGGAATCCACAAACATGTCGCACTCCTGAAGTCAGTTACACACATTTAAAACAACTATTTCATTTGCAGCTAGACTTCAGCCTAGACTCTGTTAATTCAGGAAAAAAAAAAAAAAAAGTGCATTATTTCCCTTAAGTATACAAAAAAAACAAAAACAAAAACAAAACAAAAACAAAACAAAACAAAAAAAAACACAAGGGAAGACTAGTCTCAGATATAGGTAGCTGTCCCTGTTGTGATCCTGATCTACCAGCTCCTTTGCAGCTATTCATCCATAATGTTAAATCTAGCTTTGTCCTTATGATAGCATGTCAGATGCTAGTTTTCGGGAAGGATGTCACACTGATTTAGTGCAACATTGCGCATCCTCTTGATAAACACCTTTTAATAAAAGCTAGTTAAAAGCTGTCTAATAAAAGTGAAAATTTATTCTCAAGTTGTAAAGTCACAATGAAAAATAAGAGATGAATCAATTAAGTGAGCTAACAGTTTAAATGGACTTATCTAGTTTACCATGAGAAACATTACAGTGCTCATAAAGATGGTATAAAAATATTTCAGTCTGGCTGTTAAACTCAGCAGGAAAATATTCCCATTGACAAAAGAATCTTGTAGCTACCAGATCTCGTGACAGCTGCCATCCCCCATTAGCAGCACTGAGGAATGTGAAAGGAGGAGAAAAGTTATTTTGAAAAGAGGAGGAGGTAAAATAAAGTTTCAAATTCAGAACTGAAGGTACACTGAACACACAGCAGAGTTCACAGATCCCCAGATCGCAGTCAAATAGGCCCTGTAGGAGAACTTGTCCTGGCACAACCACACTCATCAACCTGGGCTTAAAATATCTCTATACTATGATGCTTTATACCAAGCAGATGTACTTTGGATATGGCCAGGAATCTTTTCCTATTAATCTGATATTTTTATTCATCTTATACTCACAGTAAAGGCTGCCTTTCCAAATGACTAGGATTTAGGTCTTGTATCTCAGTCTTATACTTAAAAAGTATATTTGGGTTGAGAATTTGAATTAGGAAAACATTCAGATTCAAGTAAATGACTATTTTTAATATTAAATTTTAAAGTGCCTCTTCAGAAGAGTCTAGAACTGTTCTAATGCATTTATTACAGGTAGAATTTTAAAAAAGGTTGTTTCCAGTTAGAGATTATTTGAATGTTAGCATTTCATATCTGTGCATAGCCAGTTCAGCTTTTATGTATTTACTCCGAGGACCGATATCATTGGCTACAGGTTTTGTTTAGTACTACTGAAAGGAGTCTAGGTGGCTAGATTATTGGCAGGAGATACTAAGCTTATGTTACCATATCAGATGGTAGTAAAAGTTGATAGGAAGTGAGATACACAGAACAGTGAGAAATGTTTTCAACATAAACACGTATAATCTACCTCAATATAAGTTGTATGTTGGCAGAGTCAATAAGATTTTAACAGCCAAGTGATTTGCTGCTTTCAAACATTTGTTGCATATAATGTTAGGAAGGCAAGTAGGAATACTGCAACAGATGAAGGACTATCTTTTATCAGTGGGCCTTTTTACTCCTGAGTGGATGGCAGTGTCTATACTGCTACTTTCTGCAGAGCCCTTGACTTGCACAGCGTACAAAGAATCAGTGTTTTATGCATATATACTTTTCTAGGGGATATGAATTTTTGAATGAGAAAAGGCCTACAGTTCTTTATTCTCCTAACCATGTACGTGAGGAAAGCTGCAGTACTAACAGTTTAAAACAGGGCTTTTAAAATTCTTTTTTCTCATTCATACAGTGAATTAAGTTTTTTTCTTGCTCCAATTTTGCTTCCTTAAGAACAACAAGGATCATTCACAATCAAAATACAGCACAAAAATAATGTCATTCAATACAACGATTTACATCAGATACATAACTCAAGAAAAAAAAAAAAAAAAAACATAGAAGACAAACTGCAATGATCTTTGAATGACGAAATTAATAATCATCTCCACAGAATGAAGAGAACAGTGGCATAGCAGAAGCAGGACTTCCAACAAGTCAATAGAAAGAAGTATCATCTTAAAAAAAGTAAGAGATGTGGTTACAATATCTCACAGGTACTCTAAAGGAATGATGGACGTAAGTTTTAAAATTTTTTAAACAACTCCTTTTTAGGAGAGTAATAAAAACATTAGAATTATGATTATGATACTATTTATTTCCTCTGTGTTACATATTCCCAAACTGTCCTTTTGTTGTTTTGACTCCAATCTCAATCTGGCATTTTCTGAAGAGACACTTCTAACAACCAAACCAGGCAGAAATGCCTGGAGGGCCAGGGCAACGGGATCATACTTACACTAGAAGAAAAAAAAAACAATAACCCCTTACATCTTGGCTTATACATCCTTAACCATTCTTATGTATTAGGTAGGAGCCTACTGTGTATTTTCAATTTTATTCTCCTCTTCCTCTCCAGATTATAACCCCCAAATTCCTAGCATTTCATACATTCCCTGTGTTTTTTTTTCTTTTTATTAAACATATCAGACCTGGTCATGAGAAGTGCTATTTATTATCCATGAATCTTGACTGCTAAATGCCAGCAATTTTCAAGATATAACAGTGGTAAAATTCCATCTGAAATGAAACAAACAAATAAACAAACAACAACAAAAAAAAAACAAAAAAAAACCAAAAAAAAACAAAAAACAAAAAACAAAACTTTTTGAATCCTACTTCAAAAATATTAGTAAGTAAAGGTATGAAATAAAAAGAGCCAGAGGTTTGCAACACAAGAAGGACAAGTGAGAGGAAACAAACCAGCCCAAAAAAAAGTAAGTTTTTCATTAGTAATCATGTTAAAGATTTTCTCCAAAGACTCAAATGAAAGTCTATATCTCTGTTTGATTATTACCCATTTCCCTCTTTGGGACGTTGCTGCCATTACAAGTATGTCTGTGTGCACATGTGCATGCATGTTTGCTTCCATGCGGGCACATATTCATCATCTAGTCACTCACACATGCATAAGAAGGCACAATAGGTACTATGGAAGAAAACATAATGTAACTTACAAAATAAAAAACAGATTCTTTTCAATCTCTTATGTCCATTTCCTTTTGGAAATGTCTATAAGGAAAGTATTTAAATATGGTATGCATAATGTAATTACAGAGGGCAGATGCACTTTCAAGTTAATCATGACAGACAAAATTTGCCTTTTAAGTACCCTCAGTGACCCATGACTGTAACTCTTGAAAAATTTACCTATCATTTTCACATACACATCTTAGCAGAAGTTGAAGAAATTCAGTGCATAGAATATTTCTACAAGAAACTGAACTTTTATATTCAAATCAGTTACCTTTTTAAAAAGTCATATTGTATGGGACAAAACATACAAAAAAAAAAGGTGGAAGACAAAATGAAAATGATGCAACAGCAGGATCTCAGAAGAGAAATTGGTGTACTTAGGTCTCGTCATACCAGCTGATTTGACAGTATTGCAGAAGACATGCTGATGCTATCAAGCAATGATTGTGCCATTAAACAAAGACTGGAAAACACTGAAAATGAATCAGAGGGAATTCAGATTGAGATTGTAACACTGAAAGAGGAAAGCGAGACATTTAAAATAAGACCAGAAGATAAACTGGGCAGAAAATGGAATAACCTATCAAAATGATTATTCAATAATGGCAATTATACTTTCAGTGAAATGAGACCATGCCAGTAAATTAGAATCATAACAGCAGCTAATAAATTCCAAACTGCATGCTGCCTGGGTAGCTATTTGATACGTTTCTCTGCAATGACAATTAGAGCTATCGTAGCTTACAGCATAATTAAAAAAATAGCCTGAGATTCCAAGCTTGTGTGTGAACACATATTAAACTTTAATTTTCAGCAGTTAGAACCCACACAGTCAAGATACTGCGATTCTAGACTTTCAGCCAGTCTAAGGGAAATACAGTGCCATGCAAGTTAATGAAAGTGTACTGGTCAGTTTAAGTCAGTATATGAATCAGTATGGTCAGTATGGTCGGTATAATGAATTTAAGGTGGGTGTTAAATATAAAGAAACTTATCTTTATTGATGACCTAGATGAGGGGATTGAGTGTACCCTCAGTAAGTATGCAGATGACACCAAGCTGGGAGGTAGTGTCAATCTGTCTGAGGATAGGGAGGCCCTTCAGAGGGACCTACATAAGCTGGATCACTGGGATGAGGTAAATGGGATGAGGTTCAACAAGGCCAAGTGCTGGGTCCTGCACTTTGGCCACAATATCCCCATGCAGCGCTATAGTCTTGGGGATGAGTGACTGGATGACTGTGAAGAGGAGAGGGACCTGGGGGTGTTAGGTGATGCTTGGCTGAACATGAGGCGACAGTGTGTCCAGGCGGCCAAGAGGGCCAGTGCCATTCCTGGCCTGAGTTAGAAATAGTGTGGCCAGCAGGAAGTAATCATCCCCCTGTACTCAGAAATGGTGAGGCTGCACCTCAAGTACTGTGTTCAGTTTTGGCCCCTCACTACAAGAAAGACATTGAGGTCCTGAAACATGTCCAGAGAAGGGCAACAAAACTGGTGATGGGTCTGGTGCACAAGTCTTATGAGGAGCAGCTGAGGGAGCTGGGAATGTTTAGTCTGGAGAAAAGGAGGCTCAGGGGAGACCTCATTGCACTCTGCAACTTCCTGAAGGGAGGTTGTGGAGTTTGGCCTCTTCTTCCAGGCAACAAACGGGACCCAAGGAATTGGACTCAAGTTGTACCAGAGGAGATTTAGGGTTAGGCATAAGGAAAAACATTTTCTCTCAGAGAGTGGTCAGGCACTGGAATGGCCTGCCCAGGGAGGTGGTTTAGTCGCTGTCCCTGGCAGTGCTCAAGAGGCATCTGGATGAGGAGCTACGAGATACGGGTTAGTAGCTTGTGGTAGCAGTGGCAATGGGAGGATGGTTGGACTAGATGACCTTGTAGGTCCTTTCCAACCTTGTGATTCTATGATTCTATGGTTACACCAGAGCATTTCTGTCCAAGGGAGGACAGAGCTCGAATCTAAGAGTAGTAAGGCAACATGTCCCTGCTTTGCTACAAGCATACTGAACAAATGGACACAGCTGTGTGTGCAAGCTGGAGTATAGCCTCTACAGCTCACATGTAAATCTGACCATGTTGCCAACTATTGTTTTCAGACAGAGTCCTTAAAACAGTGAGACATTCTAACCCATGAAGTGCTAAACCATGCTGCTGTGACCCAGGGCTTTTTTTTTTTTTTTTTTTTTTTTTTTTAACTGAGAAATACAGAATTCATTTCACTTGTTTATTCCTATTGTTGCCAATTGGAAAAGTACAAGCTGTGTCTGATCACAGATTCAAAACAAAATAAAGAGGGGAAAAATAGCAGTAATGAATCCAGAAGCACCAAGTCTCTAAAAGAACAAGAATGGAATGAAATGTCCAAGAGAAATCAGTCTCTGTTCTTAATGAGCAAAAGCCAATCAAGCTGACAAAGGTCCATGTAGCGTTTAAATGGTTTTGTAGTCTTGAAACAATGGCAGTGCCAGTGAAACCAAATGCAGATTATTTTTATGGAATTCCTTATTCTATTCAAACCAGCTTATCCTTTTAAAGGTGATTAAACAAGAACTGTCAGCATAGCTCATCTTCTCTGTAGATGAATAGTTTTCAGAGTTCATGTCTTTTTTAGCTAGCATAAATTTTTCTCCCCGATTGCACATGAGAAGACTGAAATAGGCCAAGTTCATTACTATCCTCATTAAATTCTACAAAACAATAAAACAAACAAAACAGCATCTAACACCAACAGCATTTCATATCTCTGCTGTGGAATATATATTACAAGACTAAATTTTTTGAAATAACTGTGCTTTCTCACTTGCAGCATTGTATTTGATATCTATGTCTGCAAATAATAATCATCTGGGATTTTCATTTTTGGAGAAAATACGTGATCTCAAATAATCTATAACATTGCAGTTTTCAATAAAAAAATTAGAATATTAGTCATGACCTTACCCTGCTCCTTTTGTTGTTAACCACCATCTCTTTCTCCTACTCCGCAGTAAGTCATTGCTGCTGTGAGTTTTGCTAGTCTAGTAGTTACTTTCCCCATAGGAAATTCCTAGGGCAACATCATATTACACTACCAGTTACCTGCCATAGTAGGCTCTGAGCTTGTTAACCCTCTTCAAATCTTTGCTCTTAGCATATCTATTTCTTTCCTTTTGACAACATGTGAACATGCAACTTCGCTGCTTTTTGGAAAGGGTGCTACTCATGAACATGGTAGTTGGGAAAACAAATAAACAAAAAGGAGACAAACTCTAATGCAAAGGTTGCTGACAAATTCACTTCCTTCTCTACAAGTGAAGAGATATGAGAACTGCAGTGAATACAGCAGATCTTGGAATAAACATATTCAAGTACATATTTTACAATTTCATTCTCTGTTTAAATTCAATCTAGAAATCATACTTTCATTAAATAAAAACTACATGCAGAGGATGTGAAGCCTGCTACACTCCAACTATAGAGGAGATACTGGCAGCAAATGAAAAGATTTGAGCTGCTTCAGAAGTGGCTGGTACTGAAGCACATCTCCTCTTGGCACCCTGACTGACTGTGCTGGATATTCAATGGAGGTTCCCCTCTACACATCACGCAGCTGATGCTACATGGAGTAAGTGGATCTCACTGATCACACGATGGGCTTGAATGGGGAATCCCAGTTGCCTAGGAATCTTGGAAGTGATAATGGACTGGCCCAAATGCAAAGACTTCAAAATATCACCAGAAAGTGATGCATGATGAAGAGGCCTCACGGTGTAATAAACTATCAGAGAATGAAAACAAATGCGCCTTGTTCACTTATGGGTCCTGTCACGTTGTGAGAAAGTATCAGAGGTGTGGAAAGTTGCTGTGTGGAGCTCTATATGACAAGTTGCAGAAACTGCTATGAATCCTGTGTATTCAGCCAATTTGCAGAAGTGAATGTCAGCTGGCTTTAGATATTACTGAATGAGAAAACTGGCTACTGCTCTACCACTATGGATGGTGGCAAATGCCCTATGGGAGGGTCTACAGCAATGGAAGCAGAAGAACTGGCAGCAGAGGTAGTGTTACTAGCACATCAATGGTTTGGTTGTTGTTGAGTGAAGGGAGCATGCCCAGGGCCAGGTCAGGCTGCACAGTGGGGAAACATCTCTGCCTTTATGGTGCAGCAACAGGAGGCAGAGCAGATCTAGGATAAATCACGTGAATTAGACAAAGGGTTATTCTATATCACGTGTCATCATGCAGAAGATCATAAAGATGTGAGGAGTTGGCAGGGGGGCAGCTTCTTCTCAGGGGTGCTGAGCATCACACACTGGGTGGTGAGATCTTATGCTATTGGACGTATGCCAGTCCGCAGGCAGTTATACTGTTCTCTGGGCACTAGTCAACAAGTGGCAAGTAATTGCATTGTGTGTATGTGTGTACTGTTATCACTGAATTTTTTATTTCCATTTTCTTTCCTATATTAGTAAATAGGGTTTATCTCAGCCCACTTTTTTTTATTATTATTATTTTGTTTCCAGTTCTCTCCTTTATCCCACTAGATGGGAGTGAGTAAAAGCCTGTGTGGTGCTGAGTTAAACCACAACAATAGCAAACTGCCTTAAAGGTGAAAAAAATAGTAATTTTTTTTTTATTTATTTTCATCTCTGCAGCTTTCTTTTTTACCTCCCAATCTTCCTCTGTAAGACTGTTTGCTATCCATACTCTTATGAAAGTTTTTTTATTTGTTGTTATTTTAAAATATCTCACAGATGTAAGAAGTAAGATATCCCACCATTTCTTTTCTTCCTGGATTTGACCATGGTCTTTCCTATTTCATGACATGATTTTATTAACTTTCTCCTTATAATTAAACATACTGACTCTAGTGAATGAGATATTCCTGGAAAACAGACAGTATCTCAAAGTTGATACAACAGAAACTTGACATGAGCTAGCAGTGTGCTTTGGCAATCTAGAAGGCCAACTGTATTCTGGGCTGCACCAAAAGAGGAGTGGCCAGCAGGATGAGGGAAGTGACTGTCCCTTTCTGCTCTACCTTTCTGAGGCCCTATCTGGGTCAAGTCTGGGGCCTCCAGAACAAGGAAGACTTGGAACTATTGAAGCAGGTCCACAAAATGTCCACGAAGATGGTCAGAGGGCTGGAGTTCCTCTCTTATGTGGAAAGGTTGAGGGGGCTGGGTTTGTTCAGTTCAGAGAAGAAAAGATTCCAGGAAGACCTCATTGTGACATTTCAGTATTTAAAAAGAGCTAAAAAAATAACATGGAGACTGACTTTTTACATGGTTTGATGGTGATAGGAAAGGGAGTAACAATTTTAAACTGAAAGAAGGGAGGTTTAGATTATATGTTAGGGGGAAATTTTTTATTCAGATGGTGATGAGACAACAGAACAGGCTGCCCAGAGAAGCTGTGGATGTCCCATCCCTGGATGCATTCAAGACCAAGCTGGATGGGGCCCTGGGCAACCTCACCCAGTGTGTGACATCATTGCCTAAGCCAGTTCCAAGTGTTGGAACTAGGCAATCTCGAACACATTATATACTATATTCAGTAAGGAAGACTGCATAATATTGGCAGTATATCTACTGAAGTGATGGAGTTCATTAAAGGTTTGTGTAAACTAATACAATTTTGTAGATAAACTACTGCACAGACAGTGAGAAAGAGTCCCAAGGAACAGAAACAACATATTGAAAAAATAGAAGCATATTCTTAGTTCACCACATACAAAGGTACCTGCATAGGTCCCCATGTATCTCAGTGCTTTCTAAATGGGAAAGGACAAAAATCAATAGCAATAGAAATTGCATTCTCAGGTTTCAAAAGTTCTTCAAATAATGCAAAAGAAGGAAGAAATAATGAAAGTAAAGCAATCACAGCTGCCTTTTCCACACAGAATTTACTTTTGTTTAGCATTTGCATTGGTGATTTATATTCATGTGGCTATAGCTCAAAGTAATGGACTAATCTGCAATACTGATGAAAGCTACCAACTAATAAGAAGACCTAGACATATTATGATAATCTCCCTGTCTGCAAGAAGTCTAATAGATAATTATGAATATTTTAGGCGAAGAGGTATAAATGACCTCATAAGTCAATGCTGGAGAAAAGGCACTGATTTTTTTAATTAGTTCTTTTCTTTACATATTTCTAATAGATTCAAGGAACAACAGGGAAACTCTACTACTGCTACTTAACATTCAATTTCTGACATACTGAATATGCAATCGCGACTTTGTTATTTGTATTGAATGGAAAAATTATTGACAGCTTATATTGTATTTCAGATTTCTAGTTCTCCTCCTACAGCTTGTTCATTACTTTATTCTCCGTATCAGATGAGCAGTTACAATTTTTTGATGAAAGACTATTTAGAAAGCATTTAGTGCAAGTGTTTAAACACCAACCAAAAATTTAATGAAGAAATAAACCAGTGCATCACACCAAGACAGATATATTTCTCATTCAGTGTGGATTTACAAATGGGCTTTGTTTTCACTGCTAGTTTATTTGATTTTCCATTAGCTTTAAATGCTGCAAAATGTATTTCTCAAAAATAAATAGATAAATCCAAAGCACACTCCAGAGGCAATTCAGTGTATTTTACATGTCAAAGATGTTTTAGTCCAGTAAGGCAACCTACAGAAAATGATATGGAAGAAGATATCCTAGCAAGAATGCGCAAGTATTTTTAGTAGGATATGACCATTAATGCAATTTAGTGTCATTGTCATAATTACACAAAACCACGGTATACGATAACTTCATGTATTCAAGATCCATTAAATACAAAATGCTATTCCATAACAGTCTTGTCTGTATGCATAGAAATGTTTTAAATATTAACAAACAAAATTCCACTGCATGCATTAAAAAATGTGAAGACAAATTCAAGTTAAATACAACATACTGAAGAGCTTTATACAGAGGATGGGATAATTTTAAAAACCCACAATCAGGCATTGTTGCTTTAAGACTTAATGCTGGTTCTACTTTAAAGTTTCTTTTCAAGAATTTGTATACTGCAGATACTGTAATATTACTTCTCCCAGTCAGATTATTTTTCAGAGCAATAGGAGTTTTATTCCTCTGGCTACAAAGTGTTCCAACTAAGGTTCAGAAAGATCATTCTCAGTAGATTTTTGAGCATACTTATGCCAACTGTGAAGGAAAATGTCTCAAGCATTTCTTATTTGCAATCATATGTACGTATTAAATAAAACTAACCTGGTATAATGTATATAAAAAAATACGTAGAATGTATTTTGTTCACTCTGCAGGGAATTTCAAATATGCCTTCTTGTTTCTGTGATTTACAAAAGAAATACAACCAAGAAGTCTCTACTGGTGGTTATTATTTGTCACTCCCACTGACAAAGGTTTGTGCTGTCATTACCCAGTGTAGTGACAAATATCTTCCTGAAGAACCTTTTCGAAAACTGAAGTGCCAAAGAACACTCTGTTAGAACTTCTTTAAATTTGCAATTAAAAATATTACAATAATTCTCAAACTGTACTGTAGATTTTAAGATACTCATCAATTTGCCTCCACTTTATTTACTCAGAAGAGTCTTTCACATCTTGCTTTGTTAATGACAGATCGAATATGTATGTCCATCTGCAAAGCTTTTTAGAGAAGTTCCCTCCCTCTGTGAAAACTACAAAAATAAAGCTTTCAGAGAAGAAACTAAAGCAAAT
>JAOWBP010000001.1:78688404-78702513 GCA_028571105.1 Tragopan temminckii | reverse complement strand
GCTCCCATGGCTGACTCATTGCTCGCCCCAGGTGATCAATCAGAGGTTCAGGCCGTGATTCAGCAGTTCCCATACACTGGTGAATATACATAGACCCTTCAAAGTTGCTGCTTGAAAACTGTAAGATCAAACCTCCTTTTCCATTCTTGCAGACCTATATGTATCTGAGTATTGCTAGGTGGGGACAGCATACTGCTATTGTGATGTTTTAAGTGGACCTTACCTTCTCCAGCTTCCAAATCAAAAACAGAAAGATGTTTACTTATTCTTCTGCTTTTTCACTCATCATCTGATACAGTGAATGAAGGTGACCAAAGCAGCTGCTCCATCCTGTGGGCAAAAAACATAGCCCTGAGATAGCCCTTGCTCAGTTATGCAGCCTGCTTGGGAAGCCAAAACATCTCTTTTCTAGTTTCTTGGACACTAGTCATGAAACTTAGGTTACTGCTCGCTTTAAGAAGTTTATCTGTCTCATTTTAATGTTTTAATTTTAATAATCACTTGTTATCCTCCAGGGAAAAAGAGGACTATCGAATATTGTCATTTAATTCTTAAAGGTGTGAAAGAGGAAATATGTCCAGATTTTTGTGAGAGCTAAAATTTAAGACATTTGATCAGGCCTGATAGTGTAGAAACATTATCTACAGCTCTGAAGGAGAATAATCACATACCTTGACTCTGTTTTCCATGTTCTTTGAATGCACAATGATTTTATTCAGTGGAGATGAATTTGATTGTGGGTGTCAGTAGCACAGGCATTACAGAATTATTTTGGGTTTTGGAATTTTTTTCTATGACTGCATGAAACTTTTTCACAGTGTCAAGGATGAGATGGCATTTTATTTGGATGAAAGAAAAAAGCTTAAATTGCACCCATAAAGGTATTAGCACCTGCAAAAATATGGGATTCTTAATTAATGTTTCAGTCAGAAATCCACATTAAATAAGTGAAAGAAAGAAAATTAATATATATATATATACATGGGTATAAACCCAGAAATAGATATATACAGACAAAGAGAATTCTACTGTGAGTCAATCAAGTTGCTTGAAGCCCTACCTTTGATTGTCTCTCTAGTGTAAAGCATTTGTGAATGGAAAGTAAAAGCAGCTTGCAAATTTTTTCAGCACCAGTGCTTGAAGCAGTAGCTAAGACAAGGATGTAGAAGTAGCATCTCTATTCCCTTCACATTTTCTCATGTCATTTCCATCCTTTCCTCCTAGTAAGTTAGTTGCAAGGAGAAAAGAATGTGAGAAAAATCACTTTTACACTGTGAGGAGTCTGTCCAAGCCATTTAAATAGGCTCTGAGTAGCACTGCTCTGGAATGGAGGGAGAAAGCAATAACAAATTCAAGGAAAAAAATGGTAATTCACTTGCCACCACCTTTCCTTATCTCCCTGGTCAAAGATTTGTCTTTCATTAGATATAACAGAAGATATACTGTATAACAGGCTTCTCATTTAACTGTCTGAGATTTGTTAATTTAGATTCTTTATGATCTATTCAGGAAAAATCATAGAATATTTCCTCATCTTTTCTAGCTTTTGGAAACTGACAAGCAGCATCTAATCCAGCTTCTTCCTTAGCTGTTATTCCCTTCTTATTTAAAGAAACAGAATTATTTTAAGGAAAGGAATGTGTCTGCTCATTGTACAAATAATTAGAAGCTTAATTCTCATTCCAACTAGCTTATGTTTTTTTCTGAGTCAGTTTCAGATCAGACTGGGAGAAGTACAAATATCCACCCCATAGTGCTCATTATACCTTTGCCAAGCAAAGGAAATATCCAGTGATTGTGTATGACATTTGAGGAGGAAGGAGAGAGATCCATCATTTGTCCTTTTCTTTAGTGAAATTTTGTTGATGAATTCAAAAACCCACATACAAATCTTCCAGTATGCTCTTGTCCATTATTTTTGTCTTCAACTATTTTCTTGTTTTTTCAAAACCAATATTATGTTTTGTTTTGTTTTAAAAAAATATTATTCATTTTAAACAGGAGCTTAAAAGGATATTACTCAGTCTAATGTTTTTCTCTCCTCCATAAATTTTCTCTTCTTGTTTGGAATAGAATACTTTGCTGACAGAACTCTACTTCTAATTTGTTGCTATCCTTCTCTCTTTAATACTCTGTTTATAACAGTTACCATAACTCAGTCTAGCCAAAGGTTGAGGCGTGAAAAAATTGTTGTCCATCTCTTATTTCTAAAAGTACAAATCAGTGAGTAATGTAACTTCAGCTCCAACATGGAAGTATTATTTCAGAGTGAATGGCAATAATGATCTCTAAATTATGTGGCCCAATTTTCTTCTGACTTTTATGTTTTCCTGTAAATCAGCAGTACATTTCTGAAGGCTATAAAGTTGCACTGACCTTTAATTAAGCAGGTAACCACAGAATCAGCTTCTGCTTTTAATACCTTCAGAGAGAAAAAAGACACAGATTCCGCATGATTATAGTTTAGTTCACCTTGATAGCCAAAGGAAGGCAAGCAGGAATCCAGACATAGGTTATGAGGCAATTCAGTGTGCTAACCAAAGTATCCACTTCCTCAACTCCTTGGGAAACAAACAGCTGGTGTCTCTTCAGCACACAAAAGCAGCAAGGGCTGGGAGCTTTCAGTGGTCAAGAAGAGGCACGGTGCCTTTCTCTCATCTCTGGGGAAGCTTTCAGTTATGAGGGAGCATGTGGTGTCATTGAATTTGTGTAGACAGTGTTTGTTATTACAGATGTTGCATTTATTGCATTTCAAATCTGCTCCTGATCCTCTTCCCCAACAAAATAAATACACTTTATAGCAGTTCTTAAGCTGAGTACCGAATTTAGTAAATGTACCTATAGCCATCAAGAACTTCAGGGTTTCAGTTTTGAGCCTCTGATACTATGTTTTTTAACCTCCCATTTGCTGTCACATTCACTGGTTGCTTTTCCTCATGTAAACTTTCTTTTTTTAGGCATTATTCATGTTATTCCAGCATTAATGTGATTTGGTTACTCACTGTGGCTATAACCTTCTGACATTTAATAATGAATTGATTACATGAACTGCACTGTTTTATAGGCTTTGGCCAATGCAGAAGCTTTGGGTATGATTTTTTCATGGTAGGGGAATAGACAGAAGTGTATACAAAATGTACAGGAATGGTAACTTCCCAACTAGAGAGTAGGCTTTTGGTAAAACAATGTTTTTCCATGGGACTTTGTCACTGAGCACTTCAAAAGTTTCTGATGATACTGGATGCTTAGGTTTCTTGCAGAACCAGGTGAAATTAAAATTCCTAGCTTGGAAATTTCATTCATTCATTCATTCATTCATTCATTCATTCATTCAATCATTCTTTCATTCCAAGAAAAAAAGAAGAAAAGGAAAGAAAAAATTGCAATCATGAGAATGTAATAATAACACTTTTCTGCTTAAATCTGAATTCCTTTCACAGAAATTACCCAAACTACTCCAGGATACTTGAGCATTGTTTTTCCTTGTTAGCTGCTTTGTTTTGATTTTAGCAACACTCTATTCTGAATCACTAAACATTTGCATTGTCATCAACACATACTGTGCCATGATTGGAGAACGTCCAGATAAAATGAAAACAGACTCTAGAATGATATTCTGTTAACATATGTATTGACATCAGTAAAAGCTAAAAGATTATGACAGTTATTTCTGTGCCAGAGAAAATATGAGGCAAAAAACAAGGTGCAATATGTATTTGGGTCAGTGCTTGTATCAATGGATGTGTGATGAACTTTCAAAAGAAACAGAAGGTAGTTTAGGTTAGGCTCAAAAGAGGTAAGGAACAAAAAGAGGTCTATTTTTTTTTTTTGACCTTGTGACAGGTTGACAAAAACCCCCAGTGATGTACTAGGAAACTCCTCAGGAGATCTATTCTGACTTGAAAGAAGGACCTTTCAAAATGTAATGGTTTTTAAAAGAATTTAAAAGAAATTTATAACCAGAAGCCAGACTTCTTTCTGAGATTACATGTCAAGAGATATTTACAGTATGTTGTGGTCAAGCTCATAGATAGTAGTAAAAAATTCAGATTCAAAGTATGAAGGTATCATCTTAACTACATACTTAGATTTATTTTTCCCTAAAACATTTTGTAATGTTAAAATTGTATTTAATCAGAGAGGACATTTCCTATGATATGAAAAGAAATTGAAAGCAATGATAAGTTAAAGGAACCTCGGCCTGAGTTGGCAGAAAGCAATTTAGTTATTTTTGTAGCGCTGATGTATTGCCAAGGTCACAAACAAGACTGATTTACACAGGAATATGAGTTAGAAAGGCTATTTAAGGGAGCCATAAATACTTTGCTTAGATGTGCCTAGATAGATTTACTTCTTCCATCAGCTGCAATGAAAATTATGATTTACCAGTAATCTTCTTGCACAATTCAGTGATAGAGTATTCAATAACTTTTCTTGAAAGGAAACAATTCTCCCCGTATTCTGCATTTTAAATTGATATGCAGAGTAGAATTCAAAATCAAATAAGATATCCTGGAAAACTGAAAGGAACTCATCTGTTAAAGAACTCTTAGGATCACAGAACCATGATCTGAAAGGGTTAAGGAAACCTTTTACATGGCTTTGTGTTAATGAGAATGTCTGCTAAGACTTGGAGAAATAAGAATATACTACTTACATATTGGAAAAGAAAAAAAAAAACTACCAGAGCCAGTAAGCTTTTCTACCAACAGCCCTCTTCCAAGAACCTTTTCTCAGGATTATCTCTGCAGTATTGGAAAGGATATTTCACAGTTTAGCAAAATTCTGCTGGTAAAATGGCCTGACAGTTTGTGATTTTCCAAGGTTTCAGTCAGAATGTATGTTCAAGGCAGAAAATGATCAGCATTTGTTTCAGAAACTTCGGTATGAAAAAATTTCCAGGGTGGAATCACCTCCTCATCCCCTTAGAAATTTGCTTGAAGATGTAACTTGGGTCCCAGCACTATGCAGATTGAAATCAGTGGCAGCTGGATTGCACAGATGATCTCAGCAGGGAAACATGTTCAGAACAGCAGCTTGAATGGTTACCTCTGCTTCAAGTGTGATATACTCATTTTTTAAAGCTTCTCCCAAACCGGGGACAGGGGCTGAGTTCCTGTGAAGGAGAGACTCCTGAGTCGATCTAGCTCAGAAAAAAAACATGATCGCCAGACAACAGCAACCTTTCGTCTCCCCAAGCTTTCCAAAATGCCCTAGGAAGCTCAAGAGAAGTTACTCAGAAAGTGACAAGAAAGAGAAAGGTACAACTCTTTATCAAAGTGTTTAAAAGATATCCAGTACCGTAGACTTGAGAAATAAGAACTATAGGCTCATGCTAGGAAGGGAGGAGAGAAGTCAGTCACTCAACTGAACAAGACAGAAATTATGATCTCTCTACAGCAAGTAACTTTCACATGAATAACGCAGAAATAAACATTTTGAGGTGGAGGAAGTTTTGTGATAAATTAAAGGTTTATGGGGAAAAAAAAATACAACTTTCGAACAAACAAGCTAACTAATCCACACATTGCTCACAGGCTCAGTTACATTTAACCCCCAAACTTTGTGTTAGTCTTTTTCTTTATAGAACTTCTACCTTGCTTTAGCTTCAAGTAATTCTTAACGTGCTTGGCATAATTGCAGTGGTATCTGGAGCTTTGCTTGAAATTACAATAACAACATCAGAGAGAACTCAATCAGAAGTAGTCCAGGTAGCTTTTCTGAAATTGAAACAACGCTAAGAAGTAGAAAGTGCACAAAAGCCATACATTCATTGCAGATACAAAAAACTGTCACTGCAAGATCATTCTAAATCATTTATTTATCAGTAAGCAAACAGGGAGATTTAAATTCATATTCCTGGCTTTCAGGACTTTATCATGCCATATAAGCCACTAATAAAGTAGTTGTTCAGTGACTAATCACTACCCACAGCCAGTATTCTGCCCAGTTTCTCCTTTCCTATATCCTGCATCTTCTGACATATGGGCTCTAAAATTCGATCTCCACCTCCATGAGCTCAGGGAAGTTTTGTTGTTGGCTCCAAAAGGGCTGCATTTTCCAAAGCTTCTCCTCTCCCCTCTTTCATTTTTTATTTTTATTTATTTATTTATTTATTTATTTATTTATTTTTTATTTATTTATTTATTTTTCCAGGAACACAAATCAAACACAACAAAGCCTGTGAAGTACAAATAATTTTATAGTATACCAGTGGTAATGAGAACTCGTGCTTCGTACTATTTATACTGGTTTTCCTCTCTGGATAAGAGCATCATGCTAACTAAAAGAGCTTTTAGCAAAATGTGAGACACTAGCCAAGAAAACACAAAGAACTGAAAAACCTGTGCTAGGAGAAGAAGGAAAACAAATCAGATAATAAGAGCATTTTGCATCAAGTCATGTTATTCTAAAAATTTTACTACAAAGAGAAAGCCTCCTGCCATTTTGACATATTTCTGTACTAGGAAGTACTCTTTCTTAGAAGGAAATGTTTTTGGGAAAAGTGGAGAAAAGCAAGAGCAATGATAATAAAGAACTAGAATTAATCTTCCAAGTTTTTTCTTTCCCATAGCTCCTCTCTGAATGACATTTCCATTTCTTCAGTACCCGGTATCCCATTCTCATGTATTCTTTTGCTGTCACTGGTCTCTCTTTTCCTCACAAACATAACACTCCAATCAATAGACAGTGTTTTCATCCCTGAAAATCACTTACACATACAACAAAAAACCCTGCAATTCCTTTCACTCCATGGGATGGAGAATCTTGGGTAGTCAGTGGGTAACACTGGACTCAGAGTTGACCATGACCCAACAGGAAATGAGAAAAGGAAATTCAACACTTCTCTACCAGAAGAGGAAAAATTGAGGTCAGTGTTCTTCTTGAGAATTGTATTTTTTCAAAAAAATCGCCTAATATAAACATGAAGGCAATTTTCTCTCTATAAAATTGCTTTTCTACTTCCTAATAATTCATAGAATTATTCCAGAGGCTTTAGTTCTGGGGAAGGTAGGAGAGAGGTAGTTTTAATTCTGATGTAAGTAAATATAAAAAAGGAAAAACAAATAAACCCTTTGTTTTCGTGAAGAATGTTAAACTATCAGAACATGAGTAGGACTAAAAAAAAATTAAAATCTGAAACAAACATTTGAGAGCCAATAATTATGGTTTTAAATACAAAAGTCTTATGCATCAACCACTGAATCATTACTGAGACTGTGACAATATGTCTGCTTGCCATTGTTTTTAGTTAACGGGAATAAGTTTTCTGCTCTTAGTAATGGCCCTTTCTGAGACAATCCTATTCAATTTTATAAACTGCAGATATTTCTCAGAGCTCTACCTTTGTAATCCTGTAGGAGTATAGTAAAGGGCACTGAACAGAAATATCCATGGTCTTTAAAATATCTTCCTCAAGTAAATTAAAATAAATGAAAAAAAGGACGTATTTACTGAAACTACAGACATCTGGTTTAGTGTCAGAGTCAAATCATTCCGAGAAGCTTTTCTTAGCATAGGCTTGAGCAAATTTTATAGCGTGATGCAATAGTAACACACTTCTGGTATAACAAATTGCTCTTTATTTAAAGTTACTTTTTTAATATGAATAAGACTTTAAAGCCTGTCAAAGATGGCATGCAAAGATAAAAATAAAGAAGTGTCAGGAACAAAAATGTTCTTTTTCTCTTCTTCTGAATTAATTTGCATGTCAAGAAATCTGTCAATGCATATGCAATATAAGCAGCATGACTTACATTACTAAAAGTGTAGGCAAAAGGAACAAGAACTGAAGAAGAGAAAAAAAGACAGCTGCGATGAGCAAGGATTCTTCCCAATCTATAGTACGTATTCAACTATAACAATACACCCAAAGATGGTGAAGAAGCGATGACAGAACTGTCAATTACAGCTGAGCAGAGTGTAAACAGATCTACAAAATCTGCTGAGCAGAACCAGCACCAGGTGGTTGGTAGGGCTTATTTTCCGTTCCAACCCATCAGCTGGAGCACAAGCCCTGCCCAGTCGTGAGGTCCCACATCCCCCCCTTGGCAGCCTGTTGGTCATCCCAGGACACCAAGTGTGGTAATAAAAAGTCTTGGAAGAAACAGGACTAAAATAAATTCAAACCTGATGGAAAGCTGTAGACATAAAAGGTGTTGGCTGAGATGTAAATTGGATTATTGATTGCTGTAGATCAAATTCATTTGAAGCCTAGGAAGGGGTGATTTGGAACTCTCATTTGAGGTCTTGTTTGCCTAGCTGAAGAAGGGGTAGGGATTAAAAATGCTTAGAGATTTTGGCAGCTTGTTTAGAGGTGTCTTTTAAGTAAGTTTTTCATTTGAAACTTTTCTTCATTAAAAAATCATTTTGTTTTTCAGCATTCAATGTGAAAAGCACTGGGAGGCAAATTAGATCTGTGTAAAAATACCATTATTAAGGCTAAAGTTGCCTTTCAATCAAATCCTGCAAATTTCTCTATTCAGAATCTAAAGCAAGACTGACTTCAGTCTTTACATGAAGGAAAGGTCCCTAGGGAGTGGGATCTGCCTCCCTTCAGTTGCTGTTAAGCTCATCTCTAATGTGGCCAGAAGAATGTAACCAGAAACACTACACAGTACACAAGTTGGAACACAATTCAGCTTTGGCACTGTCCTGGAAGAAAGGAGAAGCAAGGAAAAAAAATAGAGCAACAAAAAACCTTAAAATCACTTTTCTCTCAAGCATGAGCAGCTGCAACTGAATATGTGGAGATAGAAGATCTGCTGAATAATGAGTTCTTATTTCTTAAGTGCATTCATGCACTTAACTGGAAGTTTTGGATTTCAAGGTTCCAGTCCAGACAGTCAGCATTGCCAGCACCCTGAGCTGGCATTTTAAGTTATGAGTAACCCTGTGAAAAGTGACAGTTATGTGTTTCTCTCAAGCATTAAGATTTCATCATTCTGAGACTGTTGCTCAGAGAAAGTCTGCTAAGCTTTTATTCCACAACCCAGCAAAGTACTTTGTTTTTAGTTAAAATCTGTCTAAAGAAATACTGTTTCATTAGGTCTCCTTCTTAATTCACTTTTTCACAATACTCAACCTTCATATGCGAAATGTGGTTTCATTTTTCTGTCTTGACCGAGTCATCTCAACCCCCTATTTCCAACTTGCAGAAGCCTTACCCATTCTGCCACTCCAGACTTTGTAGAAAAGACACATTCTCCTGCTGTTGTTTTTGCGAAATATATAGAGTGTATCTTTGGGCCAGAAAATCTATGGAAAATAAATTCAACAGGAAATTGAAGATACTTGATTTTCATTCTCTGCTCCAGTGCCATTTGATGATTTTATACTAAGTAACCTATGAATAAAATACAAATACTATTACTGAATCCTGTGGGAACTAAAAGGCTTTACCATTCAAGATGAATTCATACATATTTGCTTTTTTCCTTCTTTCTCTAATTTTGTCCTTCTTTCTGCTAGTTTTGTCAACAATAGCAACAATTAAAACTTACTACGATTGTCAGAGTAGAATACTGAATGTAATACTTGGAAGTTCCTTCTATTACCATTAAGGTCACTGCTTTAACTGCTCTGTTATTGTATTAAAAAGGAGGAAATTTAATACTGTCTTTTTTTTCAACTTTGGAGGCTTTTTTTGCATCTCTTCTCCATGAGCAAAGAGATGCTTAAGTATCTCTTAAGCATAAGTGTCTGTTCTCATAGGATTTAGGCATTAGTATCTCAGCATGGAGCTACTCAATTTTGAGTGAACTCAGACCTCTGTGCCAGGCAGAAGTGGGCTTCACAATGTCTGACACAGAGGCATCCAGGCATTTTACATGCTTTGGGGTCAGAAGGAAGAGGTTGTTGAGGATGCCAAATTGGCCTTCAGCATCTCACAAGTGAGTCACATTGTGGTAGACAGGAAAGACAGAAAAGCTCCAGATGAAACTCTGGAATTGAAGGTAGTTTTGTTTTAAAAGAGAACTATTCTTACTCACAGTCTCTCACACCGGTGGACATATTTCCAAACGATCCTGGCAGCTAGGCTTCAGAGGAGAGATGGTGGCTACCATATTTTCACATCCTCTTGAGGTTGATGATCACTTCTGGCTTTGAATGTCTTTTATACTCATTCAGAGCTGACAGTGATTAGGAAGTTTTACCTCTCTAGCACATCCCACTTCTAGGAGTCTTTGTCATCTGTTCACTGTTTTATTTCTTATTGGGGTGTCATAAAGCTTCAGTCATGTTCTCACCTTCTTATCACTGCCTCCTGATGGCTGGAATCTTTTGAACAGGCTATCCTGCTAATCCCAGAGGTACTGAGAAGCTGTGTGAAAATGTGCCAGGTCTCAATAACCTACTGACAAAAATGCTTTCAATTCCTGTAACCTTTCTTCTGGTGTTCTTTTCTGGTGTTTCCACAGTCATTCAAGTAGTCCCATTCATACCTGCATTTGCACTAAAAATCTCTTCAAGGTAAGGCCAGAAATGATGACTCAGATCCTTTTCATGGGTTTCCCTTTTAGAGGGAAGGACAGATAAGATTTTTATGGAATCAGAAAAGATTAAGAATTAGAATATTACATTCCTTTTGTGCCTGCTTTATTAGACAATCCTTAATTTTAGAAAATTGAGTAATTCAGTCACCATAATAAACTAAATGAGGGTGAAGTTATAAGATGTAAGGAAGGGGCGTTTCCTGCCAGTAAGATTTAAAAATAAATTAAAATCTGTGGATTCATCTATTTTCTTACATTAGTGTTCAATGACACAGGCAAATTCTAATCTCTCAATTCTCTCACTATCTACATGATGATAGACACCGGGGCTCACAAAAATTCTGCTGCAATGGTAGTACAAACATAGCCTAAGAGACTGGACTGCTGCTCTACATGGTAGAAGCTGCAATGCTCCAGGCAGAATTTTTGAGATTGAAAATTAATGAAAAAAACACTGGGAGCACATAATACATCGAATTTATTTCTTGAGTATTTCTCTTTCTGCCTCCAAATTTTCAGCATGCTGCTACATCTGTTTTTTGTGTTTTTTTTTTTTTTCTCTATGAAATACTGTTTTGCTGAAATGAAGTGTTCAGATTAATGTGCTTAATATTTATAAAAATGAAGCATTTGATCATGATGAAATTGCTTTTTTATTTTTAGAAAGTAGCATTTTGACTTATAGTATCAACTTTTAGCAATCTATGTAAAACAAACAAAAAAAACCCCACAATTTTTAAAAAGTAGTAAGGAGTTTAAAAGTTAAATTTCCGTTTTTTTTTTTTTTTCTTTTTTTTCTTTTTCTTTTTTTTTTTTTTCCCCCCCAAGTTACTATCACATCTTTGTTTTCAGGATATTTGCAATAAAAATCTGATCTTCTCAGATCAACTTATTCACTGCTGTGTTAACAATTTTGATTTGAACTGATAGGCAAGTAGTTTAAGCTGGGCTTTGTGAACTTATGTTCTATCTCGGGACATATAGATGTGGTCTTCTGCCGCCATGTTAAGAAGCTTATGTTCAAAATTTGGATTTCTATGGATCCAATAAAGCAACAGCCACTGTTGCATTGAATTTATTTGCTTGTTTGTTTCCAGATAGACAAAGGAATTAGCTGCGTGACTTTGTTCAGGTCTGCCGGTGCAACATTGTGACCTTTGTTATGAATTTGAATAGACACATATCAAAAATTAAGAAACACAGTTACTGTTACAACAGTGGGTCAAATGTGTGTCATGTATTTCTGTATTTTAATTGTAGAGCAGAATGATCTGTGCAAGTATTTTCTTAGTGGCATTATCTCAACATAAAAAATAAATTAACCAAAGAATTTTGTGCCCCTTCTTTGCCTGCTTTAATGGCCAAAACTTTAAAGCCATGGAAATTTCTGGCAATTTCAAACATACCAAACTTTGCTCACTATAAAGACACATTTTCTTTCTTTTCTTTTCTTTTCTTTTCTTTTCTTTTCTTTTCTTTTCTTTTCTTTTCTTTTCTTTTCTTTTCTTTTCTTTTTCCTTTTTTTTCTTTCTTTTCTTTTTTTACTTGCATGGTCCCATTCACATGCCACAGAAAAAGTGCATTTCTTGTTATCCCTTGATAGTGCTTCAAAAAGACAAACGTTATCCACAAAGGAACAAACACTTTCTAATGACCATTCCTTTTGAAGACACATTTACTGAATGATATAAAGTTATTTTGTGCACAAGTTAAGCTCCCATAACTGAAGAACCTGAACTTTGAGATCTATAAATATAGATACCACTTAGAGTTAACAATGTTAATTACATTAATACATACCTTGCTAGGAAGCAAAATATATACATACATATTGCTGAAAAATTCTCAGAGTATAGTTTTTATAAATTAGGCCAGCTATTTAATGAGTTAAGTCTAGTCCCAAATATACACAGAAGTACTTTAAAGTAAAACATGTTTTAGTCAGTAGAACTACTCATTGGGCAGTCAATTTGGAGACCTTGCTGTTTTGGGATTAGAGCTGAAACTCAGAGAGAAAAACAAACAAACAAACAAAACAAACAAACAAACAAACAAAAAACACAAACAACAACAACAACAACAAACCCATCTGTCCATTTATCTATTTACCTATTTTATTAAATGAATATAAAAAAATATCAATTTGAAATCGGTGATATTTTGATCAAGAACAAAACATCACAGTACTGTATACTATGTTTGTACTATGCTGCCTGAAGACAAAAATGGTTACAGGAGCTTGTAGTGAAAACATGTGAATTTGTTACTGATCTTAAAAGAAAACATCAATGAGTCTCTGGCAAAAGCCCAAGTCAGTGAGGCTAAGATTCCTAATTCTACTTTTTTCTAAGATTCCTCATTTTACTTTTTTTTTTTTTTTTTTTTTTTTTTTTTTTTTTTTCCTGAACAGATTTTTGTCTCCTGCATAGAACACCTGGAAATCTGTCATTTTACTTCCTCTAATCATTTTAATGGTGTTTCTTTATTTGAATAACTGAGAAATTATTGCAATAGTACTTCAATTTGCTGGCAGATTTAAAATTCTCTCCAAAATGATAACTCTTTTAGAAGTCATATATCACTTTAGAGAGACTTCCAGGTAAGCAGACTACTACAGTGATCACTGTCACACTGTAGTGGAAATAGAATATTATATAAACATTAAATAAAAATGGAAGACCAGACACATTCTACATCTCAGAACATCATGTATCACTGCAGATGATTTTAGTACAACAAAATAGAAACACATTCACAATTTAGAGGAACAAGAACACTCAGCTTGTACTCTGAACAAACCATGGGCTGAGAGGAGACAAAAGCAATGGGTGGAATCATACAAAATAAGTATGAACATAAGCTTTCATGCAGAGAGGAAAGAGACTCAGCCCTGAATGTCTCTGAAATATCCATGTATACCTAATTTTCCAAGCTTTGCTACATTCATTGGAGGGCTTGCTTTTCATTACTGGAAATCAAGCTTTAGAACTAAGTATATCATCTATTATTATTATTTTAATAGGAAAAAGGTTCTTTGTGGAATCAGGTTCTAGTCCTGTTTTGATCAACTTACTTTTACACATAGGATTAAAAAAAAAAAAAAAAAGAAAGAAAAAAAGAAAAAAAAAAAAAAGTATAACAAATTGGAAAAAAAAATTACAGAACTTGGCTTACCATTATTTTGGATAAAGAAAGAAAGTTGCAAAGCTAGATATGCATCTCAATAAGGTACATAGTTACCACACTTAAGATGTAACAGTACTACTGTAATGCTTGTCAAGATCTCTCTGCAAGTCCTCTCTGTCCTTAAGTGAATCAGCAGATCCTTCTAGTTTAATGTTGTCTGCAAAATTACTTATCATATCTTCAAATCCTATATCCAAGTAATTGATGAAAACATTGCATAGAACCAGCCCTAAAACAGAGCCCTGTGGAACCTCACTAGTGACTGGCTGCCAGACAGATGTAACCCTGTTTACTATAATTCTTTGAGCTTAGTGTGCTCACTTTTTGTTCCCTCTGTTCCCTCTGTTATCCTGTGATATTTCATTCAACAAGTTAGGAATTTAAACTCTCTCTTTGTTTTTTTTTTTTCCCCCTTCCCCCTCCCCCC
>JAOWBP010000001.1:78645869-78678280 GCA_028571105.1 Tragopan temminckii | reverse complement strand
AAAGGAAAAGGAAAAGGAAAAGGAAAAGGAAAAGGAAAAGGAAAAGGAAAAGGAAAAGGAAAAGGAAAAGGAAAGGATTCTTCTCTACTTAGAAGATGGAGAATTTAATTTTAAATGAAAGAATACTTTTAAGTATTCTTCAGGCAGATCACAGGGATAATGATCTTCACTCTTAAGGGAAAAAGAAACACTACTTTCTAAATGGCAACAGACTTCTAGACTCTTAGACCCTTAGTTCTTTGCCTTTAAGGCTGCCATTAACACAGGAATTATGTTCCTATCTTCTGTGTAAAGAACCACAGATATCTTACAATTTTATTGGATGACTGGCTCCTCATCTTCAAATAAAATTGATTTTGTGAGAGGTCAAGGAGTCCCACCTCCTGCTTGGTGCCCAGAAAGGCTGCTCCTAATAAGACTATAATGGACATGCAAGGGTAGAAAGGATAGGGGGAAGAAGCAGAAACACAAACATCAAAACAAAACGAAGAAAAGAAAAAAGGGGGAAGACAATACAATTTTCCTATTCCCCTTCTGCTGATCTCTTCTCTTGTGTATTGTATCAAATAATTTCATTGCATGAAGAATAATTGATTAAACAGAGAAGTATTCTTAACAACAACAAAAAAATGCTCCTGTGTTTGAAACAAGCAACCAAACTAATGTTAAGTGCACTTAAAACAGAGTTAACACTCCATGTAGCAAGATCACAGATATTATAAAGCTGCTTCATTTTATTCATATTACAAAACTGCCACATATAATTTGATAATTTTAGCTGTCTTTGATCATCAGAGGATGAAGATTTATCTATCATAAAGGCTAATTACTGCTATCATCTTCCATAGACAATGGTCTCCATAGGCCCTGCTTGTACTTTTTGATGGAAAGAAGAGGGACAGCCTTTGATGATTTCAGACCTGTCTTATCAAAGAGCCAGTGGGGCACTACCCTTAATGTATTCTTTTCTGAAGAGATAGTAGGAGCACCGCCATCTGCTTTACACCACAAAAATCCACCAAGAAAGCTTTGTTAAAATGAAGGCATTTTATCTTTCACTGGAGATATGGACACAGACTTGTGAGCATTTTGGAAAAAAAACAGAGAAGAAAAGGAAGCTATGAATATTGCAGTTGTTCCATCTTATCAGAACCTGTCTCTCACTGACTTTATGACCTCTATGCAAGTAATTAGCATGCTCTGTGTCTCTGTCATTAGCAACACTCTCAGCTTGGGAGTCTAATGCTATTAACATGGTACTTAAAGAAAGGAAAAAAAAAAAAAAAAGAGGGAGAAAGGGAAAATATATTGAAAGTATTGAGCATTTTCCTGCAGAAATAAATAATGTAATTTCTTTCATTTACTATAGCCAGAATCTGGGACATCACTGATTGATTTTAAACCTTGCAGATGAAAAGAAATGAGTAAATAAACAAGCTGAACTAAGCTGTTATAAACAAAACATTCAAATACTCAGAAAAAGTAGTTTCTCAAACCTAAATTACTTCTAATTCCTGAAGAAATTAAGTAACACATTTCATCTTGTTTGGGTTATTTAATTATCTGATAGAATTAAAAAACAAGGAGCAAGGCTGAATCAAAGAAAAGAAAGATTGGCTTTTTGTCTCACAGTGAGACATACAGCTTAGCTGTTAACAATAAAATGCTATAAGCCATATGTTTCATGTGGTTTTCTTTTAAGCTTGAAATTAGAATGTGCTAATTAGAGTGTGGGCCACATATAAAAATACGGCACTCCATTGCAATTGTGCCTGTATGAGGACTACACTGTTGATGAGAGGAAGACTGGTACTATAATTATCTTACAATCCAAGGAGTAATTCACCTTAGTAATTTTTGAATATGTCAAGAGCCTGGTTCACAAATCACTTAATTGCTTTTTATGCACTCTTTGTGCTGCAATTTACCGTATATGAGAAAAGTGACTTGTGTACCAATATCATATAATTTGCCTCACATTTACCAACCTTCCAAATCATAGCGGAGTAACTAACAATGCATGGTTTCAGCTTCATTTCCCAGGACTCTAAAAACCTAAGGAGATGTGAAGTTGACAGTGTCTCCAGCTGAGAGTTAATAGAACATTTGCAGAAAGGGAGCCATGAAAAACTTCCCAGAAAGCCAGTAGGTAAAATAATCTTGTCAGTTTGAAGATCATTCCTCCAAAACACATTGTACTTTATTTATTATCAGAGCAGAACTCAAGTTTATCCTTCAGAAAAAAAAAAGGAAAAAAAAAAAAACAGGGAAGCTGAGATGTGAATTGAACAAGGAAGAGAAAATTCAATAAATGAAAAATACACTTTAATGTGCTTTTCTTACATGATCCATAAAAAAACACAGTTATACTCATTATAGAATATGTATCAGTTTCTTCTAGTCAGACAGATGCCATCGTGTGGAACATACTGGCCAACAGATCTAACGGGGAACATTGCACCAGCACATTGATGAAAAACTGAGATCAGTGCAGAAGTGAATAATTTTTAGGGAAAAAAAAAAAGCCAATTTTTTAGGAATTAACATTATTCCAAACAGAGTAGGTCTAAGATATTATTTCTTTGAAAATCCAAATAGAAGTGTTTCCTAGCTCTCTTTGATGTGCAATCTATCTGTTACCAAAGACGCTGGGGTGCTTTGAGGACATTCATGCAAGGAGAGCAAAATGGTTAGCAGTTATCACGTAAGTGTCAGCAGTTTGCATACACTTTGTATTGATGTCACTGTAACCTGTTTACTAATGTAAAATCCAACCCTTATCCCATGTCACTTATCTCTTCATTTTCAGGGAATTACGGAACTGTAGGGATTGGAAGGGATCTCTGGAGATCATTCAGTTCGATCTCCTGCAAAAGCAGTTTCCCTAGAGTAGGTTGCACAGAAAACCATCTAGGGGAGTTGTGAATATCTCCAGAGAATGAGACTCCATAACCTCTCCGGGCAGCCTGCCAGAACTTTCTTTACCTTTCTTTCTCATGTCCATAGGGAACTTCCTGTGTTTCAATTTGTGCCTGTTGTTCCTTGGTCTGTACCTGGGCACAACTGGAAAGAGTCTGGCCCCATACACTGTAGGTCAGACACATCCAACTCATAGTCCACAGGCCATATGCAGCCTGGCCCAGACCATCTTGTGACTTTAATAGGTTGGGTTTTTTTCCTATATGTTAGCTATGTTATATTTTTATATGTGATCCAAGGCTATTCCCCTTCACTCAACATAGCCCAGGCAAGCCAAAAGGTTGGACACTCATGCTTTAGATATTCGTAAGCTTTGGTAAGATTCCCTCTCAATCTCCCCCAGACTAAACAGTCCCAGATCTCTTCCTGATAAAGGAGATGCTCCAGACCCTTGATCATCTTTGTGTCCTTCCACTAGACTCTCTCCAACAGTTCCTCATCTTTCTGGAACTGAAGAGCTCAGAACTGGACACAGTACTCCAGATCTGGCCTCATCAGGACATAGTAGAAGGGGAGGAGAACCTCCCTTGACTTGCTAGCCACTCTTTTTTTACTGCACCCTAGAAGACCTTCTTGGCCAAAAAGGAACACTGCTGGCTGATAGTCAACCTGTTATCCACTAGGACAAGCAGGTCCTCCTCTGCAGAGCTTCTCTCCAGCAGATCAGTCTCTAATCTGTACTGATGCATGTGGTCATTCATCCCCAGGTGCAGGCTCCACATTTGCCCTTGTTGAATCTCATAAGGTTTCTCTGCTTAGCTCTCCAACGTGTCTATATCTCACTGAATGGCAGCAGAGCCTTCTGGTGTGTCAGCCACTCCTCCCAGCTTTGTAAAATTAGCAATACATTCTTCTCTTTTTCAAGATTGGAAAGAACTTCTAATTTCTAATTTTGTATTTAGAACTTTCTTCTTGAGTATATTTGACTACATATTCATACACTGTTTCTCTTTTCATTAGTTCTTTACCACAGTGTGAAAATTCCTAATCCTGTATCTTTTTCTCTATTCAAATTCCTTATTTGCTTTGGTGCCTACAATTAGGCCAAATAAATAAATAAATAAAGCATTGCCCAATATCTATTTATTCTCCAATCTATGTGGATTTTCCACAAAATAACAGGACATATTTTGCAGGTTTTCTCTGTTAATACTTCAATAATTTATTACCGTCAGTGGTGGAATGATTCACTTTAAATATAATTAAATGGAGCACAAAACTATGTTTGATCCAAAGAATCAAAGATAAAAGTAGAAAGCCTTAGTTTACAAAAGCATTCCTTCTACAGACACTAGCTACCTGAGCTTAATTGGAACAACTACTAATTTCAAGAACATTACCTAGTTTTGAAATTGACAGGTTCATGCCACATTGGGTGATGAACTGGCTGAACAGTAGGGCTCAAAGGTTTGTAGTTGTAGGAGTACATCTGGCTGGTGGCTGATCACTAGCTGTGTTCCCCAGAGCTCAATTCTAAGGATGAGTTCTGTTCAACGCTTCCATCAATTATCTTGATGTAGAATTTGAATACATCCATAACAAGTTTGCTGATGATACTAAACTGGAAGGTGCTATTGGTTCTCTGGAGGAACAAGAGGCCTTGTAAAGGGGTCTAGATAGCATTGGTGTCATCATCAGTGACACGAAGTCCAGCAAGGGTAAATTTCATAAAACAGTCTTCCTAATGGTGGTGGTAGATGCCCTATGCCTGTCAGTGCTCCAGAGGTTGATTCCCTGAACAACATATTTTAATTTTTGTTAAGCCCTGAAGTGTTCAGGCTTTTGGACGTGATTTTTTTTAGGTCCCTCCCAACTATTCTGTTATATTTTAAAGTAAAGATGTTCAAGTATCTCTAATCTAGTAAATAAAGCAACAGTAACAAATACGTAGAGCTTCAACATGAACAAAAAGCTCTCGTTTTCATCCACAGGTCTTGGATGTCCTCTTATTACTAACTCTTTGTATGCTATGATAGGTAGGGTTTGCATCCCCAGTAGGGTTATTTTGTCTTTTCTATTTGTAGTATGGAGTCTCTACTATATAGAAAATTTATATATTGGGAGAGGTTTCTCACTCCCATTAAATGGATATACTGTATTTATAACTACACTCGAAGCTAGTTATTCAAACTTCAACAGATAAATGCTGCCCTAACCATAATTTCACGTGCACATAATAGAAAATCCATCTTCTTAACATATTCCAGGATATCTTCTGACAATCTTTTCTGCTCATTTGTTCATACTCAGTCTCATCCTTGCCAAAAAGTCTAAATACTTTTTTTTGCTGCTTAATGATGAATACTCCTCCCAAATGAAAACAAACAATAGAACTATTTTCTCTCTGGTGGTGCTCAAATATCTTAATTTGTGGGACTTTTAAATTAGTTTTAAAAAAATTCAACTCTTCTGTCTTGAAGGTAAAAAGAATTGTATTTACTTCTAGCCTCAGACACTGAAGAACAGTGGGAGTTTTTTTAATCAGTTTTCTACTTCTGATGAAGCTGATTTCATATTGTTAGAAGTCTATCCAGACTCTCTTGATCCTGCTCATTTGCTATTTAGTTTACACATCAGGCTTATATTTTCTCAAACAAAAACGTAAATGTCATTGGTCATTCTTCCAACTCTTTTTGGGGAAAAACAACACATAATTACAGTGAGAAATGTTAATACAATTTAAGATTACATTGTAAACTAAAACCATACTTATACAGCCCTGCTTCTGGCTGTACATTTCTCCCAACACAACTGCTATTCAATCCATGTTAAATTACTTGTCACGTACTTTATTTTCATAGCTTTTTTTTCTTACTGAGCATATTTTTGTTCTTTCTAGTCTGTTTCCCTTCAGTGAGGTAAGATTTAAGTGCTTTTTGTCTGTCTGTGGATTTTGAATAAAGTGTTTCTACACATTACAGGAATAAAACCCATAAATATCAAATAGCCATAGGAAAAAAATGGGATACTATGGAAAAAGAAAAAAAAAAAGAAAAAAAGAAAAAAAAAAGACTGAATATTGGGTCCCTATTTTGTTTAACAAGACAAGGAGACATCAGCTAGATACCTGAGAAAAGAATTTGTCTACAAGAAGGATAATCCTTAGATCACTTAATATCGCAGGAAATACAATTAGAATTTTCTTTTGCAGAACGTCAAACATGATGGCTTTAACATCTACAGTTCAGGTATTATTCTTCATATCTGACATAACGAGCATCTACAATTATGCTCCATAATACACACTACAAGCTTGCAAGGTCTTTTCAATAGTAGCTTTCAAATATTTCTTTTTCTCATTTTGTATCCTTTATATCCTATAAGCAGTGTTCCCATAGTGACATCACACTCACACTTTTCACCTACTCAGAAAAATGATCAACCATTCTTTATTAGTGTTATCTATAAACTTGCTGGACTATCACGTTAGAACAAATGCAGTTTCTGTATTTTGCTACTTCATAATATACATCAGTTATCATCACCCTTCCTGAGTCAAACAGTCAAATAATAAAGCTTATCTACTAAGGAAAATAGGAATCTCTGTAATTCATTGTTGTTCAAGTACAAAAATATATTTAAGTCCTGTTTCCATAAATGTATACAACTCACACGTAAGAAATATTTTATCTGCTCACAGTTCTGAAAGTCTTTTCATTTTCTTATGCATTTTTTTTTCAGGTATGAAGTCCAACAGTATTTTGCTTTAGCTATTTGTTTGATTTTCTGGTTTTGCTCAATTAAAAGCATAATATATATGTATCTATAAGGAAAGCACACCCTCTCCTCTATACTCACTTAGAGGTAATTTTCCATCAAATGAAGGGATCATGATGAGATTTGATAAGAGTAAGAGTAGAGTCTTGCACCTGGGAAGGAGTAACCACATGCATCAGTACAGGTTAGAGGATGACCTGCTGGAGAGGAGTTTGGAAGTGAAGGAACTGAATGTCCTGCGGGACATTAGGTTGGCCACGAGCTAGCAGTGCACCCTTGTGGCCAAGAAGGCCAATAGTACCCTGGGGGGCATTAAAAAAAACACGTGACCAGCAGGTGGAGAGAGGTGATCCTCCCCCTCTACTATGCCCTGATGAGGCCACATTTAGAATATGGAACCCAATTCTGAGCTCCTCATTTCAAAAAAGAAAGGGATCTCCTAGAAGAGTCCAGCAGAAGGCCACAAAGATGATAAAGGGCCTGCAACATCTCCCATATGAGAAAAGTCTGAATAATCTGTGTCTGTTCAGCCTGGAGAAAAGATGAGGGGGATCTCATTAATGTTTATAAATATCTAAAGGAAGGTGGAAGGCAAATGGATGAGGCCAGACTCTTCTCGGTGGTGTCCAGTGACAAGACAAGGAACAATGGTTTAAAAATTGAACATAGAAATTTCCATACAAATATGTGGAAGAACATTACGATAAGGGTGACAAAGCACTGAAACAGATTTCCCAGAGAGGTTGTCGAGTCTCCTACTTGTGTGACTTATTGTATGGAATCTGCTTTAGCAGCGGGGTTGAACTTGATGATCTTTTGTGGCCCCTTCCAACCCCTACAATTCCGTGATTCTGTGAAATCCACCTTATGAACAAGTTGTTGAAATATGATGCTGTGAAATACTTTGAGTTGTATCCCTCAGCCACTGCTTAGGCCACCACGTCTCGTATCTCTAGTAGTTATTACAACTCAGACTGAACAGATCAGTTGCCAGCTCTAAATAAGAAGGTGGATGTTTGTACTGGGTCTTATTGGGATAGAATTAACTCTCTCCACAATTGTTTGTACAATGATGTGCTCTGCACTTATAGCTATAACAGCCTTGATATCACAACAAAATTTTGTCTAATGCTGAGCAGCGCTGACACAGTATTACGATTCTATTCAAACACCACAAAGCCAGTAGGCTGCAAGCAGGTAAGAGGTGAGGAAGGGACGCTGCCATGGCAGTTGATATAAACTAGCCAAAGTGATATCCCGTACCATATAATGTCACAGTCAGCAATAAAAGCTGGGAAAGAAGGAGAAGGGAGGGCTCTTGTGGAAACATTTGTCCTTCCAGACAACTGCTATGCGTATTTACACCCTGCTTCCCAAGACACAATCAAACATCATTTACTGATGGGAATTAAGGAATTTTTTTCTTCATCTCTGCTTCTGCAAAGCCTTTATTATTTTTTTTGTTATTTTCTTTTTTTCCTCTCCTTTCCTCTCTTTTCTCTTTAATTAAATTACCCTTATTTCAACTCATGAGTCTTTTTTCCCTCTCACCAGTTTCCTCTCCTCTGCCTTCCTTTGCAAAAGAGGAGTGGGAGAGCAGTGTGGTGGAGTTTAGCTGGCCACCACAATATTGAATGTAAAAACTTGAGTGAGATGACACACTTTTAAAACTATTTTATATCTGACTAGCATATTATGACCAACTGTTGTGTGCTTCATAAACTTAGAAGAGCGTAGGAAGCAGGACAATGCAATAGAAAGCAGCAAAACTTAGATCAGCACAGTTCTGCAAATCACACTGTGAAGTTCTAACCTTTTGTATATGCAGCTTAATATTTTCACCTCCAGCATGTACTTTTGTGAGAACTCTAAGAAAGCTGAATTTTGTCAGCATGCTTACTATTGATCACTATGTTTATTTGATGCTGGTTAGCACATAACCTTATTCTTTGAAATGCTAATTGTTTAGACAAAGTATACTGAAGCTACTGAATGAGGTATCTTTGTCTTCAGGTTTTTCTTTGAATGAGCCACAAATGCAGTCACTTACAAACATAATTTTGTAATAAGATTCCTGACACTATTCTTAATGCATGTAAACAAATTACATTAAATTCTGTTTCGGTGGAATCCATCTTTTTCTCTGTGTGACTGTGAGCTGTCTCATGTAACCCTACTGGAAGGTTTGAGCAATAAGTATGGTTTGAGTCTATTTTATAGCATTTATAGCATTAGAAGGAAAAGGCACACACAACTTATTCTATCCTTCCACTGCAGAGTTGATGTATGATATTGACCATCTTATCTGAGCATTCACATTTCCTCAGGAACATCTGAGGACCATGAGGACTGACTACAACAAGGTATTCTGTCAGAATGACAAAGATTATATAAGTATCTCTATTTTACTTCCTAAATATTTTCTGCCATTCACAAACAGTGAAGATCATGTCTACAGCACTATGCCATAGTCAAAGTTTTACTGTGTTTCCAAGAATGTGGTGTCTATTATGTGGTACAGTAGATGAGAAGAGCTCCTGTCAATACTTCGTAGGCAACAGTCAGCTAAGAAACATCTTTATAATTACAACATTCATCTTTTTTTTTTTTTGAGCCATTGTGCTTGTAAAAGTGGGGAAAAAAATGGAATTCTTTAAGTTATTTTTTTGCAGACTAGCACACTAAAGTAGTAGGGGCATATTATCCTATCTTTGTTTCACATCTGTCTGAAAAATAGGTAAGCATTCTACTAGGAGGATGTTTTTTACTCCCTTCTTTCTCTTTTGCAAGTAGAATCTATAAAAATATTATTTCTAATAAGGTGTATTTCTACTGGGGTCAGGGCACTTCAGATCTCAATATTTATGAGTGAAGTCAGCTAATGCTCATACTATCAACAGTGGATACTTCTTTCCTAAGCAACTCATTTTCTTCTGTATCACTATCAGTCTTGTACAGAAGACTTTACAGATAAATTGTTTTTCAAGCCTAAACACAGTTCTAATTCAACAGTTCACCCCCACAAGAATTATACATGAATTCAAAGTGATTTAGAATTTGGTTGTTGTCTCCACGTAAATAATTGTGAGATTGTCAGTAATTTTTTTTAACTATCATTTTTCATTTGTGAAATTGTTAAATGAATGAAGTTTATGGAAATATGTAAACACCAAATTTTAATTTTTTAATGCCTTAACCCAATCATACTCCAGCAACAACTACTTTGGTCCAGTATACCCAATGCATTTTTCAACAGTGCATCAGTAACAAATAACAAGATCTTTCAACGTGATGCTTATTTTACCCTGAACACAGCAATAGAGGTTTGTGGATCAATAAGAGCTTATGGTTGGTTGTCATAGCTGTCCCTTGCTGTATAAAGTAGCTCTAACTGCTAAGAAAATGCTAAGCTCCAATAGCATGGCAATCCTTGACAGTGTTTTAAGCTACGTGAATAGAAAAATTCCTTGGATATATCTAGGAGAGTAGCAGACCAAAGGCAGTGATGTGAAACGCAGCAGTGATGAACAAGGAAGGAAGGATGAAAAGCACTGAAAAGAAAAAAACACACAAAAATCTGGTAAAGTAGAATGATGGATATTTTTATTTGCCAGGGTTTAGTGCAACTAATCTCTATTCCTTCGAGTGTAACAAGTAAATGAGTATGAAAATAAAATACTTTTAATGAAAGAAATATGATTCTAAAATAACTTCTAAAGAACTTTTTTAGTGGAACAGTTTGGACATAAATTCTCAAACTCACATGTTTTCTTATTTACAACTATTTGATTTCTGTGTGATCAAATAGCCAGGATCATTCTTCAGATATCCTGATGACTTGGAACCTGGCAGCTTGGCAAACTGAAAAAAAAAAAAAAAAAAAAGAAAGAAATTCACTGATGCTGTGTGTATCAACAGTCCAATGCAACTGAAATAGAAGTATCCATTAGGAGCTCTTCATTCCCTTTTTTTCCCCTCCAAACAAAAAAAATGGTCAAACAAAACAGGGTTTTGAATAAAACTATATGCAATTTCACTTTTTCCTCAATCGTTAGCATTTTTTTAGCTATAATATTTTTAGGAGATAAGGCTGCTCCACTCTGGTAAGCACCTATTTCTTTTCTAAGCTTCCCAGTTAAACAGTTCTTTCCTCACCAAACCGTACTCACAAGACCTGACTTTTAGCTTTTGCTAAAACTTGAGTTGAATTCACAAAGGGGTTACCAATGTTATTACCCCAGCAGCTTGCTGTATGTCTATCAGTGAGAATTTCTTCCAGTAAAGTATACTCCAGTAAAGTATACTGAAAGAGCAACTCAGGCAGTGCTAAGGCCCTCAAAGCTTCAAAGTTATCCTACTTTCAGAAGATCCATGGCAGCTGCCCTCAGGACAACCTCTTGAAAGTTTGAACTGATTGTTAAGGAAAAAGGTTAACATTTAAGATCCCAGATCTCCAATTGGTCAACTTTTGTATTATGCCTGCAGTATCAGACAGAGCACAATAGTTGTAAGAAACTAATTCTCAATTGCTTCATCCATCCAATGAACTGGAAGGATGACAGAAGCACATGCATGGAAGAGTTAATATTCCTTTGTAATGTGGTAAGCCAGGGGTAATCATAGCAGGCTGCCCAGATACAGAGCTACTGTTCTGACTCTGGCACAAGATACAGAGAGCTGCAGTACTCTTCTTGCTTGCCTGAATTTTCACTGTGACAAGCCTATTCAATGTAGGATCATCTAAGAATATAAAGCTTCTAGATAGATTAAGCAAAAGTAGGGTTTAATCTCCAAAAGAGAGAAAACAGTCCAGGTAAGTCTTGTTTCTGTGTTTAGAAATCTAAGTTGTAAATTAAGTTTGCTTTCCTTAGATGAGCCTGAAAAGAATAGGATAGCCATTCGGACTTATGTTCTTATGGAACGTTTAGAAACCAGTGCAAAGTAATACACAAATCTTTAGGTCTGGTTTACAGTTGGTTGAAGAAACAACCAGAACTCTATTTCTTTCCATCCTCAGTCATGTCAACACAGGACTCACAGTAAATTAGGTTCACAGGTTGAAAGTCATTTTCTTGACTTTCCTGATCTTTTGTTAGGTATTGCCTGATGCTGCATCAGCATGCTTCTGGCAGATTAACATCTCCTGTGCACAGGGAGAAGTCAATGGAAGAAGATGCTCAGCATTCCTCAGAGTAGAGTTTCCTTACTGGCAATTTGTGTACCTTTCAAAAGATTTTGTTTTTTTTTCAAAATGAGTTTGGATGATCTCACAATAAGTTACACATTCTACAAATGCTGCTACTGAACTGACTTCGCATGGAGAGAATAGTATTAAATATGAGTATGCAATCAGAATCAAACAAAAACAAATGATTGTTGGTCAATGTCCACATAAAGATTGAATGCTTCACTTTCGTCCACCCGGTTCTCTTTTTCTTAGAAATCAGAGTATGCCTGTTTAGCAGAAATAGTTTCAGAACTGATACCACTTGAGGTGTCATTCCATGTCTGTATGTTTCTTTTTTTAAATGATTGTTTCAAAGTTTACCATCACTGATTTAAAGTTATTACATTTTGGAATGGTATCAGGATGAATGGGTACCTACATGTGTTTTGTGTGTTTCGAATAACATCTTAAAACTCAGTGTCCAGTCCAAATAAGTGTATCTAATGACAGTTGCAAATAGAAGTACTCACAAAGATTGTCATTCTAAAAAAAAATCAGCTTATTTTCCTTATTCTTGTTGAGGACAGCGTTCATCATTAATGTATTCAAAACCTCCTCCCAGCAAAACCAAGCCATTTTAATGTTCTGTGATCCTTAAGGACAAAATAAGTTGTATAAATACAATGATCTCGTGGTGATAGATTGTGGAGGAAGAGAAAGCAGCATTGTACATAACAGACCCAGTTCTGCTTTTGCCCTGGCATCTCCCTGCACTGCAGTACTCATCCTATTGCCACCCCGGGGAACACATCCCCACACAACTCACCTCTGTTGCAGCATATGTGCTCTGTGGAATCCCAGCTGCCTGAGCCAGGTAGGCCAGGGAAGTGCAGGTAAAGGATATAGGGATGGGCACCAAGAGCTGCTTCCAGCAGACCCTGAAGCACAGCCCAGCACCCAAACCCATTGCTCTCTGCATCCCCAAGCTTTGCACATAGCATTGCTCGATAGAAGTCCAGGCACAAGACAGAATGGGCTATGCTCTGCCAGTGCCCAAAGCTAAACAGTGAGGTTGGTGTGTTCACAATCCATTGCTCAGTGACATCACAGCCTGTTGTATGTCACCACAGTCCATATGTCCCCACAACACTCACTCCAGCAACAACTGCAGCAGGCTCTGAAGACTGTGATGTGTCTTTCCAGAATTCTATCATGTGCCCCTATGTCTCCCTTTGTTGTGTCTAAAATGTCAACTGAGCTAATTTAGAAATATCAGAGTTTCAAAGAACACTAGACATTTCTTCTCTACTTCTTTTTTTTGCATTTTAAACATGCCTACAAGAGCCGCAGTTTCATAGCTAGTGCTTCAGATATTGCCTAATTTTTTTTATCCTTAATTTGCTATACCTTTCCCCCTCTTTTTTTTTTTTTTTTTTAAACAGGACTATACATTTGATATTAGTGAACAGGTCTTAATTATTCCCTGATTAAGTTAACTCTAATTGGCCTTGAGGTTATGTTTCCTTGGATTCTGCATCTGCAAACTGTAAATTTTTCACTAATACATTACACAGAAATGCTGTCAACCCTTACCTGAATTTTTGTGTTTTTCAGGAATGCTTGCTCAATCCTTTCCTCATTCCCTCTTCTGTGAGCATCACCCGTGCCTTTTTTTTTTTTTTAATCTCTTCAATTGTCAGTTAGGGAATGCTCTTCTTTCTAGAATGAGCAGCTTTCACTGATAACCACTCTTCCTACATCTCTCAAGGAGGGCAGAGGAGTTGAAACTAGATGCTCTTTGAAGGGCCTTTCTAATCAAATCATCCTGTGACCAATTCTGTAACTTCTGGTGTCTTAGTTTCAGCTGGGACAGAATTGTTTTTTTTCCAGAGTGCCTGGTGTGTTGCTATGTTTTTGTTCTAGGAGAAAGACAAGGTTGATAACACACCAATGTTTATAGCTGCTGCTAAGCAGCATTGTACAGAGCCAAGGCCATTTGCAGTGAAGGACCCAAGAAGCTGGCAGGGAACAGAACTAGGGCAGCTGACTTAAACTGGCCAAAGGGATATTCCATACCATAAGGCATCATGAGGAAGGAGTTTTAAAGGGGGTGGGGGTATTCATCTTTCTCTTCTACTGCTCTAGCAGCTAGCTGGCCATTGGTTGGAAGGTGGTGAACAATTGCTTATGCATCACTTGTTTTTACTATATACACATATATAAATGTATATAACATTATCCTTTTCCTTCTGTCTTAGTAAATAGTTTTATCACAACCCATGAGTTCTACTTTTTTTTTCCCCCTGATGCTCTCTATCATCCCACTGGGATGGGGGGAAGTGAGCAAAGGACTCTGTGGTGATAAACTAGCTACTTGTCAGGTTAAACCACAACAATTGGGTGGGCTGGTAAAACAATTGCTCAGTAACTGAGGTGTTTACTGGAACAATTGATAGTCTGTGATCTGTAGCAAGGACTTGAATCTTGCCATAAAAATGCCTTTATGCTTAGCCTGCTTTCAAGTGACAGAGTTTCATTTGTTGAAGTAACACACTTAAGCAAACTGAAATTAACAGTAGTGTAAGTTATTTTGTATCTATCAGTGCTATTAATTTTGGTTAAATAGCTACTACTCTTGCTCCTCTCATAGATTTCTCTACAATTAATGAACTATATTTTTATGTGCCCTGACATGCTTTTGTATCTTTGCTAACATCAAGATCAACTTCATTTAAATGATCTCTGGCAAATATTTGTCCAGCCCTTAAATCTCCTAATATACATCCAATTATCTCCTGAGAGAACCTAATGCAACATTGCTAGCTTTCTTATTTTTAACCTAAAATTTCCTTGTTGCCCATTGCTTATCCTTATTCACTAGCAACAACAATAACAATTTATTCTCTTTTGTGTTTGCAACCACTTGAAAAGATCACAAGCTGAGACTAGAGACAACTGTAATCCTTCCATCTTCTTAAAATAACTACAGATCTTCCACTTTTAATAGGTCATGTTTTCTCAGTGCCTGATCATTTCCGTTGCTGATCACTCAGAGGGAAGAATAATTGGCACAGAAAACACAAGGGTAGCCAAGAAGTTATAAATGGAATGGCATTAATAGCAGGCATGCACTGAAAGATACCAGTTGATTGTTAAGCTAATTAAAAGTAATGGTATAGAGACAAAAAAAAATGTGTACTGGCTCAGTGTTAACTGGTTATGTCAAAAATATAATGAAAATTAATTTCTACTACTTCAAATGGTCTAAATGTTGATTAAATTGCCTTTAGATGCACCCAAATCAAGGTTTGTTATAGAAATTATCTGTAGAGATTTATTCTCCTCCTTATGAACATGTGTTTACCTATAAATAGCTGTCAGAGAGGTCTGAAGAAAATCAAAATTAACAGGGAACAAAGAAGAACGTGTCTCTAAGGTGACAGGCACACACTGCAGTGTGAAAATAATAAACTATTTCAGTAATTATTCTCTTAATGATTTCTTATGAAAAAGAAGGCAGGGAAAAAGTCAAACCACGTGAGTGTATAGGAAAACTGAATTATTACCACTGGAAAACATAGTCTAGGATTACCCTGTTTCACTTCATTGTGAATCAAATACTTCAAAAGAGTCACTAAAACTCTCTGTATAATAAAACAATGGCTCTACCATTCAGAATGAAAAACCAAACCAGAATTAAATACTTGGAGGTGTGTCTTATGGAAATGCTAGATGCTATTTTTGTTTATTTCTACTCCATTCAGATATTTCAAAAGCTTTTTAGCTTGCACATCTAACAAAGAGGTCAACAATGAGCACAAAATAACAAAGTTTAGTAAATAGCTTTAATAAAATGTAATACATCAAATAGCAGGCTAATATATATCAAATGTGTTAGTCCTCTGCACCACTACATACTTAGATTTTAAGCACAGAACAAAAGGAACAAGCAAATCAGTCTCTCAGGTAACTTCCTGTTTGATTTACAAAATGGATGCCAAGATACCTCTATATCTTCAGTGAATCATATCAATCATGCCTTACTGTTCTGCTGGAGATTTACTGTTCTAGTCTTTTTAAAAATGCCACAAGTTGGCAACTATTTAATCAGTTTTTATGAAATGCCAAATTTCACTTCCATAGAAGAAACATTAATAATCCCCACTGCCAATCATTGGCATCCAGAATATTGACAGAAATGCTGCTGTGCATTGGAAGTAAAACTACAAGGAAATACATAAGATAAGAGGAAAGGTAACAGCAATATACATGTAACGCTGAACATTAGAGTGGTTTACGGTATGCTGTAGGCACTGAATGACATGCCAGTGTTGCGTTCTGCAAGAACGCTGCATAAAGTAGATACACAGTTAGACAATAATACTTGGAAAACCCAAAAGAGCAAAACAGCCGACAGAAAGCTGCAATATCATCCTCTGATTCTACATGTCATAGCCAACCTCAGTCTTTAAGAGCCTGTAGCACTTAAGCGTATGGAGACAAAGTGTGGCTCTATGCAAACATCATAACAAGTAAGAAATATGCCTTAATGATGAGGAGTAGCAATTAGTACTTTAGAAAACAAGTTTCTGAAGTGTAGGCCCTGAGTTTGCAATGTTTCTCAGAGCAAAGATGCTCATAGCAGAAAAAATTAAGAGATCTTTTGAATGTTTTTTTAAATATCCTTTAGACAGCAGAACTAAAAAGCCTTTCTCACTTTCAGCAGTCTGCAGCTATCTACTCTGCAGTAGCCATTCCACTAGTTTGAGCTGTGCTTCTAAAGTTTGTGAGTATATTTTATCACATCCAAAGCCATCCTTACCAGAACTTAATCATAAAGAGCTAAAAAACAGTTTTCTCTTTAAGAAGAAAGCGTAGGCTTCTATTTCACTGTATCTACAGGCTACAAATGATAGCTTTTTCAAATAGCAGGTAAAATATTTGAAAATTCCGGTTAATTTTCATGGAACAAAACCTTGTAAGTTTTACATTCCCCTGCAAAAACATGTTTCCCAAATTCCACTGGCACTAAAACAGCCCTTATGATGATTTCCTTGAGAACTATGGACACTTTGATCCCAGGCAACTGAGTACAGCATGTCTGAAAGCTGGTACTCCTGAGGCTTTCTGCTTCCTGTCAGCCCATCAGGATTCCAACTGGCAGCAAGGCAGAGTGCTTCTGCAAGATGTCTAGTTTCCTTGTGGAAATTTACCTAAAGTAATGCGCTCCTTTAGAACCCCAAAATTGACAATCCCTGACAACTTGAGCATTGGTATTTGGACACGGTTTGCCAAATTGTTTCTCAGATACAGATTGCAAATTTATTAGAAAGAGCTCATAATATGCTTGTTTATAGCAGATTAGTTCCTCCCAGGTATGTCTTTTGACCTGTCTGCAAGCGTAGGCTGGGTTTCATACTGCATCCTTCACAGTCACAGTGCATCAGAAGTCACGCACTCTTCATACACTCAGAGAGACCTAGCCTTAGAGGGGCACGCTGAGAATAGAAATGAGCACATGGGAAACCTAAATCACATTTTGCCCAAGACAGCTCAGAGCTGAAACACAAAAACAGCAACACTCGGGTTTCCCAGTGGTTTCATCCTACCTAGGGGTGAGACAATTTATAAAATCTCTAGCAGCATTTCAGGCAGCTTTGCTATAGAGAATGAACCTCACTCACACTTTGTACAAGACACATCCCCTAGCATTTTATAGATCATTTACCTCATATATTAGTGTAAGATTAATAAGTATACAGATGTTGTAAAGTATTAGATGATCAGTAAAAATACAAAGAAATTAGGCTTAATAAAATTACCATGTTGGAAAAGATGATCAAAGATAAACAGAAAATACTCACTAGTGTTGAAAGCTTACCATAAACTTCACAAGGAATGATCTCCAGAGAGAGATTCTTCCTCAGGGGCAGTCAGCCCTTAAAAGGGGTCTAGGAGAGGTGGAGCCAGGCTCCACCTCTTCTGATCACACAGGTGAATTGCCTTCACCTGTGCTCCCAGGGCTGACTCAGTGCTTGCCTCAGGTGGTCATTTAGAGATTCAGGCTGTGATCCAACAGTTCTCCTACAATTAGTAATCTGAATTTAAACAAGTAGTCATATATAGACTAGATTCTTTATTGACTAAGTGCACTGTTCAAGGTGGACAGTGAACTGCTAATTAGAAAAATACCTGTTCTACTAGTCTTGGCAAAGGGCAACATAACACAGAAACAGCACTGTTGGTGTTGAAGTACTAGCTCCTTTCAATCAGCTGAAGTTTTAATATCAAATTAAACAGAGAGGAAAATTTTACTTTATATGTACTGTGTATTGTTTCTTTCTGTACTAGTATATTTTGCAATATTTCTTAGGTTAAAGCAGATTTCTAGAAACAAACTAGCAAGCATTCACCTGAGTGTTACGTATTTGAATTATAATGCAGCAGATTCTGCAGATGTAGGGGAATTCCACCGAATCAAAAAATACTGATTCAAGTCCTATATCACATATGTAGGTAGCTGAACATAGCTTATTTGAGTATGTAGTGATGCTGGGATGAAATAAATACACTTATGCATGAAATGCATTTGAATCTCACACTGAATCTTAAGTATATTTAATTTGAATGTGAAATTAATCATTGAGCATTGAAATATCTCTGGTTTTATTGTCTCTAATTTGTAAAAATCAATAACAATACAGCCCAACAACAGTTTTTGTATCCCAGATCATCAAATATATTTTCCATACCAACAATATTTCTGCTATGTTCTAAGCATGTGGAAGAATACAAAAGCACAAAGCTAAATAGCAAGTGCAGTTCTGTAGTAAAATAGTACATATGTGAAGAGGATTGATTTAGCTTCTACGTGGAAAATCTATCAATTTTAAAAACTCTTATACATATTAATGTAGTTTTTTTTTTTTTCCTTTTTGCATTGAATTGTAAAGTAGATTATAATGAGAAAATGACTCAGTTATCCCCACTTGTGCTATATTATCTGCTGTGGGATGAAGAAGGAGTTGATAATGAATATATATATATATATTACATATATATATATGCATGTAATGTGGAGGATTTGACGTGGGATTTAGATACAGCATGGGCCTAGTGCTGATCACCTGTCTCAGGCTGAATTTCACCCATAGCACAGATGGAAGTATTAAGTATGTGAAAGCAGCAATTCCTTTGAATAATTGATGGATTCTTTGAGATTTTTTTAAATTGAATCTATTTATTGGTGAGTAGCAAGAACCTAAAATTTTCTTCCCTCTCTATAGATGACTTCAGACAGGTGCTTTGGAAAGATTCCTTAATCTTTGTGCAGATAAAAACTATGATGATATCTAGCTGCAGCAGGTCAGGCTTTTCCAGAAAACTTTCGTACACTCCCTCCTTCCTTCTATACACAATAGTCAAACTCAAAGAAATCCACCAAAACAGTTTATTTAATCACAGAGCTATTTAAGAGAAACAAAGAAAAGAGAAACTGATAAAATATTTTTGTGAACTTTTTAAAATACACTGAATCAATTAAGGATTTCACAAATAACATTTCATTTCAAGTTATACCTAAATATCACATATTTTGAGTTGAAAATTCCTTGAGAAATTGTTAGGGTTTTTAGTTTCAAGTACTTTTTTTTTCCTAAAGCAATTTCTCTTTCATAGTAAATGAGCAGTTAGAATTACTTCCTAATTGATCCAAAGCATTTTTCCTGCTTTTACTATTGCAGAATCATAGAATAGCCTGGATTGAGAAGGACTATAATGATCTTTCGGTTTCAACGCCCCTGCTATGTGCAGGGTTACAAACCTCTAGACCAGGCTGCTCAGAGCCACACCCAACCTGGATTGTTGATCTTGTTGTGGAAACATTACAGAAACACGCACAAAATCTAGTTTTTTCCTCACAGTTTCATTTCTTAATGCTTAGTTATTCCAACCTGATCATGTAATTTTCTGCTGTTGCAACATATTCTGCTTTTGTTGCATCACTTACTTCATCACATATGAATTTTATTTTCACAGCGGAGGACTGGCTACAGATCTTACTGAAGTAGTTCTCCACAAACACTATCCTGATTTTCTCTAGGGTTTCCTGTACTTTCCTTTGAAGTCAACTTGTTTTGTTTCTAAAGTTTACCAATATCAATAATTATAATTCATCAAGAAATTAGTTAAATGTATAAGAAGAGATAATCGATTATGTTTACTGGTTTGGAATGGGACGCATCTATATACTTCTAAGTTAAAGCCTCCAGAAAAAAAGAAAAAACAGACAACAAAAAAGCCGCTTTCTGAAGATTTCACTGGTTTTTGCCACCCACTCTGCTATTCTTTCATCAGTCATATTCTGGATTTGGAGAGACTCTTAGCAACAGCAGCAAACAAGAAAATCTGTTACTCTTGGATATGGACTCCTCAAAGAGTACATAGAAAAGATGAAGAAAGTACAGGAGTGATCTGTCACCCACATATTCCCACAATAAAACCAAGCAACATAGCTTTGGTTTCTTTGTTCTGGCACCAGTGTTCAAAACCATCAGCCAGACATTCTACTAACTTCAATAAGCCATCGACACAAGTGCCAACACTGACAGAGGGTGAATCATAGGCAAAAAGCTCTAGCATCTCTGCTTAAAGGGTAAGTCTTTGCAAACTGGAACTGTTCAATCTTTATCATCATTTCTCAATGCACTGGAAAATATTGTTGCATAAAACAAGTTAAATGAAAAGTGTGTGGATATGTTCTATGATAGTGTTGAGCAAAAGTATCCTTGCTACAATGCTATCATTAAATAGATTGATAATGACAAACATCACTGGCCCTTCAAATTTGGACAAAATACTCAAATTCCTTGATAGATGTAAGGCTCTGGTTATGTCTCCATCAGATATTCTAGTCTCTTCAATGAATATTTACTGGACTTCCATGGCAAGGATAAGATTCTTGTATTTTAGTTTCCAAGTCTTCAAGGATCAGTTCACGTATTAGTTAGGTTTTACTATCAACTGTAGCAGTGTTGAGTGACTAAGTTAAAAAAAGAAGGTGATCTCTAACTCTTACTGACCACATAAGTACTGGCAATGTATTAAAAAAGTCTTGCCTTCTTTATCCTTTGTACATGATCAGCTGGCTACAGATGACTGACTGCATGTAAATACAGCAAGATATTTTAAGATTTTTTTTCACATTGTCCTTAAGGTGTGAATAGTGGGTCCTTGTTGAACTGCTCAGACACCAATAACGTTTAAATACCATTGCTGCAAAGACAATTGCTGTTCTCTAGTCCTTGATTTGCATGAGCCTGTCCCGAATGTTCCCACGACATCTGCTTAGCAGAGCTGATCAAGAATATTTCAAGAAAAGTTTTCTATGCCAGAAAATATCTCTGCGAATACTTTCATAAGGGATCAGGACATACTCTGAGACCTGTGAGGAAGATTCAGAGTACTAATATCACAATAGTTTATATACACACCCACATAGCCCATCTGATTTCAAACAACAGATTAAACCTGGAACACTCACAGTGGAGCAAGTGCATTGATACTTCTGAGTCAACAGGCATTCTAGATTATATCTTTCTCTTTTTTATTGATCTTTCTCCCCACGCATTTAAATGACCTTTTATTTTTCTCCAAAAGAGAATTAAAAATTTCAAAATGTAGGTATCTCTCAGCCAGTACTCCTGTCCCTCTTTCCCTTACATGGAGGAGTGAAGGATTTTCTGTATAATTTCTGTCTGTGGTCATCTAAACAAGAAAGGTTGAGAACTGGGCTTGTTTAACTTGGAGAGGTGAAGACTCTGGGGGGACCTCATTGTGGCCTTCCAGTACTTGAAGGGAGTATATGAACAGGAGGGCTAATGACAAAGAGGAATGGTTTTAAACTAAAACAGGGGAGGGTTAGGTTAGATATTAGGAGGAAGTTCTTCACTCAGAGGGTGGTAATGCATTGAAACAGGTTGCCTGGAGAGGTTGTGAATGCCCAATCCCTGGAAGCATTCAAGACCAGGCTGGAAGTGACTCTGGGCAGCCTGGTCTAGTGGTTTGCGATCCTGCACATAGTGGGAAGGGGGGGGGAGAGGGGGGGAACAGGGGGATTGAAACTAGATGATCATCCTCCTTTTCTGGCAAATGTAGATAAAGCTTTCCTGACTCCACATGGGCAAGGAAATATAACTTCGTACATAATTTCTTTCTTGTCACCCTTTCGCTCTGGCAGAAATGACCTTGTAAATTTTGTAACTTCCTCTGATTAACATTTAAGGCATTGTTTACAACTGTGTACATAACTTATCTAATGTCATCAAAGATTTGAGGGTTTCTACATTATGGCAGCTTATGTTCACAAACATGCTTCAAATAACAGTTTTAAAAAAAACTGATTTCAAATCATAACCCAAAATTCATTGAACTGCTATAAACCAACATTGTAACCAAATATCTTGGCCAGACCAAACTAGAAAACAAACAAAACCCACAACCCAAACCCAATAATTTTGTTGGCTTTAATACCTTTGGAATGGGACTAGACATCCCACCTGCAATTCATAGAACTTCCTACTTGATGTCATTGAGGATCAGCTGTTAACTGGAAAATAAATTTTGCAAAGGAGCTGTAAGACACAAAAGCTAGCATTTTCAGACATGGAAACCCCAAGTCATGATATTAATACATAAGTATTTTCAGAAATGTTTACTAACAAAACCCATGAAACAGGACATCTCTGTTCTGAGCTGAGATTTTCAAAACCCCTTAATCTAACTCTAGAATTCATATAAAACATTAAGTTATTAAACCACAGTGCATGATATTTACAGTACTAGAAATGATACAGGATCCTGTGAGCTTTCTTCTTGAGTGGTCAGAAACAGCACTTGACAAGACTGAGCAGCTCAGCAGATTTCTCACATCTAAGCATTGCTGACATGCACTAATGAGGCACACCTTTGACTCTTCCTTTCTGCTCTATAGTATGGATACAGCCTGTGCTCCAATCTGTGTTCTTAAAAGTATTTCAGCATTTTACCCAGTGACTGCTTAATGTAGAACAAACAGAATGTGCTCAGAGAATTGTTAAAATACAGAATTTCCTTCTTTAAGTTAGATGACAGAAAATTCCCTACAGACTTGATCTCTGGATTCTTTTGTCTCTCTGGCTCACTGAATATTACAGAAAATAAACAGCTTCTCACAGACCTGCAGATCGCCACGGTTCAAAAGCTGTCCAGTGCCTTACAGGCAGGGTAACCTTCCAGGCTGAACAATGTAGAAGTTTGGAGCCTGTGTAGATGAACAAGTGAGGTGAACTCAGACAAGTGATGTTCTTGATGACTGCTCTTACCACTGGTGCATCAAAGGGGGTCGGAGAAGATGGAGAAGATCCTCTGTAAGTTTCCTCTCCTCTGAGGTGGGGATACAAATAAAAAATAAAAGCATAAAAGACATACAAACAAATAAGAGCAGCTGTATCCTTTTTGAAGGCTCTGCTTGAAAGAGAGGATTCAGGGCAGAGAATTCCCCAAATATAAAGAGCTGCTTCCTGCTACATGTAAGGTGGCACCAAAGCCTCTGAGAGAGCAGAGTGTGATATAAATCCCTATGTGTCCTCAGTGAGTTATTTTTTGTTATCTCGGGGAGCTCCGTGTTCTGAGATGTCTGACATCTGTATCCTCAGAGGGGAACACAGTTCTCAGATTCAGCTCAGATGTCAATGCCATTTTGGTTTCAAAACCCCATTTTGTAAGTTCAGTGTAAAATCTAAACTACTTCACAATACAAATTAATCCTAATGCAGACTGTGTTCCTAAATCAAAGAATCAAAACACCCACAAACGACATGTAGAAACTTCTCTCCCATCCCAGATTGCCAGCATGCTCCAGAGACATTTAAAAATCCATTCCTAATTTAGAAATCTTAATAGCTGATTGGTTTTTCAGAAGTACTGACTACTGGTGACTCAATATTAAAAATCTTTGCTGCTTAAATGGACTTCCTTAGAAATCTCTTTAAAGGTAAACTTGAACCTTATGCAGGTAATTTTCATGAATGTACAGAAACTTGTTTTTGCATTCATAAATTTTATGAAAATTCAGAGTAGATTACACTCCACAAAAGCAATTTCTTGTGTAGCAGACACAGAAGGTGGCAAATAACAGCTTGAGTAAGGTACACTTTCATGTGGAACATACAGAATACCCATACTTGCATACACAAATGGACAACAAGATTATTTGAAAAGCTTATGGAAAATAGATACAGTATTGATTATTATTTGCATGCAATACAATTTTTTATTTAACCTCATTGCTGCTCTTTTAAAATGGTATAGCTCTAAGTGTTTACAATGTATTTCCTCTTACATTGACTTATCTCTGTTGTATTATCTGGTCTGTATCAAAGGAATCAAATGTAAAAGTCAGAATTTAGTTTGATGCGTCACTTTTTCTTATGTCTCATCGTAGTATCAATGTGTCTTTAAATACATAAGCAAATCCTTTATTCCTAACACAGAATAGTGTGATTTTGTATTACTATGGTCTATTGTTGTTGAAACTCTCCAAAATCACTGTTCTTGGAATTGTGAAGCTGACTGCCGTTGGCATTCTTGGCCACTTGGGCACACTGCTGGTTCATGTTTAGCTGAGCAAAGTTTCAGCCAGCACCCCCAGGTCTGTTTCCTCTGCACAGTCTTCCAGGCACTTTGCCCCAAGCGTGTAGCATTGCCTACAGTTGTTGTGGCAAAAGTGCCGGAGGACTCAGCACTTGGTCTTGTTGAATATCAACCCACTGGCTTCAGCCCAGCTATCCAGCCTGTCCACATTGCTCTGTAGGGCCTTGCTACTCCCAGTCATATCGATGCTTCCTGCTAACTTGGTGTCATCTGCAAACTTACTGAGGGTGCACTCAATCCCCTCATCCAGGTCATCAATAAAGATATTGAACAGGATAGACTCCAATACCAACCCCTTGAACACCACTCATGACTGGTCTTCAGTTGGATTTAAATCCATTCACCACCACTCTCTGGGTCCAACCATTCAGCCAGTTCTTAACCAAGCAGTGACTGTCTGTCCAAGCCCTGGGCTGCCAGCTTCTCCAGGAGAATACTATGGGAGATAGCATCAAAGGCTTTGCTGAAGTCTAAGTAGACTACGTCTAAAGCCTTTTCCTCCTCCACCAGGTGAGTCACTCAGTCATAGAAGGGGTCAGGTTGGTCAAGCAGGATCTGTCTTTCATGAAACCATGCTGGCTAGGCCTGATCCCCTGGTTTTCTTGCACATGACATGTGATCTCCCTCAAGATGATCTCCTCCATAACCTTCCCTGGCACCAAGGTCAGGCTGACAAGCCTATAGTTCCCCAGATCCTCCTTATAACCCTTATAGCTGGGAGTCACATGACAAGAATCCAGTCCTCTGGGACCTCTCCAGTTGACCAGGAATGCTGAAAGATGATTGAAAGTGGTTTGGCTATCACCTCCACGAGCTCCCTCAGCACTCTTGCATGGATCTCATCAAGCCCTATGGAACTGTGGTATTCCAGATCGAGTAGTAACTCTGTTTCCACCTTAATCATGGGGAGTTTATTCTGCTCCCCATCTGATACTTTCAGGACAGTGGGTAGAGTACCCCAAGGATAACTGGCCTGACTTTTAAAGACAGATGTCAAGAAGGCATTGAGAACCTCAGCCTTTTTCTTATCCTCAATGGCCACGTTTGCTGCCATATCCAGTAAAGAATGGAGATTCTCCTTTGCTTTGTTCTTACTGCTAATATACTTGTAAAAAAATTTTTCACTTTTATCCTAATGGTCAAGTGGAGCTCAAGCTGGGCTTTTGCCTTTCTAATTTTCTTTCTGCACATGGATTATTATTCCAAAATAGCTTAGCTTTTCTAGGCAAAGCACTCTATCCCTACCAGAACTTCTTTGCAGTTCAAATGATTCATTCTGAGAAAGAAAAAAAAGATTTTGGGGGGCTATCTTTGTCCATGCTCATCTTCCAAAAGGAAGTCTTAGTGAAAAGCAAAGTCAATATTGGATTAATTTGATGCTTGCTTAAGTGGAATCTCTGAAGTTAAAAAACTGCTGAGTAATTTAGGAACACAAATCCCACCACCTTCCAGTGAGATTTAAATTTCTAAGGGAGGAAGATGCTTTGACGATTACGACAGAAAAAAAAAAAAAAAAATGGAAAAGAAAAAAAAAAGACTAAATTCTTTCTGAAATAAGCAAATAAAGTTCATTCTATGGACAAAAGGTCCATAGACTTTTTGGCTACTTCTCCTTTTATCTTTCTGCTACCAAAGAAAACAGATTTCTCTTCATGAGAGAACACACTTCTGTTCTGAGGGAGGATCACTGAACAGAAGGTCTATTATTTAACCTTTTCATGCTAGCTTGCAAGCACAGCAGCGTAAGAGAATTATGTTCTGCAAAGGAATTTTCTATGGGCACAATCTGTGGATGTGTACAAAAGGGACCTTCTTTCTTTATTCTTTTGTCATCTATGGCTAGGATTGAAATAGTACAGCTCTGCATCTCCTCCCATAGTTTCATTTGGTAATATGAAATAACAGAGCCTAGAATAAATGAGTAGCTCTTTTTTATTTTTTTATTTTATTTTATTTTTTTTAAGCTAAATGAAATTAAAGCAAAATAACTTTGCTTTTAGATAAATAAGGGCACAAGAAACAACATGAAATCTAGATAGCAGAATGCCCAAACACTTGCGGACTTCTTCTAATCTGGGTACAAAAATCCCTCATAAAAAACCCTTATCAGTTTTAGGCTGTGGTGTTAGAAACAGAAGTAATTGTCTCAATGCTGACAAGTTGCCTTTCTTGTTTACCTTTCTGTACTTTCAGGGGAAAGGGTGATAAGCAGATTCTATCTCACTCTTCTCAGATTACTCTAGCAAGAAGCTGGGATTAAGTCCCTTGGCGAGAAAATCCATTAGAAATTCAGTGTATGGTTTACTTTAGATAATGCAGGAATTTGGTTTGCAGGAGTTAAGTTCCTCTTATTTCTTCCTGAATCTTTCATAACCAGGAGATAACATAATACCAACTCAATTAAAAGTTTAAAAATATATGTTGTAATGAAAAGTGTGAATCTTGGCATTAGGGCTCATCAGAAATTTTAATTATTTAAACACGAACAGATTTTTATGAGAAATGGAGAAAAATTTTCCTCTATGTTTGAGCAATTAACTATTTTAAAAAGAAAGATATGGTGAAAACAGTAATTTCTTCCCCTCCAAACTTTAATTTGGATTTATCATCTGCTTGCAAACAGAATAGATATAAAGAATGAGGTATTATTTTTAACAAGCTTTGTCCGTCAAATTAAGTCAGTTAATTCACAGTTGATCTAAAATTTTACATTTGGAGAAAAGGCTTAACGTGTCAATTTATACATTTTTCTTCCCAAGTGGAGGAAAAGCTTTCATTTTTCATCTCTGCCCATTGGATAAAATCCAGCTAAAATTTTCATGTTAACACTTGGAGGCCACGGCACAGGCTCTGCCAAAAACATTTACATCTCCTGAGATCTGAAGGAAAATAGAAGAACCTTTATAGGAAGTTAATCCAGATTGAAGTTCTATGAAAAAATATTGATTATGAAAGAATGATTGAGGAGACTTGCTAGTGTGACCTGATGTATGAACTGTAAGTGAACTTAGTCTCTGTATGGAGTTGGTAAATATGCTGACAAGGTATGTTGAGGTGGTGAGAAACAGATCTTTTGGAGCTGAGAATCCTTTCCTTTCTTTCTTAAAATCTATGCTGTTGTTTGTTACCACTGAAATGGCTTTTGCCTCACATTGGTTCCAATTAAGTCTGATCTCAAGACAGCTAATTTCCATCAATATATTCCATGTTATTATTATTATTAAGTACACAGGGGCCTGGACTGAGTATGCCCCTGAAGTCTGTGTTCCCAGGTGAGAAAACTGCTGCTGTAGCCCAGGGTGCTCTTTCACTATCCTAATCTAGGAGTTTCTACAGCCAGCAGACTGACAAGAGATGCTACATAGAAGAAGGGAAATAGAAGCCTCAGCAAGGGTCTCCCTGCTCTGCTTGGAGATTGATCTGTTCCTGTGGCCCTCACACATTGCCCTGGATCATTTCTGGCTGAGATTCAGCCCTTCCCCTGCCTAGGATCTATTGTGCCAGGCCCAACAACATCCTGACTGGGGAGCTGCCTTTCTGGTCAGGTCTGGCGATTGTGGCTACAGCAGAGGACGGCTGGGCTGTGGCTAACCTGGCACCGCCCCCTTTCTGGGATTGTAGGACAGGCTGTTCAGGGAAGGAGGCAACTCTCCACCCAGCCCATTGCCAGGTCTCCTAATGCTTTGCTGGTGGGTCTCTGCTTACTGGCTCCTTGGCAGCCCAGGGGCAAGCAGGCATAGAATCTCAGATGCTCGTGATTCAGACAGAAATCAAGTCTACCTGCCTTCTTTCACCTATCTACTTTACAGCCTACATGGATTCCTATTCAAATACCATTAAAGCTCAAATATTGAATTATTCAGTGTAAGCAGATTTGTGAAACACAAACTTCAAGACTGATTATATACTGACTACACCTGACTTATGGAAAGAATTTAAATGTTAGTTCATATGCAAATCCCTACAAGAAACTCAGTTTCATAAACCATACCATTAAAAAAAAAAAGTGTTAAAATGTTTTTCTTCCACTTTCCACGCATAGTAAAGTGAGAAATAAACAAATGCTTAGCACTATATAGCAAACTTTTAAATAATAATGGGAAATAAACATTTGGAAACATTTATATGACAGCACTGAAAACCACGTGAAGATTATCTGGTGGGAAAAAAAACAGCCAAAGAACATAAATGATGCCTTTAGGAAGGGAGAATGTGTTTTTATGAAGAAAAGCACTTGAGTTATCTGAATTTCTAAACAGTACAGTCATGTATATACACAGGAAAAAGTTCTTCGTTAAAAATCTATGGTATATTATAAGAAAAAAAGGCAAATACAGAACTAAATTTTGAAAATATTCAGATTGAATAAACTGCAACAACTCCTGTATGTATGGGAACTGCTGAGTCACAGCCTGAACCACTGATTGATAACCTGGGGAAAGGACCAGGTCAACTCTGGAAGCACAGATGAAGGCAATTCAGCTGTGTGACCAGAAGAGGTAGAGCCTGACTGCATCTCTCTTAGAACCCACTTAAGGGCTGACTGCCACTGGGGAAGGATCTCTGCTTGGAGATCTCTCCCTTGTGGTGTTCTTCCTGTGAGCCTAGGTCTTTGGAGATGGGTGATCACCTTTCCTTTTGTAATACCATCTAATTTGTGCTAATCTCTCTGATTGTAGCACCATCCCATCCACACCAATCTTTCTAGTTATAACACTGTGTTAGCGTAGTGTGTAAAATGAAAGGCTTGCATCTTTGGGCACGCTGCAGCTGTGTTTTTAAATTGATTAGAATAGATTAAATATTTATGTTGGGATACCCATTTATTTATTTATTTGTAATATTTCAGAGGGTTGAGTTCAGAAGATACCTACACAAACCAGAGCTTAACAGACTTTCAAAGGTGTAAACTGCACATAAGCATCTGCAATATTCTTCATCTAAATAACAGAAAATCATCCATGAACCTACATAGCAACAGCAGGTCTTTATTTTATTCTATTTGTGTTTCTATTGCCACCCAAAAATTGTGAGGTATTTTCTGTTACATCCTAGATACTATACATGAAAGACGATAATAATTTTATTATTCTGTTCTATCCTACAGTTTCTTGTTATTTCTACAACTGTTTCTTAGTAGGTTGAAATACTACAGGCATAATTCATTCATGAAGAAGTAATAGTACAACTAAAGTATTTCCCACCAGGTGAATTCACTATTGTTGAGTCATACCTTGTCTCAAAACACAATCAAAAGCAGGGCTTAAATCTGTTAATGTACTGAGATCTTCACTGAATTATGCACACATTTCCTCATATGAGGATTCAGTGTGATAAAATGTGGCTCTAATGACCAACAGTTAGCAAGAAGTATCCTCTTACCGGCAGGTATTCTTTTTATATGGATATTAATATCCTATTATCTAGATAGTACTGCTTGTAAATTGTGTTCAAAGCAGATGTTATTTTAATGGGAAATTGCTTGCTTGCTGACTAAGAGAAAGGATTGCCAGAATTCGCTGTTAAGAAGTGTTTGCATTGCTCCATCTTTAGTGTTAGAATTAATCCTTCTTTTGTTTTCTAACTGGAAGCCAAAGTAATTACGCAAGAAGAACTTGGTATGCAACTCATACCATTACTTTGAAATGGTGCCAACTCTAAAAAGGCACCAATGAATATGAAGAAGTTTGAATGCTTTTGAGGATCTTCTCCCTGTGTCCTCTGACACTTAGAAGATCATGCTCAGAGTTTCACAACAGAACCTATAGGCCACTGAAAATCCTGAGCCTCATTTTACTAGGCATTGTCCATGCAGTATGACACTAACTGGATAAGCTCACAAAACTGTATCACAGTCATTATGTTAAAAACACAGTTTAGCCAGCAACTCTGGACCAGCAACATCCATAGAGTAAATGGGAGTCTGCTATAGTCAGACAACAGTTGGACAGAGCTTTGTCAACTTAGTTTACATCATTCAGATAAATGAGATACCAGCCCTTTTGATAAAAAATTGTCATTGACTTATGCTTATTTTTTACTATCAGAAATTTTTGTGAACAATTCTGTCTTAGAAATCTCCCAGTCATATACCATGCAAGGCACTGCTTCCATAATCTTTGGATCAGTATGTGATGGAGTAACAGTAGGTCATTAACTCCTTCTGGATTCATTCAGATTGATTAATTTTCTGCCTGACCACTGTGTTAAAAATGATTTATTCCACAGTAATACAATTACTGCTGTTGTGCAAGAAATTGAGCTATGGCCAGCATATGTTTGGCTTGTGGATTCATTGATAGGATCAAAAAGACTGAAGATGCTTCAGTTGGCAGGAGCTTACACTATAATAAAGTAAGCGTGACATTTGCACCTCAGCTTTCTCATTCAGGTGGAGAAGTGGTCCCAACATGGAATGTCTCTGGCAAGTTACTGAATAGGTTTATCTTTTGTTTACCTACATGCAAAATAAGCACAGTAATAGTTACCCCTTGGGGATTTTATCTTGTTTGCAGCACAACCTTTTAACATTTTACATAGGAGACTCTGTGGGCACATATTAAAAAGGACCCTGAGGAAAACAGAAGGTGTCAGTGACTGGAATAATACATTATTTCTGTTATTTTTGTTTTTTGTTTTCTAAACCTTGTGGAATTTCTCATTCTCTGTCTGTATATAGTATTTCCATGGAAGGAATGACAGTCTTGAATTAATCATGAATAGGGTCAAGCCTGAGATACCTAGAATTTTGCTAGCTGATGAGAATGGCAAAATAATGCTATTATTTAGAAACTCAATATCTTCCTGAATCCAGGTGAAATTTCATAAAAGTCAACAGCTAACCTATCAATTAGAAAACTGAAACAACATAAGTTGAAAATATATCTGGATTCATTAAAAAAAAAAAAGAATGATAGGTATAGGAATGAGTTTAAAATTTTCTGAGGAATAACTTCTAAATAAGGAAGAAATATCCTGAGACCACTTTGTTTACAATTTAAAAGGGGGCTGACAAATCCACTTGCTTACTGTATCAAAGTTATATTTTTCAAATGATGTCCTAAGTGTTGAGGGATTATATAGATTCTAGTTCCCTGTCCTATGTATAAGTATATTCTTAGGGTCAAGAACTTACATTGGACAGATAGATGTGATAGAGTAAGTAGTAAATCTTCAGTGGAAAGAAATATAAGCATCTATCTATCTATCTATGTATTTATATACATATTTAACACATTTAACACAATCAACTTGTGGCAGTTCTGGACTCCAGCGAAGGGTGAAATAAAGGGAAGCTTTGCTATTGATTACAATGGGACAGTAATTTCTTGACCTGTTTTCTGCTGTAACCAGGATTTAATAGCAAATTCTCTTTGAAAAGCTCCCTACTTTTTCAAGTCATAGTGATTTCCACTAATTAGAGTTTAGAAAATAACCAGGAGTTTTTCAGGAGATATTTCAGCCAGATAGACACTATCAGACCTGTTCATAATCTGTTTATTTTCTGCGTTACTCTTTTTACATATTAGAGCAAATACAGAAGGCTAAGTTTATCACTACTTTTGGAACTCAAAGTAAAAAGTTCTCAAGAACCAATTCCAGAAAAGACTAAGTGTTTTTAAGTCAGAAAGGATAAAGAATTGTTACTAGCATACTGGACTTAGCAGCTGAATACTGAGAAAAATAATTTTAGTTATTTCAATGAATTTGATCATTTTGGGGATTTTTTTAAATATAATTTTGATTGTGTGTTCTTTTGTTTTTATGTATTTTGATTGATAATTTCTCTGTATAGCTGGCTGGTGCAAGAATTTAACAATATACAGTACAATTGTATAGATGTTAAAACTTAGTATGT
>JAOWBP010000001.1:78622131-78636390 GCA_028571105.1 Tragopan temminckii | reverse complement strand
TATTTTTGCTGATACTATATTTAGTAAATTAGTTTGTTCCACCTCAGATTGTTGCCGCTGTTTTCAATTATTTGGGGCCCCCTGTTTCCCTTTTCCGGAGGCGCAGATCCGTGGATCCCTCCACCCCACTAGTCACGGAACCGGGCCGAACCAGTCCGTAAACCGTTGACAACTAAAATAAATTAAAAAGTAAATGATAAGTTACCTTACTTGAATTTACAAATTCTTGTTCAGGTAATCAGGTCTTTGAGTCTGAGACATCGCCTTAACTGTAGGCTTTCTCGTGATGGATCCTGCTACCTCCTTTATTGTTTTACTTTCACATTAATCATGACTGAATCTAGATGTAAGACGTTCTTTGTGGTCTCTGGTATAATGAGTGAAAAACAAGGCATTAACTTCATTCATCATTAGTTTCTTCAGAAATCAGTTAGAAGTGCTGAAATTACTAAGAAAGCTAAAACAATCCACAGTTACAACCTTTTACCAAGAATTTTACATGGTTTTAGTTATCAATTTTATATCACACTCCTATTTGATCTCTATTTCAGGATCACAGTTTTTTTTGAATAACATAAAACAGCGTATTTTCACTGATGTGAATAGGACTGGACTCTGATTTGAAGTCAGAGGAGTGTTTCTGAGATCTGCTGAGAATCTGAGATGTAAAAAGTTTCTCAGTGTTTCACTGAGATCACAAAAGTATGTCTCAGTAGGATAAAAGTAGTTTCAAGTAAAAAAAAATATTTGTGAAGAAATACCAAAACCTAATTGAATGTTTTTGGTTCTTGAGAGATGTAAAAAATATGTGAACATATGATTTTTCAACTACAAACAACAACAAAAAACCACAAGTATACCAAATAAACCAGCTACCTTGTAAGTCACTGTTCCCATAGGAAGCTTTTGATAAAAAAAAGTATTTACAGTGATATGAGTTCTTCATAATTATTTAAGCACTCTGAAATACACTGATGGCTGCTGATAAATCTGCTGTCCATTCCTCACAATGAGAATCAATTATAATCATCATGTCCTATTTACTACTGTCAATGAACTGCTTATTTCCAGCTCCAGTTGGCTAGATAAATGCTCCAAGGAGAATTCACATTTCCTAATAAACAGAGGAAGCACCTATTTTTACTACTCATCTATCCTTTTCTTCTACAATTTAATTTGTAATAGCCACTAAATGTAGAACAAAAAGTCAGACTTCTTCTATTTTGGATTTAGGACTTTGCAGCAGAACTCTTAGTGAAAAATTCTATCATTTCTTAATGTACTCGGACAGAAATACAGAAAAGTACACTGCTCAGAGATTTAGCTGCTGGTTTTAGCTTCTTTTCTGGCAACACCTTTAGTGTAGGCTTGTACAGTGGGAACAGAAACGTTATAAGGCAAAAGATATAAGGAAAAATCACTTCTACAGAAAATGTACATGGCATGGTAAACTTCGTCATCTTCTGGACCAGCCAAGTTGTCATCATGCCTTTGTCCAGAAGGTTACTGGAATATGTTTAAGGTTGGACTAGATGATCTTGGAGGTCTTTTCCAACTTTGGTGATTTTATGATTCTATGCTTCTGTGCGTGTCATTGAGAATGAAGTCTGTATTGTTCCAAACAGCACAACGTCTCCAAGTACGGCATGACTTTTACACTTGTTCGACAGATAAGTTTTAGTGAAAAAAAGGTCAGATAAGATATGATACCTTCAGGCCTAAAACTTCTAGACATGGTCCAGGTGGTGGTTCTCCAGTGATCAAAGAGTGGGAAGAGATCCTGCTACACAGGAAAGGTGGTTCAGTCTTATAGTCAGCGTGAGGGATCAACCTCCACTCTATCTGAGGAGCAATACTTCGTCTGCAGAAAAGCAAATCATAGCAATTTGAAAACCTTGAAAATGTTTATTTCAGATGATATAAAAAGGTTTGTACAGTTTTCATTTTATATGAAAAGTTTCACCTCATTTTAATGACAATGTGGAGCATTACTGAGAGTTTAACTATAAGGAAAAAGTTAGAAATGAATGATTTAATTTTAGGAACAGAGTTTTTCAGATCCAGCTACTATTTTCCAAAACAACAAAAATAAATCACAGAATCTTGAATGTAGTTCATGGTGCACATTCCTTGGTATAAAAATACTCAACTATACATGAGCTCCTAAATACTCATTAGTGCTTATTAAGTCAAAGCCTGTATTTGCAAGGGCTCAAAATGTAAACTTTCATTTCCTAACTTATTATTTTCAACTTAAAGTGCCATTAGTTATGCAATTTGGCATGTCTTCATTTATTATTTGATGGTTAGCACTTGCCCAAAATTGTTGGTTTTTTTTTAAGCCAACATTAGCAAGTGACCCAGAGAATAAACTCCATGGAACAGTCACGGTCTACCAGCACAAGGTAGAAGTAAAAACAGTTTTTTAACTTTTTTTTTCTTTTCAGTAAAGTGAAAGTCAGTCCATTAAGTACAAAATGTTGTCCTTTAAACATTTTTTTTTCTTTAAAAAATGCAAGCTTAGTTTTGTACTGAATTTTAGCCAAAGATTCTGACAGAGGATTATAATTCCTGCAGATACTGATATATCTTCTGAATTGTAACTATTTCTCAACTTTTGGCATGGTTGCTGCTATGGAAAAGATTCTGAAGAGATTGCACAGTATTAGTGCAGACTGCTGCATTAGAGAAAATCAGTCCTATGTTATCACAAACTTGTAAAAAACTTCCTCACAGATGAGTAGATTGCTCATATAAGGACAGCCTGTATTAATGGCCTTGAAATACTTCGGAACATAGGTAATCTTAGCTAAAAACAAAGATTTCAGTGTAGGTAAACTAGCAGGTATGCCGTGTATATAATAAGAGCTTAAATGACAGAAAAAAAAAGGATTATTTTCACAGTTTTGCCTATTTTTATCTAAATGAGTGAAGAAAAAGTAAAAAAAAAAAAGATTGATCAAGTCAAGGACATAAGGGAAAAAAAAAGAAATTATATAATGATAATTACCTTTAAACCTTGGCACAATGGGAAGGATGGTTTATTTTCTGAAGCTAAATTTTCTATTTCTTTGTGTACAATTTGTCATTTTATAAATAAATTGTTATACAAAAACAGAAGGAAAAAAAAAAAAAACAACCCTCACTTTATTTCCTCCCTTCTAATTTGGTTTTTAAACAAGGAGGCACATACTTAAAGGAGCAGCTTTAATTGGGCAGAGTTAGTCTTCAGGACACTTTACTGTAGCTTTGAACTTAATACAGTGGTATAATTTTAGTTCTGTTTTGATAAGATCTATCAGGGGAAGAGTCAAGTGGGAGGCAGAACTGGAAACATAAGAAGTTTCAAATAGTGAGCTTTTTAAATATGCTGTTTCTACTGTTCATTTTGATAAATGCTACTGTTTAGGGATTTCCAACCACATCCTGTTATCTACCATTTTAAAAGTGATGACAGATAAGTGTAGTCTCAAGCATGGATGACAGCGTCTCAAAGGTGACCTCCATTTGTACTTACTGCAAGCTCTCCTGTGTGCTTTCTATGCCCAGCACTCATTTGGTTTGAACTGCGGTGTTATGGTAGCATATGCTAATATGGTAACTTTGTGTTGAAAACAGCATAATGGAAAAATGAACTTGCTAAATTCATACTTGATTACTGCACAGTTTAGACTGTGATTGGGAGGCATTGCAATTTTAATTCCACTACACTACAGATGAGCATTAATAATATACTTATGTAATTGAATATGTTCTTTTAATCAGAGCCAGGAAAACGGATAATTCAGTGAATCAGTTTCAGTGCTAGATCTTCTAGAATTGAACATTTCTACATAATATTATAGAACTATCCTGACTTAAGAGGCATTAAATACAAAAGGAAACATCAACTACATAAAAATTTCCTCACTTACGGCTCCAGATTCAAGTTTGGTAGATTTTGAACAATTAATTTTTATTCCAGGAGTAAAACCAAGGGAATAAAAATAACTAACTCCACTGCGTCCATCATCCTGGGTAAAGGCTAAAGCAGTCATGAAGTCACTGAATCAATCAATTCCAGCATCACTGCCTTTTCACCTCCTGGGCAACTGACACTGTTGGACCGCATGCTCAAATAGAGTACCTCAATGACCAGGCAAACCCTAAGCTATTAAAGGGTGAGCAGTCCAGAGTCCTAAAGTTACTCTAATTAAGCTGTTTGCTTGGATGCTGGCAGCATGCACCAGGAAGAATAAATAGCGGAACATGCTGCTTCTCTCTATCCAGTGATATGAAGTGCGGTTGTCTAGACATTGTATGAGCCAGTTATCACAAAGTAGCTAGAATTAAGCTGTTATGAAGAGGTTTCCCGAGACAGGCAGTAATGCTTGTTCTGTAACTTTTTTTTACACTATTGAGTCTTTTCTCAAATAGAATAAAATTGGGCTGCATCGTGAAGCTTTTCCAGCTACTTTTATGGTCTGCAGCACAGTATTTTCCTAGGATTACGCTGTATCTTTTTTCAACGAAGTAGTTATCAAACAGGTTATATATATCCTTGAGCCCAGATGACTTAGGCAAACCTTAATATTTATTTACAAATACAGCTACATGTAAAATTGAGCCATTTTCAAATGAGTTTTAAATCCACATTCAATTTAACTGTGTATGAAATTCCTTGTGCGTCCCAGATAGATTTCAACTGACCATTAAGAACATAATTAGTGTGAATTACACATAGCATATAAATGTGTGTTTTCAATAATGTTCTCTCACATTTCACAATAAATACACTTCAAAGCTAGTGGTTAATGAGGAAACAGTAGTTTCTATTTAGCCTACATTTTAATATGTTCTGTATATAAATATGCAAAAAAGATATTCCCTCCCCCAGAGCTACAAATGAAATAATGGCAACATGCCAGTAAGTGTAAGTAATATAATGTTACTTTTGTCCTTCACAATGCTTACTCTGCTTTTCAGTCACACAATTTCGACACTAGTGAAAATGTTTTTGTGCAATGAAGCACTTTGCAGTGGTTACAGTTAAAATACATTTTAAAGATGAACGCTTTCTCTGGAGACTAGACTTGCAATCGATTCCCTCAGTGGCTTTCTAACCAAAGCTTGGAAATGAAGTAATTATCTGCTGTGTGTAGAAATGAACTGAAAAACACCATGGTTCACCAGCTACCTGAATTACTGTAGCTTACTATATCTCCAGTCACAATACTTCCATCAAGCGTATTTTGTTTTATTTCAGTGTTCATTTTAACAAGATTAGGGTTGGTTACTGTTACATCTACCTCAGGTGTTATTGATTCCAAATCCTACTTTCCTCCTCTGGAACTGAGGATTATTTTAGGTATTGCTGAGCTTGACAGTGACTCTGCCTTACCGCAAGCTGCAAGTATCCTTTGTGCCAACTGGTAGAAAATGAAACAACTCATCTGTTTAGCGACATGGCTTGCTGCAAACACATTGTCCTTGCACTCAGATCCCTGCAGCTGCTACCCACTGGAAGTAGAGTTCAAGTCACAGTCACCAGCTTGCTACTGTGAGCTTTAATGTGAGCTGAGTAAGATCACTCTCCTCAAAGATAGCATATGCACATATTCACTAACGAAGGAGTTTTAAGGGAAAAACTTCAAGCACTCTTCGTAGACCAATGCTTATTGATGCCTTTCTGTTCTTCCCCAAAAGCTCTTATCAGCCAGAGATCACTAATGCAGTACAGATTAGCCCAGTAAAGACATTAATGTATGTGATTAATTTCTGTTTAATTTCTGTTCAGTGTTTTAAAGTGATTATGATTAGCATAAGCTGCTAGTGGAGATCCCTGAAATCTTCTGCTGATCTACTAAACATACTGGATTTCTTTTAGAAGTACCAGTTTTGCAGACAACTGGTTTCTTTGGATCTCTGCCCATTTTCAACAATGATTCTGCTTTATTTTATTGTGTTGTTCTCAGTGAAAAACAAAACAAAACAAAAAATACCCTTGTCATACTAATGTCAGAAGGAATTAAGTCCTCTGAATACAAGGAATTTAAAAAACTTATTCTTTATGATCTATTGTTGATTACCACGAAATGCATTCTGATTATGAATTTTTGCATTCCTGTTCCATATAAATTTATTAACAACTGCCTTTTGGGGGCACTTTTCCTTTCCTCTGCACCAAAATACAAAATTACTACACTGGCAAAGCCCAATGGGAAAAATACTAGTTGGGACTTTTTTATGGCCATAGCTATGAAAATAATGCAAGTGTTACATAAGTTGAATTGGGTATGTAAAATTGACCTGATACTCATGCAAAATTATAATAATAAGAAATTATTTCCTTTTTTTCAAGACACTTTAATATTAAGGATAGCATTAAATATTCATAGAAGAATATCATAGTCACTTGTCTTCTAAACACTCTTAAAATATTAACATTTTTGCTGCATTGGACTCCCAATAATGTGAAGTACCCGAAGTTCTTAATTATTAGCATAAATCTATGGCTGGATTGGGACTCAGTCTCACTAAGTTAAAGCATTATTATCCCTGAAATGTTAATAGTTTGAGCTAAGGAAAGACAGTCTCAGGTGCTTACATATGATTATATGGTTTGCATAAGTAAAATATGATAATTATGCTGAATTAGAAAAAAAATCTAGAAGCTTATTTCTCTGTTAAGTTAGGATCTATAGCAAAGTTTAATTAACTCATAGACAGTCTAGGACAATTTCTACATTTGTTGTAATACTGCTAGGAACCATATAATAAGACAAAATCTTATCCTCTTTATTTTAACTGTGAAGAAGTTCTTGAAAATACGACTAATGGCCTTTTGAACCAATGGGCTCCCTTTAGGGGGACCAATTGCTTGTTTTACCTGAGATATAGGGTGTACTACTGGGTCATAGTGTTTTTTTTCCCACTGTTCTGTCTGTCCATGATGGGAACATAGTTCTTGCCCTGACCACTCCCCGTGTAATAAGTAATAAGGTAATAAGGATGTGGTGGATCTAAGCTCTGGTGAGGGCCCAGGTTTCCTCCAGGGTTGTCCCAGCCACTGCTGGAAGGGTAATTATTCTCTCCTTTTCTTAAGGGAGAAGTTTTTTGCTTTTTCAACTTAATTTTGCATAAATATACTTGCTTAACCAGATAAAAACAATTAGCCAGAAAAAAAAACAACCAGAAAAATAAAGGAAAATTAAGATGTTATTGCTGAAGAAACAAGACGTTGAACATAGTGTGCACACAAAGTTAAAACAGCTCTCACTTAACAATACAGTGCTATTTCTCCAGAAAGAGCTAGTAAGGCAAATCATCTTGTAAAAATTCTGTAAAACTTAATATGTTAAGCAAGGAAAGACCCCAGTTAAAATCAGTGGATATGTAGGGCAAGAAAAAGGAAGATGTTTGTAAAGCATATCAAGTTCAAAAGGGTTTACTGAAAAACTCAAATGGACTTTACAAAAGCTGGACCATGGTTACTTAAGGAAAATGCATTGGCACCATTGTATTCCCAAGCCAGCTCAAATAATTACTTTTTAATGCAATAAAGTGAGAATTCTAAAGAAGGAAGTGCTCCAACATACACAAAAATCCCACTCTGCATCTCTAGGCAGTTTACAGTATTCCCTTAAATTTCTATTCCATGAAAGTCCTGGGTAGGTGTAGCCCCGAGCCTTCACCTTTTTTTCAGCAAAACAGATTCATTACAGCTTAGTATTGCTCAGAGCTGTTCAGCTACCTATTGAGTTGACTCCTGCTGTTCCAGCTATGCAAGAACAGATTGTCTTTAATCTACAGTTTTCAGAAGCATTGACTGGCTATAAACTGAATGGTTACAATGGCCATTGGTGTTAGTACAAAGCTTCTCTCTCTCAGTTCTCAAGAAAAGCCGTACCACCAAAACATCTAGAGCTAGCAAATTCATAATTACAAAAAATACACAAAGAATGTACTAGAAATTTGACAAGGAATATATTGAATAATTTATTTGGTGAATACCATTTAACTGTTCACAGAACTGTCCAGGTAATTAGGAAAGCTACTTCAAGCCTGTTACTGAAAATGTTCATGGATGTTATTGATAAGCATAAGATGTCCTGTAGTAGAGAGTTACATTTTCCAATTTATGTCAGACTTCAAAATTCACAGTCCTTAAACAACTTATTTCTTCTTTTCAGATATCCTTACAGCATTAGTGTCCATTGAAACTCTAAGTTGGGGCTAAGCATGCAATGTTTGCAAACTGAATGCAGCTTAGCTGACTTTTTCATTTGGTCCATCTCATTTAACTTTGAGTTTCTAAGTACACACCATAGCATATAGCTGTGGCTTCTTAACTCTCAACTACGACTACATTATTCAAGCATTCTCACCACTTGCCACCTCCCACTTTACAGTGTACACAATGAGGTATGTTGCTACTGTTCCCACTGTCAAATAGCTATTTCACATTTCCCGGTGTGCAGCAGAGGCCTCAGCCAAGGTCTATCCAAGATGCGTACACATCATAAGCAGTAATGATCTTTCAGGAGGACTGGCTGCTGGAACCTCAGAACCAGCAGTGTAGACATAGAGCATGAGCCATGTTTTAGCTTGCTACTGGCTCAGGATCCAGCAATGTAGTAGTAGTATATCTTTTTTTTTTTCTTTTTTTCATCAGTGTGAGTTTGTAGGCTTGCATGTTCACATATACAACCTCCCTGAAGAAACGTGTGATTCTCTCATTGAGCAGCTATTCCTCAGCCATTGTAATCTAGCAAGGGGAGCAATAAAAGAGGAGACAGCCATGATATTTAACAGGGCCTGCGTCTGATCCTTGAGACTGAAAGACACAGCTGAAGGAAAATGCCTTCGGCTTTCCCACAGCTCAGCCAGATGTGAGAGATGCCTCTGAGGTGCAGAAACGTGTGATGGGACTGCTGAAGTGTGACAGTGACATGAGATGTGTTGCATTTGCCACCTGGAGACCCTAGCAGGCTCAGCAGCATCTAATTAGCTCCCAGCTGGGAGCACCTCACCAAACACTCCTACCGCTGTCTGGAAATTAACCTCCTTCAGACCAAGCCATTTTCTGGATCAACAGATCCTTCTTCTATGTTTATTACGTATACTTGGCCAGAAAACTTTTGTATTGCCTGCAGAATGCAGTATAATCCCTGTATACACTTTTCATACTCTGAAAACCAAAGTATTTCACAAGCATACTTGCAGCCATGCTAAAAGTGATTCTTCACAATTTTACCAGACAACAATATTACATGCTTTGAGGATGACTGAGGAAGAGAATTGCATGTTCTTGCTCTCAAACTAACTAATTTGAAGCTATGGAAAAGGGAAACAAATTGAAGTTCTGCTTGACTCACATCATATTTTAGTCTGATTTTAATTGCAAGCACAATGAGAAGCGCAAGCAACTGCTAACTTGATTACAGTGGTAAAAGCAGGGCTAGAATACATATTTAGTGATCACAGGTTACACATTGTCTCATTTGTTCAGTAAATGGATGTGATCACATAGCTAGTCGAATAATGAAAATAAAATTATATAAACATTAATTATATCCTCAGCAAATCTTTTAGCTCAGCTCATCTCATCTATTTCTTACCACGTGCAATTCTGTCATATGCTTAACACATGCAATATTAAGTACTGATAGCAGACATTGCTAACAGGTAATGCCTCTAGTTATCTATTCCTGATTAAGAATTGCACAAGAACATCTTGAAGTACTGTGCCAGAATCATGGAAGAATGAGTTAAATAAGGTGATTAACTGTCCACAGAAAGCTCTTCTTCATAGTCTTTGTTTTTCCATTTGCTGCAGATTCACCATCTTGAAGTTTCAGCAACCCTACACTAGGAATGTGAAGGAAGTAAGAAGTTGCAAAACCTTAATTATTAGACTCAATGCACTGTGACAATCCACAGGCCTCTGGTGCTTCCAGGACTCCTGAACTGGAAACTGCAGCTTCTGCAGATCTGCTCTGTAAAAAGATGGTTCCAAAAATATTTTCCTTGTCAAGAGAGAATGAAATGACCTTCAAAGGAGCTAGAACCTATTCAGAGTTAAATATCTATGTCCACCAGCAGTGATGAGTTGTTCTACGTTACCATTCATTAAGTATATTCTTTCAGTGCTTTGCAAATTATCTTATATTCACACAGCCTTGTTGAGTCCAGTGAAAAGAGAGCTAGAACAAAAACTGGACATTATATTAATATTCTATTTCATACCTACTTTGACCTAACTCAACATGTTCAGTATGCAGAGTAAATTTCTGTGTAGTCCAAACTTTTGTTCAAATATAGTATTCCATTAACTACAGCTAGCAATAATAAACAGCTGTATTTGCACAGTAAAAGCAAATACTGCTGTTGTGAATACTTTTTGGAGGCATATGGATCACATAGCAAGTATTCTTCCTAGAGCTACAAGGACAGCTTAATGGAAATAATAAATAAATAAAAGACAAAGCTTTTAAACTAAAATGGTACATTCTATTAGGAACATAAGGCATGTATCTGCTTAATACATCCCTTAATAGGAGGGAAAAAGAAGACCCATTAAAAGGAATATATATATTACACGGAAGTTTATTTCTCAAGCACCTGTTGCAAATAATGGACATCAACAACAGCTGTACAGATTGCTTAATAGTGTCCTTTAAAAAGAAGAAATGTCTGAAGTCAAGCTTGATGTTCAGTCTAGCAAGCAAGGTTTGGCTTACTTAATTGCATGACATTAATTAATTGAATCTCATGTCATGAAGAAACATCTGAAATAGATAAGCTAAAGCGAAGGAAAAAAAGCCTAAAGCTTTTATTGAAACTGTAATCTTCTCGCTTCTGTACGCATTAGAAATTAGACTTTCAATGAGGCATATAGGTAGGTAGGCTCGGTATCAGCTAAATATTCTTCCTGAATGCCCTAAAGGACTTGAAAATGTCTTTTCTTTTTTTTTCTTTTTTTTCCCCTTAAAAAGAATATAAGTTTACTGGGAATTAAGACTATGCCTTTCAATTCCTTCCTTCTGCTCCAAGCAGTGAGAAGCAAAAGCATCATTGTTGTATAAACCTGTAGGAACTCAGACTCTAGAAAGTATTTGGAAATAACCACATTCTCTAGACCCGGCTCATTCCCTTCATCTTATTATTCCCTCATACCCTGCCACATCCTTTACTGAAAGAACTGGTCTAGAGGTCCTAGAGAAGATGTCTTATCAATCAAAAATACATATGTTCTAAGATTGCTTCTCTAGAAGCAGTCTGTGACCCCATTAATATCTGTTTACACATTACAGACTCTATAAAGAAGCATTAATGTATCAGAATTTGCCTCCTCCTGGTTTTGACTGTTGGAAGACTTATCTAAATATAAAAGCATATTTCTCTTTGTAAATAGCTTGACCTCTCTTATTTCGACGGAATTTCCTTTTTTTCCTGAGTTTTAAATGAGATGCAGAGATAACACAACTTTACAAAAGTGCTAAGGGAGGTTGCTGGTTAGCAACCAGTTTCCTGAGGATTTAGTCCGAGAAGGCAGATCAACTGTTCCTGAGGCTTCAGTATTTCACAGCTCTAGGGAAATCCATCAAGTGGACTGCTTCTGAGCTAGTGACAGAGAGCTCCCAGAGTCTGCATTGCTATATTCTTTCACAGAGAATTAAAAAGAAATATATTTTACCAAATTAAGAACGGAATCCAAAAACACAGAGACTGAAATTAACTGAAAAAATATTTTTTCTCCTAGTTTCACTACTAGTTTCTCTCCCCTTTTATTATCACTTATGCAGGAGATTCAAGGTAGGTTCTTTTTTTTTTTTTTTTCTTTTTCTGTTTTTAGGGAAAAACAGGATAAAAATCATATGGTACTTAAAAGCTTTTTAACACTCTTTTTCATTTTTGTCCTCAGAGAATGATTGTCCGGAAAAAAATATGGAAATAGAATAATAGGATTCTTTACAGATACTTCTGTATGCAAATAAACGCTATAATACCAGCCATTTCTCTAAATGGGTTCTGCCATCAGCATTCACCTGCAGATAGACACTCCCCTGGGATTTAGGTAATGCAATGTACAACATGGATGACTGGGTTTGTCGACAGTAGTCATTTCTCTCTGAAGCTTATCATCATGCAGTGCAGTATCTTGAAAGGCAGAAACCAAGGTGAGCAGAGAAGCTGCTTACAAATATATGGTGGGGAGTTTTTACACAGTAAATCACTAAGAGGGAGGTAAACAGAAGATATGTGATTATTGGAAATTACATCCCGGGAAGTGACATCCTATCAATTTCTCGGTCAGGGTGTTACAGTAGTCTGGAACCACATATTCCACCTCACATATGTTGTATCTATCTTGAATGTTTTGTGAGTTATTATGAGAAGAAGAGGGAGTCCAATAGCCTCCCCCTTCCTATCTAACATTTGGAAATGAAGTGAGCCCTAATCATGGTGTCATAGAAGTAGAGGAAGGTCTCTGCAAATGCCACCTGCCATCAACAGTGCAACTAAAAGGGGTGATCTGTTGAGTCAGGTGATATGTATTCTGCCCATTGCTTTCCCTTGACACATTGTGTGACTGCATAATAAACCTTTTTCCCTTGCTTTTCTTTTGGTAAGATGAAGTATTAACAGTTATATTTTTTGAAAAGAAGCTTGAAACTGAGGAGCAAGAACTGCCTAGAAACTCTGAGAGTGCAAAACAATACTGTTAATTATTTCCATAAGGGCAATGCCTGGAACTTCCAATATGTTGTATCATGCTATATTATGAAGAAATATAAAGAAAAAACCAACAGATATCACAAAGGTCTTATTAAACAAAAACCCTATGCAAAAGAGGCAAAGGTACTGAAAAGTAGTTGGGATATTGCAGCTTTCCAAATTAATCCTGGTGAAAACTGTTAGTGTACCCTGAGTACCATCAGATGCCTCTTTTTCTGCAAGACAGAAATCAGCCCATGAATTGAAAATAGCTGACTGGTAAAAGTAGGAGAAAAGTAGAAAACAGATTTATCTGGAAATACTTTCAGGTAAGCTTTGGATGCTACTACCACAATTCAACTTCTAACACACTCTCTTTTAAAGTCAATTTGGAACCAAGCTGGTAATGCTGCAGTATGGCTAAAAATAATTTAGTTATTAGTATAATCCAGAAATTCTTAAATCTATCTTACAGATGCTGTCTGGGGATTTTGCTGGTTTAAATTACAGTTTTTAATCCTGCCAACCATTTTTTTTGAAGCGTGTTCTCAGCAAATATCTTCATATCAGACAAAAATAGTAGACATCTACATTATAAATACTTGTATCTGACCAAAAGATAAGCAAGAATAATATGCAAGCGTAGGTTTTAGTAGAGAGGAACACTTCCACACAAGAGATAAGGATGTTAGAAAAGATTTTATGAACACGTCAGGAAACGTCCGCTGGATTTTAGCTTTGAACAATAGTACACCAAATATTTAATAAGGTTGAAGTTTCACTCTAAAAGAGCTGGCTAATTTGAGTCTGCACCTACCTAGTCTCTCTCCTCACCGGGAACTCTGAAAAAGAACTAGAATGCCCCAGGATTTTAGAAGATGACCGGACTACCTCATTTTTAAACTTAAAAACTCAAGCCAACTATGTTAAAAGATTAGAAATACAAAATTCCACTTGCTTGGTTTGTAAATTTCAGTTAGTTGATGATTCTCAGAGCAGAGCTATGCTGCCACACCTGTTTAGACATCTCTGCTCCTCACTACAGTCTCAAAGTGTCTCCAGGAGCTGTAACTGGCCACACTGCAGCCTCCTAGACCACCCCTAAAATGAATCTGTCTCGCTCCAATTTATAGGAGGGCAAAGAGGTTCTTTGATATATGTATACCTGGCATGAGATTAAGAAGCAATGGTTCAAATGTTCTGACCAGTTTATTACAAATCTTAATCAGGGAGATGGGAAAGGGGAGGACGGCAACTATTACAAATTAGGGTGATGGAGAAGGGAAGGAGGGTGATAGAAAAGATAGGAAAGAAGCAAGAATTGCGTGAAGCGGGGATAGTCACCACCAGGATCCAGCAGCGGTCCCATTGCACACCGTTTTGAAGGTCCAAGGCAAAATCGCAGGGGGAGAACAGCAGCAGCATGGCCAGCCTTGGGCAGCAAGCAGGTAGCAGGAAGAAGCTGCAGAGCCAGTCCAGGAGAAAGCAGCAGGACTCAGGTAGCAGGCCCAGGAGAGTCCGTCAGCATGCAGGCATTCTGTAGTGAGGGATCTGATGGCA
>JAOWBP010000001.1:78593248-78622031 GCA_028571105.1 Tragopan temminckii | reverse complement strand
GACATTGGCTCTCTTGGCCACACTGCTGGCTCATGTTCAGCACAGCATCGACCAACACCTCCAGGTCCCTTTCCTCTTCACAGTCATCCAGCCACTCATCCCCAAGCCTATAGCACTGAATGGGGTTATTGTGGCCAAAGTGCAGGACCCGGCAAATGCTTCTGGTTTAGACATAACTTGTATTTTCAATCCTTGAACTGTATTTAGATACTATAATGACACACACAACATAAATATTGCATGTACAGATGGCAGAGTTTGATCTGCATTTTCTTTGAAAGGCATGTTATTGTGTTCCTTTCCAGTTAAAATATCATTATAGCCAATGTGTCCCTGTCATATCAGGTTTTTTTTTTAAAGTGCACAAAGTTGCCCTGCAGAGGAGGACCTGGAGGTCCTGATGGATGAAAAGCTTAACATGAGCCAGCAGTGTGTTCTTGCGGCTCAGAAAGCAAATGGTATCCTGGGCTCTGTCAGAAGAGGGGTAGCTAGCAGGGACAGGGAGGTGATTGTCCCTCTCTACTCTGCTCTTGTAAGGCCCCATCTGGAGTACTGCGTCCAGGTCTGGATCCCGCCAGTACAAGAAAGACAGAGAGCTGTTTGAGAGGATCCAGAGAAGGGCCACAAAGATGATCAGGAGGCTGGAGCACCTCCCCTACGAAGACAGACTGAGGGAGCTGAGCTTGTTCAGCCTGGAAAAAAAGGCTGCGGGGTGACTTCAATGCATACTTTCAGTAGCTAAAGGGAGCCTACAAACAGGAGGGGAGTCAACTCTTTGAAAGGGTAGATAATGGCAGGACAAGGGGAAATGGTTTTAAGTTGAGGGAGGGAAGATTTAGGTTGGATGTCAGGGGGAAGTTCTTTACAGAGAGAGTGGTGAGGTGCTGGAACAGGCTGCCCAGAGAGGCTGTGGATGCCCTGTCCCTGGAGGTGTTCAAGGCCAGATTGGATGGGGCCCTGGGCAGCCTGGTCTAGTACTAAATGGGGATTCTGTGATTCTGTGAAGTTCTCAGACTAATGGAATAACCTTGTTCAAGCACGGTAGACCTTCTTAGCTTTGTTTCTAGACTGCCTCACAGAAAAACTTCAATGTCTTTAAATCCCCTGTCAGTGTTTAATTCCAAAACCCATTTGCTCAGTCACCAAATACCAGCTAATAGAGAACACTAATCCATTTCAGAGAAGCTTTTCAAGAATCTCTTTCAATTTTTACAAATTTCATCTCTTTGTATCTTAAACCCCAGGATGGAAGATGACAAATGCAGAGACAGTATAATTAAAACACTATTGCTGTTAACTGAGGAGTTTCAACCATTTCCCAGCATTTTTCCAGTTGTTATTTTTCTTGTTTAAAGTCTCACATTTTGTTTTTCCCTTGACTCTGCACTGTGATACTGCCTCTCTGAAAACTGAAGACAAAGTGAGACAGATGTCTAGAATGCATAAATACCAAGGGAATTGCTTATCAAGAAGCAGTGGGCATATGTAGCTCTCAGGACTTTCTCCCTCCTCTGTTGTCAGAATCTGTCCATAATTTGCATAACAAGTAGAGAAAACCAGCTACAAACTACTACACCTATCCAAATACACTTCAGAAAAACGCTGGGAAATAAAGCCAGAACTGGTGGTGGTGAATCAGCAAGTCTGCTGCTTGCAAGCTAAAGGAAAAATTTCTGAGTCGATACATTTCTGTGCTGTACTAAAATGAAATGTAAGTTGCAATAAATGGTAAAGAAGCCTATATGTTTTTATATGATTTTCCTATATCATATATCATATATCCTATACCTATATCATATATAATAGTTTTTTTTTAAAAAAAAAAGCAAACTATTTTTTTGGCAGGAAGTTGTTTTTTCTTTGTTTCCTATGACAAAAAATGCTAGAACTTATGAATAATATATATATATTATATATATGTATAGTTAAATAGAACTTCATCTTAATTACAGTCAAAAATCTCTTCTCTGCTTTTTTTGTATACATGATAAGCTTGAGCATATTGCTTGTAATGTAATCAAATGTAATCAAAAATGTGGTTATTATCTGTAAGGTAATGAATGAGAAAGAATAGATTACGGTTCTTAATCATTGCAGAGTCCAGATGATATCATTAACCAAAGGAGTCTAGCTTGAGTGGTTCTGTAATAACATCTGAACTCTAGTATTGATTTCTAATGTGTAATCTACCACTTTTCTCACTGTGACTCATATAAGTAAGAAATTAGTTTCTTTTTGCAGAAGTTTTGAATAGTGAAACTATTTTAAAAACTTTCCTTTCCTGAAATACAGACCTGAAGTAAAATTTGATAGCAGCAGAGTAACAAGTTGCTTTGTGCCAATATGCAAGCAACGACTTTATTTCATAGAGACGAGAACTGATATTTTATACTGTGGATTTTTGGGTTCTTTTTTATAATTTCTATTGGCCCGATACTCTTATTTTTTCATACAATATGCTTTCAAAAGACCCTGTATTCTGTGCTCTGATACAAGCCTGTGTGACCACTAATCATCAGTCATTTTCTACTGTTAGTGAGGTGAAAAATCCAGAATTCAATTTTGACCCATACTTGAATATATGTACAACTCAGGAAAAAATCTCACTTATTTTCATAACTCAGAGGATGCCTCAGAAAAGTTCTTTCCTGAATAATTCTTCTTGACATTTCTTCTCATTTCTCCCATTTGTGGTTGCAAAATAGCGCTCAGGCAACTAATATGGCTATTGCTAATGCTAGTCATTGCCATTATCAACACCATCACCACCATGTGCATAAAAGATTTTTATCTTCTTTTAATTTAAATGAAGAATGTAGGTAAGATTCAGAACAATGATGTTGGTCATTCAACTGGAATCTCTCTATCATTTATATGAGAACTTCTATGCTACCTCGCTTTATTCAATTCAAGACTCAGAAGTATGGTTCACAGTATGAAAGAATGAAAGTCTTCCCCCCAAAATATAAGTATTTATTTTATCCTTCACTCTAAGAGAGGATCCAGAGAAATAGCATGGAGGAAATATGAGAATTCAAGATGTGGTCCATAAAAGTAAGCTTCTGTATCTACTTAAATATGATCTTGACTGGAGAGTAGACTCTGAAATATTTTTGAGTTAATTATGTATAAATCAGTAAGACACAAACAATATACAGTTAAATATACGTCAGTTTCTTTAAATATTTTGGTTGATACATTAATCTACTTGGCAAGAAATCATTTAAAGTTGATGTACACAAAGCAACAGGTGAGCAGTAGGGTGATGGAATAGGACCTTGTGTAAACAAATTGTAATTAAGCAGAACATAAGATACAGGTTGGAGAGATGGCTGGGAAACAGAAAGATGATGGTACCATATAGTAAACATAAATGTATTGATGAAGACTCTGGAGTAGAAGGTAAGGCAAAATGACAATAACCTCAGCCTACAAATATTAAAATTAGTATTTGGAGTAACTCCTCCAAAATTTTTTGTATTCACATGCACCAATGCTAACTTGGGATTCCTCTAAGAAGGAGGAGAATCTTCCAGTCTTCACCTTCAGTCAGTTCTTCTTCATTGTTGTTCATCATTCAATTATGCATTAATGCCATTGACTTAACGTGTTTACTTTGAAGAGCTATTTTGTGCTTCTCCTCTGTACTACTCCTGTAAGCTGTGCTGTAGGTTGTCATTATAGAACACATACATTCTGACAGAGATCTGCCTCCCTAACCCTATTGCTATCTGGCTGACAACTTTATTGTAAAACAACGACAGAAAGATGCGCTTGGCATATTTTTGGTTCTCAAACAATCACATTATGTTAGGCTGCAAAATAATTGCGTGACATTCTTTCCTTTCCAAATTCAGGATTATCTGGCCTGTGCCTATGGCACTAATGGTACATCTGCTGGTGTTATGCATGACAGCAAGAACAGACACTGATTTGCCATTGCAGAAGCCATTAAAATAAGCTGCACTGAAAATCAAATAATTGTATTAATTGAACAATGCCTCCACAACACTAGCTTTAGATTTGCCTTAGCAATTAACAGTTTCTCTTATCTCTGCTGGGATAACTATTAGGACAAGTAAGAAACTATTCCACAGTGTCTTGGTTTCATAGTAGGTATACTCAGAAACAATCTGAGCTGGTCAAAAGTCTTCTTTTCTTGTCAGAAAATATCATTTCACCCAAATAAAAACATCCTGCAGCAATGTACTGATGTTGATAAACTGAACTAAACATCTATCTATCTATCTATCTATCTATCTATCTATCTATCTATAAAATTACCTTTTGGTATCATTATGAATCACTAAGAATTTTATTTTAATATGATTTTAAATTAAGAGCATTTTTTTGAAAAACAAACAAACAAAAAAAACCCCTACACATTAAAAACCAGTTTTATTGAAATTGAATATTTGAATTGAATCAGCATTATCTTTTCCAATAATCATAATAAAACCAGTTCAGAAATCAGTTTTCCATTTGACAGACTTTAAATTTCTGGCATATTCCTGTGAAGCTGATATAAAAAATGACCTCACTGCACTATTCAGAAACAGATAAATAGTTCTGTAGGGGACTTTCACAATGCTTTATTCCAGAAGAGAGATGAAATTTACAGACTGATGTTTCCTACTAAATGTTTTCTAGAACAGAGCAGATTCTAAAGTGATATAAATCAGAGAAGTCCACTGTGATCACAGCAGGCAGTGCTTAATGCAATCAATCATCATGAGCGTACGGGCATTTTGGGTACACCCAATGATGGGCACTTACAGCATGTTTTATAAAGTTAGCATTTAAAGAGCTTACCACTGCTGTTCAGTTTGCTGTTCTGCTCTGTAGGGTAAATTTTTGGCAAGTCACTTAATCATCCTCTGTCTGGTCTCCTGTAAAATTGAAATTATATTTTCTAACTATATTTGATCTGAAATTAGACCTTATTCCTGCAGTACAGAGTAGTTGATAGACAGTACAGAGCAAAAAGGAAATAGCAACTTGAACATACAGTATGTGATTAAGGGAGAAATTAGCTCTTCAGAGGAGCAAGTATCTTCTAACATGTGTTTTCAGAGAACCTATGAGAAATCTGCATATACACAATGTATTACAATATAAATGGAAAATAAAACTTTCCTCCTCTTATGAGGAACTTTATTGCATTTTTTCCTACTCTAAGTTTATGTTTTTCAAGTTGCTATTTGGTAACCTCTTCATAGTTTATATATTATTTATATTTCTTAATTCTACTAATTATTATTATTATTATTTTTTTAATTCAAATTTTTGGACAGCAGGAAAGCATATCTCTGCAGTAAGACAGTTTTTTTCACCTTTTTCCTTATTTTCTTAATGTTCTCAAATTAAAATATTCACCGATGGTAAGGATGCTGTATTACAAATCCAAGCCATGTGAACACAGTCTTAATTTAAAAAATTGCTTTCCATATACCCACGTTTTCTTGAAGATCACAGGGCAAAAGTTATTGATATTGGTGTATGAATTAGATTTTGACTAAAACCTGTACTGGAAAATACCTTTACAAACTCAGTAGTTCAAATTCCTCTATACTGAAGGACTTCTATAGAAAGAACAAGATTGACAATCCCTTCAGTGATATACCAGAAAACTGCTAGAAAAGAAAAGCCAACTAATGATAGGAAATTATCCTGCAGAATAGGTGTCTGAACAATGTTGGTTTTTGCTATTATTTACTAATTATAATTGTATTTATTTTTACAAAATAACTCCTAGTTTACAATACTATAAGAGAAGCAAAAGATTCTTACTTTATCCCAGGAATCATTCATTAGCTAAGAATCCAAATCTGATAAATGCAAACGTACTACAGAATGGTACATAGAACAGAACTCAATGCTCATGCTGTTAGCAATATTCCTGATTTAATGCAATGTGTGTTTCACAGCTATGCAGGAAGAAAAATTGTGGATTAGGTGTAAGTTAGAATATAGCACTCTTAGTTGACAAGGGAGACAAATGCATGCCAATTGCTTGAAGTCTCTATGTGTGGTCTGTAAAATGCTCAGCAGCAAAGCATCTACAGTTCTGACATTCATTAACACAAATTACCTTGTGGTATATCAGAAGAGCTTGTAGCAGCATGCCATATAATAATTGTCTAGCATATAATGCTATGGACTCTACAGTGCCTCCCAGGAGCCTGCCAACTTCACAGCAGAAAGCCAACAGTTTGTGTGCAACAGCTACGTATGTGGCCTGTTAGTGAACAAGACTCCTTAAATTGTCAGGAGTAAAATGAGAGTCTCCATTAGGCTGTTACACAGACACTGGGTATTTTCCTTTCTCTCCAGAGCAATAGGAGTTTCACACCAGCTCTGAAGTTACATGACCAAAGAGATACAATTGTCTGGAACTCTAACAAGTTTCTTTTGTAACATTTCTTAAGTGAAATAAATGTTTTATTGGTAGAAAGTTTTTAATTGTAGATATTCAAGACAGGATTAAAAGATACTCTTTAAAATAATCTTTCATCCACGTGATGAAGTAATTCACTATCAAATTGCACTGTTTTCCTACTGGCGTATCTACAGAAATCAAGCTCATACTATCCTAAATTATCTTAATAGCTGTATGGTCCATAACTCTTTAGAGTCTTCTTTATCTCTAATTTTGTTATTAGTTTCCAGAAAAATGTCAACATCGTATCAAAGTTTAACAACATCCCTTCTATTTCAAGTATTAAATAAAACACAACTCAATTCAGGGATAATTCAAGAGAAAAAAAAAAAAAAACATGAATAAAGTATATTATATATATATTGTAGAATATATACACATTGTAGTTTGTGATGAAACCAGACTGATGTACTGATAAGGTAAAGTAAGTGGCTCTAATTATGCTCAATTATTATATAATTCAGTAGACTTACACCATAAAGCAAAAATGCATTTTTCCACAGGATATACATGTATTATGTATATGTGACAGTTGTCATGCTAAAATTGAACAGACATCAATATCACTACTAGCTCTGTCAGGTACATTTTTTCACTGAATAATTAAAAAATGAAAAATAACTGAGATCTAACTTCAATCTGGATATACCAAAAACATCAAGATCATGACAGTGTTTTCAGTCAGTGCATTACCTCCTTTCTTTTGTGGTAATCTCTTCTAGATTATGCTCTAAGGTTTCAGAAATATCTTTGCCCTCTACAGTAGAAGAAAGCTAGGACTAGAGTTCATAGATTTGCAACTTGCAGTAAATTAGTGAAAAGGATATGTTAAGCTGGGTTATCCCTGAGAACACAGCTTTATTCTGCTTAATGTACCCACTAATTCATTAAACGTCAAATGCTTGTTGTGTCTCTACATCCCTCAAGATGTTACTCTGGTACAGTAAGTTCCCAGAAGAACCTTCAAATATATGAAAGAAGTACACATAATTAAGTATTCTTCTGAAGAATGTTCATGGTTCTTAGAAGTGAAATGAGTTCAGCTTTTTGTTTGTTTTTACATTTTGTTCATCTAGAGGAACTTGCAAATGACCAATATGACCTGGAATTCATAAGTTTAAACTTTTGTTTGGAAGTTAATACTGCATGTGTTACTGAAAAGACACAAATATTACTTCACTTCCTTTTCAATAATGCCATTACATTTAAAGAATAATTAGAGCTATTTTTCATTCAGTACAACATATATTGACTATCTTAGTATACTGTGATGAGCCATAAAAACAGCATAGGAGGCAAGTAGATGTTGCTATCTTCAGAAACTTATGGGCAAAAGGAAACACTTGTACTGAGTTGGGCCAAGAATTTATTTCTAGTGTAACTGAAATCCTAATCATCTAGTCAAACAATAATTATTTTCAAATCTGATCACTACAGGAAAGAAAAAAGAAAAAAAAATATCATTACAGAAAATATTTTAATAATAGTAAACTTTTTATACAGACAATTCCTAGTATCTTTCCTAGTTCCCACTCTTATGGTTTACCCTTCCGCTGTATTGAGTTGTAAGGTTAATGGCAAACTGTGGGCAGTAGGGATCGGAGAGTAAGTTCTCAACACCCTAAGTTCTTCAGAGAGAAGGATGTGGTGTTGATGGTGTTTTGTTTGTTGCTCAAGGAGGGAAGGTTTAGGTTGGGTGTCAGGCAGAAGTACTTTACAGGGAGTGGTGAGGTGCTCAAACAGGCTGCCCAGAGAGGTTGTGGATGCTCCATTCCTAGAGGTGTTCAAGACCAGGTTGTATGGTGCCATGAACAACTGGTTCTAGTCCCTGATCTGGAGGTTGGAACTCAATGATCCTTAGGGTTCCTTCCAACCCAAGCCATTCTATGATTCCATTACATTATCGCATAGGATAAAGAAGCTACCAGAGCAGAGAAAAAAGTAGTTCAAACAAGCCACACTTTCTGGGTTGGAGTAAAATGCCAATAACCTACCAGAATTGTGATATTACTCACTTTAATACAGACACATATAGATTCCCACAAAGGATAGAAACATTTGGACTGTTATTTTTAATGGCCTTTTAAAGACACTAACAATAAATGGAAATCGTAAAACATTTTTATTACATTGCTGCAGTTGGCAAGAAATTAGAGATATTTTGTATTATGGCATTGGCTGCATTTGTTTAAAAGCACTGGGATAATTGCCACTGTGTTCATGTGCCACAGAATCAAAAAGAAGAGAATTGCAAACTCAGAGTGATTCTCCAAACAGTAGGTATTAATATGTTATTTTTGATTACTAGAATATAAAAATAGCATCTTATCAAGAAAGTTTAAATGAAATAAATAACAAAAAGTTAGCTGGGTCTGATCCTGAGGTCAATTTCAAAGCTCATATTTATCCCAGGCTATAAAAATAAGTCTCTGCAGGAGAAGAATCAGAAAAAATACAACTTAGTTTACAAGAGAAATTATCCTGTTAATAGGAAAATTTCCAAAGCACTATATGCAGCCTTTCACCCTCAAATGAAGAGGGAACTGTTCTCGATCATATACAGCCAGAAAAATGCTATCATTTATTAGGTTGTGTATTCAGTATGCAGGATCTTAGAAATTCATTCAAATAAGTTTTTAAAAAATGTAGTAAAATACTAATGCAAAGTGAATATTAAAATATGTACTTTGAAGAAAATCAAGTATTTGTTCTAAAGGGAAAGAGGTGTTTTCTGCATGTTCAGAATAACATCCATGTTTCCCCTTTTCTCACACATCTGATAGAGACTTCACATTCTTGAGTATGTGATAGAATGCTATTGCAAAAAAATGGCAAGGTAAAAAAAATATAAGTAATGTTTCAATTGCTTTAAAAATAAGTTAGCATCTTATCTATCTTATAGTTGATAAACTGGATCAGCAGGAAGCCATTCAATCACAGTTTGCCCAACTAAGAGGAGAACTATCTGCAACTTGCATTCTTGCATACCTGTAACACTTCATATACAGCCCTCTGCACAAACTCGTGGCCTCCTCTAGAAGCGGTCCAATAGCTCTACATCTTTCTTGTGCTGGGGGCCCCAGGCCTGGATAGAGTACTCCAGATGGGGCCTCACAATGGCAGTGTAGAGGTGGACAGACTCCATCGCCTTACTGGCCATCTCTCTTTTGATGCAGCCCAGCATATTGTTGGCCTTCCAGGCTACAAGAGCACGTTGCTGCAAAGAAAGTCTTTTTAAAATGTCATATATTTCAAATGCTTAATAAGGGGATGTTCTCTAAAAAATTCTTCCAATCAGCCTGATAAGGCACATTATTGTTTACATATTATTTTTTTTCAACTGGTAGGATTGTATTAGGAAAAAATAATTATTTTTAGCATAGACTAGCCCACACCCAATTGAACCAGGGGAATTAAAGAAGGTCTATCCTTATTAGTGTGACACCTAACACTGACTACAGTTTGTCAGTTTCCATGTTTCTCCATAAACGTGGAAATATTTTACTCTAGCTTTGTAGTAAAAGATCATTTAATTTAATTTTTCCATATTCTGATATGCAGTTATTTTAAATATTAACAATGGTAGATAAATACAAATATATGTAAATAAGTATGAGTAAAAAGCCACTCACCTGATCTTAAGAAACACTCTAATGAATATTCCCAACAAGAAACTGTAATGGAAGAGGGTATGAGCTAGATTTTAGCTCAGAATCAGTGCAGCAGCAAGGGAGCCTCCTGAGCAACGAGTTTTTCTTCTGTTGTCCTGAGCAAAGAGTGCATGACCATACACCTTTTGCATCAAAAGATTTTTCAGGTTGCAGCAGATAACGTAGGCCTCTTTTTCAGATATTACTGAATGCTGAACTGAGCTTCCACTTTTTTGTGCATACACTGAGAATTGAAACGTAATCTCTGTTATGAAGGACACCAATTTGGGGGCTTAAAATTTCATCTCAGTTCTACTGTCAAGTTTCTTGAGTTTCTGAACTGAATTTAAGGTGTCTCTGCTTCACAAGCCCCTGTTAGTATAGCCTGAAGAAATGGAAACAGATATAATATTTGATGATTTCTATTAAGTTTACTTATACGATGCGATTGAGATTTTCTTGCCAGAACAGCCATACACGTTGATGATAATTTGCTTAGCATATTTTTCAGCTATATTCAAAACATGGTAAACTAATAATGTTTGAATTTTAAAAGCAGACAGGTTAGTAAAGAAAATTTTAATTGATGTATTCCACTTTCTTGATGTTATCATCACTGTTTGATGTCAATAGATTTACTTGTCATCTGTGGAAGAAGTACATGGAAATTCAATATATTGAGCTGAATATTATGTTATCAAGGCCTGAAATCCATGCAGCTCTACAATAAGCAGTTATTTCTCCTGTTGCCACAATTCCTTTATATTTTTCCCTCACTATCTAAGTAGAGGTAGGCATTTTCATTCCAAAATATATATTTTACATAAAGAAAGAAAATTTTTTTCAACAGAAAAAAAAGTGTACTTAAATAACGTGAATGGTATTTAATGTCCTGATTAGAATAGCCTGCTCTGCATGAATTTGAAACTGTCACAAGTTACAGTGTCTCTTACATTCCTGGCACAGTGGAAAAATGCAAATTTTAGATACCGTTGCAACAATTTCCTGTAGCATTACTACCCTTTCTGCCCTTCAGAGAGTTCTGTTAAATCTTCACATCTATTTTCTCAATTTGCTGTTTCTGATAGATCTAGTGAATGCCATATTCTGTAGCATGTAGACTGGTTAAAAATATTAAGAACAAGGACAAGATTGAGAGAGGTAAAGATAAATAGCTTATCTGTGTCCTACATCTCTTTTTACCTCATGTATTTTCCTTGTCAAAGATATCAGTAATGCTTCATCCACCATTTAGAATGGTTGAGGATTTAAATGTCATCCTTCATCGCTGTTTGATGTGATAAAAGTTTTGTGTCACAGACCATTGTAGTAAGGATAACTGTTTATCCAATTCTTCTAGGAGAGATATTAAATTTGTTTATTAAGTCAGTGCTTTATCAGAAGATTTTTTTGTTCTCAGATATACACACTATTAAATGGATTTTACTAGACTTAAAGTTCATCTAGAAAAGTATTTTATGTGTTTTTTGAAATGCTTGTTACGTGTTTCACATTTAAATATTGCCAGGTAAAGACTTGATAGCCTTTCCCTATAGGAGCCACAGAGGTTAGGTGACACAGTGAATTAACTTTAAGACATTCAGAACCATATGTTTCCACAATCTGCATACCTACTGGAGCAGTGAATCATTGCAACCCTACCCACTTCAGAAAAAATGAGATTCTGAATCTTCCTCCAATTTCAATGTGTGAGTTAAAAGCTTAGTCAGCACCCTGCCAGACTAGACTAAAAAAAGGCCAAATCAATCTGTGATTTTGTATACCAGACCACAAACTCCTCTTAAAAATGTGGCATTCTGGGACTCCTTTCACCAGTGGTCTCTGTTTTATCATTCCTACCCCTCAAAAATCCCCAGAAAACTGTGAAAGTAAAAGAACCCTTCTCCAGAAGCACCTTATTCTCCCGTATCAACCTCACCCTCCCATGTGAACTGGGTCCCAAGGACAAGGTGCCCATGATAAGCTGCCCACAGTGGGGTGTAAGTCTGAAGGCTTTCTCTCTGCTTTCTCACCTCAGTGTCTTCCCACTTCACTGCTGATGGCCAAATGGATACCCAGGGCTGGCAGCACTCACAAGAACAGGGCTTGAAGGGACTGCAGAAAGGCCAGAGAGACAGTTCTCCTAGTCCAGGAAGAGCACTGCTGGTGGTAGCAGAAATGGCATTCATCAGCCCCATCTGTGCAGTAAGCACATCCACTGCTTAAATAAAAATATCCCATGTACATTAATTATTCCTACTTGGCTTCCTGGGTAGAATGAGGTCCATAGCGAAACTGTTATCTGAATGAACAGAGGACTGCCAATGCATGTGCCATTGTAATTTTTTTATTTTTTATCTATTATACTGAAAATGAAATCAATGTGCCAAGACCAGGATTTTACAGTATTCTTCTCAGCTGTTTGCTGTTCAAAAGCACAGTGTGTTCATGCTTTGTAGCACTAGAAAGGATGAACTCAGCTGCCCCTATTGACTTACCCAGAAAAAAAAAAGAATAACCAACCCCAAACCCAGACAAATCCAGGCATGTCTTCTCCTAGACAACATCCAGAGCAGCCCAGGCTGCACTGTCATGAATGTTGCTCCTGTCCCAGTCAGTAAGCCAACCCACCATCCACTGCCACCCTTTGACTATCTAAGTGTGAGTAAGAATAGAATAGAGCAGTTCAATTGGAAGGGACTTTCTAAGACGATTTAATCCATCTGCCTGACTATTTCAGTGCTAATAAAAAATTAAATCACATTCATGAGAGTATTATCTAAATGCCTCTTGAACACTGACAAGCATAGGGTATCAAACACCCCCTAGGAAGCCTGTTACAGTGTTTGAGCACTCTCACAGCAAATAAACTTCTCCTAATACCCAGCCTGAGCCTACTCCACCTCTGTGCAATTCCCATCCTGTCATCAGTTCCCAGGAGCAGAGCCCAGTACATCTCTCTGCCTCCCCTCTATGGAGAGCTGCAGGGAGAAGTGAGGTCACCCCTCAGCCTCCTCCAGATTGGACAGGCCAAGAGCCTTCAGCCTCTCCTCACGGGACATGCCTTCCAACCCTGTTACCAGATGTGTTGCCCTCCTCTGGATATTTTCAAAGACCTTAACAACATTTTCGTATTGTGAAGACCAAAACTGTATACAGTATTCAAGGTGAGGCCATAACAGCACTAAATATAGCAGGAGAATCGCCTCTTTTGACCACATGGCTAGTAGGTATTCTCTAGCCAGCTGTCACAGGACTGGACATCATTTTCTTTATTCGCAGGCCACAAGATATGCATTTCCTCCAAGGACACCACTTTCAACCTCAGTACCTTTTGGATTATACAGATGAGTTAAAAACAAAGCCTGTCAGAATAATCATATAATGGTGGCTGCATAATTAATGATTATGATTACTGCTGAGGCAAGTTCTTATACTATGTAGTGTGTAAATATTGTAATTTGCTACTTCTGTTCCTTGCAAATGCATAGACACTTAAATTTCTGCAATTATAGAAAGGTATATTGTGTTTGATTCCATTACGGGTAAATACATTTACTTCTTAAAAACACTCTCCTTGCAGAGTTGTGACTGTTTTAATTTTTTTTACTATTATGCTTCCTCTCCTTAGGATTAGGGAAGGATTCTAACATGGGTCCTTCCTAGCTCTCAGCTTTGTTTTTGGTAGCTTATATGCAGCATTATTAGCTTAAGGAAGCTTACAATTTCTGCACTTCTGCTTTGTGAAATTTTCATAATTAGGTATGTATAATTAAGATTTCCATTAGTGTTTTTTTTTTTCTTGTTGCTGTGTGTTTCCCTCTGCTCAAGTTCCCTTATCCCAGAAGGATGACAGTTAAATGCCTTGAGACTTTGTAATGCCATCATTGTTCCTCAAGAATTAGACTGCAGTTAAGATCTGATTCATGCATATTTTATGCACCATTTCCTTGATTTTTTTTTAAAGTTTTGCTGAGAAACTTAACATTGCTGAGAAATGTGCCAATACTTCTTATTTACATAAATCCCTTGAGAATTGTTGCCACGTCTTCCCTTTTCACCTCATTATGCATTACATGCATTCCAAAGAAGAGAAAGAATCGTCTAATAACAAGGCATGTACTAGTCAAACTAACCAAATATATACGGCTTTTTTTTTCAACCTTTCAAATAAATAGTGCCATGGATTTCATCAATATACACGTAATGTACCTCAGACGCATCACCCTGAATTCACATCAGTGTAAATAAACACAGATTTTTAATGCTAAGAGACAGCCATCAAAACAATGATCAAGAAAATGTGAGTGCACAAAGCAGTCTGTTTTTCAGACTTCATAAATATTTCATCATAAAACCTAGTTACTGCTATGCAGCGGTGAGCTGTTAAAATATTAAAACAATTGGCTTAAGAGGCAGCCATAGAGTTGGTGGAAGAAGCATTGTGCCTCTTTCCCATGGACGTGGGACCCTCTTGTCTGGACAGGAGACAGTAGGATCTTCACCAAACAGTTGGTACAGCTCCCAGAAGAAAGAAAGGAGTTAGAAAGAAGTAGCTGGCAGCAGTTAGCTCTGACTGGAATGAACCATTTCCCTCCCAGCCCCATCACTGTATATGACAGTAATAAATCAACTGTAGTGCAGTGTAATTGGAAAAACCAGCCACTGCATACCTATTGCAAAGAAGTCTAATTCAGCATAAAACCACCAAATTAACTTTCTTTAGCTTTCCTGAAAACTTGCCTATTGCTTCAGTATCCAAAAGAACTGAAAACAATAGTCTGTTAGCCCAGAGAACACTGAGCAGGTAGGAAGCAGCAATGTTAGCTGTTCCTCTGCCTCAGACACATATTCTAGTTGGTGAAGTCTCATTTTCTGCTCTGAGGAGCTGGATTCTTGTCAAAAAAGGAAATCACTCAACAGAACACCTTTCTGTTGCATTGTGGAAAACTTAATATTTTTTTCTTTGTCAGAATGATCAGGTAAAAATGTTGGTGATTGCTCTGCCATCCCCTGACACTGAATTTATTTCATGTGATTGTTGGAATACAGATAGGCCACTCTAATTTTTGTTGTTAAAACAAATATTGACTCTCTGTAACAAAAGTAATAAGGTAGAATTTAATGCGTTTTCCTGGTTGTTGTGTTAAAAGATATTCAGCAGTGAAAAATAATATTTAGTTGTCCAGTATTGGAACAAAATAACAAAGGGGAAATGGATACAGAAAAGAGTGAGAATTGCTCAAAAGAGATTGCAACCCTACATCTTTTAGATTTGGAAGAGTAAGTAACTGATTATGAGATTTTTCAAATGTTCAGAGAAGCATTTACATGCAATATTTAGAAACTTTTAAAGAGATTATGTTATTTCCTAGACTCCCTTTCCCACCGCCTTAATCCTTGCAAAGAAGAGTTATGATGTTACTATTTTTTTCTTCCTGTGAAGTTTAGGAATGTGTAAAACTTCAGAAAAATATCATTTTTTAAAGGAGCTCAGGAAAAATGAGAACTATGTATAGTGCATTTGGAGAAGCATTTGCACTAAAAGATTTTTTGTGAATTCTAGAAATATTTTGAGGTTATCCTGTAGTTAATAAGTAGATTTAAAAAGTCTACATTTGCTTTCACTCACCCTAATCTAATACTTGACCTATTGCATTGACATTTAAGATGAAATCTGCTGTTGTAATCACAATCCAGAATTACTGTATGTTTATTCACAAGGAGGCATTATGTTTGTCTCAAAGCCTAATCAGAAACTCAATGTGATTGTAAATCGTGATAGAATGAGACATTTACTGTATCTAAAGTAAAAATAAAGATGTTTATCCTCAGCTCTGCCTTTTGCATGCATGCAGTACAAATTCTCCTCCTGAAGTAATCCAGTTCTTGTCTGCACTTCTAGAAAGTTAAAAAACATTGGCTTAGTAAAGCTCATTTTTTTCTGTTATATATATATGGATGTTTTGTAAGATCTTGCTGCTTCTATATTTCCTCTCTGTTCTTCTAGAGGCTTGAAAGAGATTGAATCTTTATGATTCACTCATCTAAGAACCTCTGCAGAAGCTTTCAGATGAATATTAACTAAACAGAAGGAACCAAGAAGAACTAATATCTTGTAAAAGATCCTGAAAATTACTCCTTGCCTACCTTTAGAGTACAATCAATTGGATTTTGTTTTGTAGGGCAACAACTGGCAAATGCACATTCAAAATTAAACGTTTGTTCCTGTATAATTATGCATGAGCACACATATTGGATGCTTACTGCAGCAATGAGAAATTAGTGAACCATAATTGCCAACCAAAATTACACTTGAATATTTATCATTCTAAGGTAAATAGGATAAATTAATATTTCCTGGGGATATACACAAGTTTTTGTAACTGTGATTATAACAGCTAAGAAATCTGTAATAATTAGCCTATACCTTAAAAGCCAGTAAATATATGCTTTTTCCTGCCCCTCAGCAATCATACACATTCATGCAGGTTTTTTTTTAATATAAGCTACTCACATCAAAACAGTAAAGCGCAGAACTTGCTATTATCACCCATATAGAGAAACACATTATGAAAAGATATGTCAGATTTTCTGTGTTCCTTCCTCACACACACACACACACGTACAAATCTGAACAGACTTCAAAAGGAAAGAAGAAGCTTGCTCTCAGGTCTAGCAGGTGCACTAGTTGAAAGACTATCTAATCTTGTAGGATGTTCACTGTAATACACATCTGTATGAAAAGACCTCTGAATCATGCAGTCTCACAGACTATACCAAGGGTTACCCAGAAGATACCTTCAAGAGCAGATACATTTGCTTCAACAATATACCATATTTCTGTACTTACAGCAGTTCCTACTTAGCCACCCAAGAACTGCTGCACTGTGATAGACTGTAATGGCCTCAAGATATTTGTCTAAGAAATTACAATTCTCCTGTAGTTCTTGCAGAATCAAGGCCTATCCCTTCTTTCCCCCCCTCCTTTCTCTTTTGACTCAATTATAAAACGCTTTCCCCAATAAAATGCAAACACAAATAAAATGCACCTCTTTCTACTAACAGACCTGCTGAAGCCTATATCTTATTTAACTGTATACAAAAGTTAAAGTCATCATGACATTGATTTCATTTCAGGACAGTCCATTGCAATATTTTCTAATCAATATGTGTTTACAGCCTCTAGAATCAAAACACTTTCTTCTTGGAATGCAACCTCTTTCAAGTTCTTGCCTTTTTTTGGATCAATAATCCGTTATTAATGTCTACACTTGGAATCTATAGCTGAAGGAGACCCTTTCAGAAGTTCATAATTTGTTCCCAATTACAAAAAGCTGGAAGGAATATTTTTCGTAAATGTTAGCATTTTCAACACCGCACAAATTCACTACAAAGAAGAATTGTCAAGAGCACAGATCATTCAGAATCAGTACAAATCATCATGATTATAGCGATCTCTGAATTTACTCATAATGACCTGTAGTGTTGACAAAAAAATCTGGATTTCAAGTGATTGCTTTCTGGTAATTATACAGTTCATTTATTTTATATTGTCTAGACACTGTTTCTGGAAGAAAAAAAAAAAAAAGGCAACTAGTAATGATTGAAATTTTTATTAAAATGAAATTGTAGGAAAATACAAAGATTGTCTTCTATTGGTGCATTTTTAAAATTATTAAATTACTGCCTTAAAATAAAGGGTTTTTTGTTTCTTTCTTCTGATACATTTCACAGCTATACTTGACATTTACAGAGAGTTGAGATAAATTTCTTGTCTTTAGCTAATGACATTTTGTAAATACTGCAAGAATCTCACTGTTTTTTTTCTTTAAGAGCATGTTATTTTCAATAATTGCAAAAAAAAAAATTATTTTCGTTCAAGTATCTTACCACAGATTAGTAGATTGACAAAAAGACACAGGTATACATTTTGATTGATAAGATGTGCTGATACACATTCCACATTCTGACATCAATGACACAAGCAGGACAAGTAGATTTAGGTCTTGGCTGAGAGCAGAATACCTATGTTTCATGACAGACAAACCAGATGGGTTGTCAGAGGAAAACAGAATGCTATAGAAACTGGGCTTTTCATAAATGCCTACACCACCAGTTTACATCTGAGAAAGCAAACTTAATCTTGGTAAGAAATAAAACCATTTGGATTGACAAGAGCAGACCAGTTTATTGAAATAAATTACTCATATGAAAACACGTCACCCAGATAAGCCTCACAATTTTTACAAGACTTTTTTCTTAAAAAAAAAAAAAGAAAGAAAGAAAGAAAGAAAAAGAAAAAAAAATAATACTGTTCCTCTCACTTTTGAAAGATATTTCAGTACCCCACACCTTAAATTAAATATGCTTGATCTAATTATTGGCAGCGATCCAGGTAGAAAAAAGTGGGTATGTTTTATGTTTAGCCTAACATTTGACAAAGGAAAATGCTGAAATTCAGTGACAAGACAAGGGTAAAGACAAAGTTTTAAAGTGGAAGAGGGTAGATTTAGACTAGATATTAGGAAGAAATTCTTTACTGTGAGAGTGGTGAGACACTGGAATGTTTTGCCCAGTGAGATTGTGGATGCCCTTTCCCTGAAAGAATTCAAGGCCAGGCTGGATGAGTTTTGAGCAACCTGGTCTAGAGGGAGGTGACCCTGCCTATAGCAGAGGGGTTGGAACTAGGTGATCTTAAATGTCCCTTCCAACCCAAACCATTCTAAGATTCTATGAATTACCAAGCATTTTAAAAAAAAACAACATAAAACAAACCCAAACACTTTCTCACTTTCTCATAGATCATTGTCTCCTTTAAAGCAGACTAATATAATTCTGTCCCCATTGTACTAATCACAGAGACCACACCGCACTTATTATAGTAAGTGTCTGCCTGGTTATCTCACACCAGCAGTGTGCTGTACTCATTGTTCTCAAACTGGCATTGGCATTTTTTTGTTCAGAATCAAGTGTCCTAAATTGTTTGATATGTGTCCATATGCACAGAAATCAGATCTTCCGTCAGTCTAAGTATTTCAGGCCTATAGCTGCTCAGTTTGGAAATCAGCTCCCTTCCTTATGGGCCACTAAATCCCAGCTATGTTAAGCTCAGCACAAGTTTAACCAGCTACTTACAAGAAAAAGACAGCATTCACCAAAGGGTTGAGGAGGTGCTGGTGGAACAGTAATAGCACTAATTAATTCATGATGTGAAAGTGTCTTCTCTCTGATGCACAATATCTTCACTTGAAGTGGTATAAATCATCCATTTTGGCACTGTTGTCAAGATCACAAAGACAACCAAAACTTGAAATGTATATTTTTCATAAGATATTTGCAAAATAACTGTGATGTGTAATAGTTCAGCTTGAATATTCTCTGCTAAATTACTAGTTCGTTTTTCTCTGCAATAAAGAAGACCAAGTGACCTATGCCTCCAGAGATAATGGACCCTGAGCAATATTCAGATTGGTCTCCCTCCTGCCACTTAATGCCAGATTCATTTTGCTAGTCATTCTCTAGAGGTTTGTTCAATATTAAAATCTCTTTCTAAAGTATCTTTTAATGCCCTTTTCTGTAGATTTTTTTTTTCCTACTGCTACTGGAAAACTCTTGCTAAGTAAATCCTTTATACATTTAATCTTTTATTTACATTATTTTTCTGACAAATTGTCTTTTTTCTTTTAAATCTATAGTTCACCCAGGAAGTTTAGTGAAAGATTAGCATTGAATTAAGTTGTACGCTCAAGTCATTTAGCTACAAAACATAATTAACCAGGAAGTTTCTAGATTTATTTGAGTCAAGAAAGAATAAAGAATTCACATTCAGCTACAGTAAAATCATAACAAATTAAGCGATTCCTAACTCCATTCTGGGAGGTTGCAGTTATATTTTGTTTCTATTCTGGAACCTGACAACTCATATATTTTCTCTTCTAGATTGTCTATAATCTTTTCCTATTTCTAATCATTCAAAATATCAAAAAAAGTTTTCAGTACAATTTACATGCCTGTGTAGATCAATTGTAGATCATCTCTGAGATATTAGATAATGAATCAGCAGGTGTACTACAAGCCCCTCTGTTAACCAACGTTCCTGCAAATGACCGTAGACAGATGTCTTGTTCTCATATCTTACTGAGTGTATCATTCCTACTTCTAAAATTTTGAAAATTACTACAATTAGTTTTAGTGAAAATTGTCTCTATGCAAATAGATCTATTGACCTATATTATTAAGATTTATGCTTTTGTGTTTTGTGGTGTTTTTTTTTTCCTTTTTTTTTTTTTTTTTTTTTTTTTTTTTCAGAGGAGAAGGGAGGAGATTTTGACTTTGAAACCTACTTCTCAGTATGCCCGGTGTTCCATATGTAACATATGTGAACATAAAATCACATGAAATTACAGGTTAAAACTCAGACTAAAGTATTTCTACTGTTTGTGAAATTCATCTTTGAATACCATGCTCAGCTTGTATAAAAAGAGTGGAACTATTACTGGAAGTTGTAGTATCTTTGCTAGTGTTTTAACTGCTGAAAAGCGTAGCAGATGCGGCCATAAATGCTGTGTCTAGACATAAAAGGATCTACATGCTGGAAAACAAAAAACAAACAAACAAAAAACACTAACAAACAATATTTCCCTATTACTTAGAGTATGTAAACATTTAAAGGTTTAAAAATGTTCAACATAGGCCAACATTAGACCATCTTCTTCATCGAGCCAGCATGGCTTGGTTCAAATAAGGAACATGCAATCTATCTTTTCAACTAGGTGACTCTGTTCAGCTATGACTGAAAGTATGTTTACATTGGGAATATTTCACAACTAAAATTATTTACTCAGACCACAACAGAAACTACAGAATTATCACAAAATCATCAGAGAATTGCTTGGTTTGGAAGGGACTTTAACGATCATCTAGATCTGACCGTCCTGCCATGAGCAGGGTTGCCACCCACTAGCTTCTTCAGCCTAAATAAGCTCAAGTCCCTCAGAATTTCTTCATGGGAGAGGTGCTCCAGCCCTCTGAGCATCTTCATGGCCTTCTCTGGACCCACTTCAACAATTTCATATCTTTCAGGGGTTGGGGGCCCCAGGTCTGGAAGCAGTACTCCAGATGGTGCCTGACAACTGCAAGAAGTTATACAAATAATTGCAATTTTGCAAATAAAAGTGTACATCACCCTCACTGTTGCTTATTAATGATTGTGCTTCTTCACACTTCTGTTAGAAGACTACAGTGTCAGTGCAGTCTAAAGCTCCTTCATATGACAAAATGCAAGTCTCATCATTTCAGTGCAAAAAGTGTCAGTAATTTGTTTATTCAAAATCAAGTACCTCATACTCGAGCATAAAGTGTGCAACATCAAAATCATGCCCGAAAGGTCTATCTTGTAGATTTGGCCATAATAGTGCTCAGAAACAGCTCAGTCCAAACACAAAGAAGACAAATGGCTGGCTAATATTTTGGAAATAATGCATTATCAACAGCTTATATTGCTTTAGATACTTCCTAAATGATTTAGAGTTTCTTGGATGGAAGATTATCTTCAAGAAGTTTGGAGATGCACAAGAATTGCTTGCGTTGTAATATAAGTTATTTTTTTTCCAGCTTCAGTGCAGACCACTCTTATAGATAGCAGACTGTTAATATAGACAATAACTGAAAAGTTTTTGTGAATTTTAAAACTGTAACATTGATCATGAGATTTGTTGTGCTTTATCAGCAATTATTTATAAAGTTTCACTGCAAAGTATTGTCTATTTCTATTGCCTTTTTAAACAATCTTGGAAATAGAAAAGTTCATATTGTTTCTAAAAGTTGATTCTTGGTGGGAGAAGAAAAAAATTGATTCTATTTTAACAACACATAGTATTCTAATTATTTAAAGTTGCCTGCGCTTAGGTTAATTACAGAAATGATACTTCACACGAATTAGAATTCATTCCTCTTAAGAGAAAGGAGTAAAAGAAAAAATAAGTTTCAGTTCCAATATTTCCATTCTTCTATGACTGTTATCCCTGGATAAGTGCCACATCTGCCCTGTGTTGTTTAATTTACTGGTGATTTTACTTTTTTGCTCAGGAAAACACAGCATTTATTCATATAGTATGACATGTCACAATATTACAATGATTATCCAGTCGCTTTATGTATGGTCATAATACCATCTGGTATAAAGCTAGCCTTCTTTTTGCATGTGTACCATCTGGAACATCTATCTATATTCTAATTATTGTACAGATGAGATTTTTGTTTTTACAGAAACAACATATTGGCTGAATCCTTCATTGATTGCTTAATTAAAAAAAAATACAATGCAAAATAATGTAAAACAGAAACACGAACTTGGCATCTTAAATTAGTTTTTAGCAATCACATTTTTGACATGCATTTCTTCAAAGGATTTTTTTTTTAACTACATTTATTTACAGCTACTTAGCTATTCATTTTAGTAGAAACAGTAGAAATAGGATTCGGTTATTTAGGTGAGATGAGCTGACATTTATTTTAAAGTCTTTTGGAAGTTCTTTATGCACCAAAATCTCCATGCACTGAACAGAATTCAATTCATTGCTGTTCTCTACAAGTCAGAGTTTCTAAATCCTTACAAAACTCAGTGCTTGGCCATAAAAGTTATTTGTATGCATTTGCCTTATCTTGACTATCAACTCCTAATATTTTCTTAGCAAAATAATCACTAGATTAAGACCCCACAGTAAATACATCAAGTCTTACAAACCTTATATCCAGCTATAAACTTGTAGCACTTAGGCCTCATTTGAAGTGGAGACATGATCTGACCCAGTGGCAGGGGACAAAAGTAAGACACTGAGAAGGTTACTTCCTGGATCTCAATAAGAAAGGCCTGAAAACAAATGACAGAATAAAATGCTTGTTTTAATAAAATAGAATAAAATGAGGAATACAGATAGTGAGTATATCCTATGTCCCTTCAGAGCTGGGAATTCTAATTTTTTGCAGCACTTGCCTTCTGCAAGGCTTCCAATGCAACTAGACTGCATACAATTTCTCCATGCTTCAGATTTTCTTTCCAGGAGTAGAACCTATGGTTTCATTCCTTTTACGAAGACAAATATCTAGTTAATCATGACCACAAGATGCAGTGTACATCATCTCTTTTCCATAGCTAAGATGCAGCCTCACATGTAAGATGAAACAAATATTGCTGGGCGCATCAAGAGGGCTACAGTTCAGTGTAGAACTCAGCTATTAACTCCTAAGCATTACTACTACTCTTAAGCAAATACTACAAGTACTTGATTTTATTTTTATTTTTTATTAATAATAAAAAAGAACAAATTCTTTTCATATCTGAGTGTTCTTCAGTATTTCCATGCAGAGAAATGAAAACAAGACAATTATAAATCTTCCATTCTGATCTCAGCCCTATATGAAGAAACTTCAGGAAGCCTCATTAGTAATAAATTATCACTTTCTTTAGGTTGGAATGCAAGTCTCATGAATAATTGATATGAAACATCCATAAATGTTAATATTACTTAATAGAGCTGTGGTATGCAATCCATTAGTCCCATATTCTAAACTTAGTTTACTTCCTGTAAGCTTTATTTTGTAGGACAGATGCAAAAAGTGTGTCTGACTGCCTTTCAAAATCATGTTTTACCTGATACCAAAATTAGATTCTTCTCATAAATATCTTCAAAACATGCAGACTACAGAGAACCTGTGGCTGATCTATAATATATTTTCATTGCAAAAATACAAGTCAAACCTGTATTTGGCCATGTGAAGCCTATTTTTAAAGTATATGTAAATATAAGATAAAAGAGATTTCACTATTACTTAAACATCTATACAGCGGTAGAAGAGGTTTCTGAGGGCACACAGTAATTAACACAACAGAGGGGAGAGCAGGAGAAAACTTCCAAATGAAAGAAAGAACAATTTTAACTACTTTTACAATCATTTTCATTATAATCAACATTTCCATCTGAATGCAACCTGAGTTTTGAGACAACTTGCAACCTTTAAGATTATGGTCATGTGTTTAGAGTATGTTAACTTGAGTGGGACCTCTAATTTGTTATTTATTCTATTTTTAACTCTGTACAAGATTTTCATTTGTGCTTGCAAACTTTGTTTTGTTCCTGTTACTTTTAAATTTATATGGCAGTGGGATCCTAGATAAAACAGAAGTATAACACATTAGTTAAATCATAAAACTCTTAAATCATAAAACTCTTAAAGCCAAATGCTCATATACACTATCAAAAAATGCTTCCCTAGTGTAATCTTACTTGCAATTAAATTATTCAGTTCTGGCAGAAAAGCAATAAAATACAGAATTCCTTTAATTGGAATTTCAAACTAAACATCCTTTCAGATCTAAAATCATTACAAAAGTAGGAAAAGGACTACAGAAATTAATTCCTTAAAGAAATTCTGTACAAACTGTAAGATGTTATTTAATTCTCAGTTAATTACGTAAAATATTTTCTAAATGTTTTCTAGACTGTACTGTGAAAAGTGATTCTAAAAATCCATGTCCAAAATCTTGACTCTATGTAGAGGCAAGCTGGGCAGTCAAAGCTCTGTATCTATCACTGAAGTTAAAAAAACTAGAAAAGAATCCAAGGAACATTTTTTTAAATAATTTTTATATATTTTTTTCATTTTCTCATTTTGTTTAAGAAAATTTCTTGCATATGTTCTTAGCTTAGAATTTCTTTGAAAGTAATTCTTTTGGTAGGATTTAATTGAGCTAATAACTCCTTAATTTCTAATGTAATTCTTTTTAATATTCAGACTCTGCTCCTCATTAATATTCTTATTATTAATAGTACTGGAATTAAAATTTAAATGTTTATTGATAAACCAGCACTGACAAATTTGTGGAAATATTATACAATATTGAAATAAGGTAAAAGTACCGAAGTTACCAGAGTTTCAAAGTCGTCATAAAAGCTCTCTCCAAGTTATTAGTGATTATTTTCCACATCTTGGGGTGTAGGTAATATCTGAAAGACCAGTAGAGAATAAAATTTAGTTTGTAACTTTTAAAAGATGGAAAAAGAGTACTAGAAAATCATATCTGCCAGCTTCATTGAAGTATCCAGAAAGTTGTTGGGCAAATTAAACAACCCATTATAAAGCATTATGTAACAAAATGACAAAAAAAAAAGAAAAAAAAAAAAGAAAAAAAAAAAACACATTAAAGAAGGCTAAGTGGATAACTGAGAGAAGCCATAAACTTTTCTACGTGATGTTCAGAAAAACATGGTCATTCAGAAAAATAATGTCAAAGTGAAGTTATTTTGTGCAGCAGATACAGTTATTAAAAAAACAAAAACAAAACAAACAAAAAAAACCTAATTAAAGCTTTAGGCGTACACAATACATTGATCAATACATTGATGTTACTTCTCAGTTTAACATCAAAGGGGGTTCTGCAGAAATCCACTCTAGTTTCAGTCCTTGTCAATAGCTAGTAATATAGCCTTGACTCAAAGTACAGACCAGATTTCCTGATGTACAAATTACATCATTTATGCAGCATGAGGGTTTTGCAAAAAAAATCTTATTCTATGACCTATAAGTGGTTATGACATGTATAAGATGCATGAGTTTGCCATTCTGATGTATTTACCTACCATGGTACTTCAGCTTATCCATCTTTTGAGCACTGTACTTTAAAAATGTAGACAAACTGGATGGAACATACTGAAAGATGAATTTTTAAAGATATTGCATCATAAAAGGTTAAAACATATTTGCATTTATTCTTGAATACTATTCTACTGTTGTCTTTGAGGACTGCAGGGATAGACAGTGGGGGGGAAAGCTTACTCTTTCAGTGAGTAATTATTATTATTTTTTTTAATATAAATGAGAATGAATAGTTTTTCCTTCACGTTTAGACAGGTTTGATCAGGGAATGATGATCAGATAGAAAGACGATCTTTCAAACATATGAGCATAAAAATTAGTAACCTGGAATGGGTGAGAAATAAACAACTCTTCATTGAGTTTAGACTTATATATGAGATGGTGACCAAATCTACTACAGGTAAACACTGTGTAACACTAGTTTGAAGAAACAACATAGGACTCATTTCCCCTTCTTTGAAAAATGGACTTGAACAAGAAAAGCATATTTGGAGATGATTTTACTGCTCATCAGGACCACATACAACTAAGAAAAGCAACATATTAAATGTAATTATACAAAGAGGGAAATAATGATTCCGTCCCAAGATATTTTTCCATTCACTGCAATTGGTAAAAATGTATATATAATTGCACTTGTACTTACTGATAACTAATCTCCCCAAACCCAACTGAAAATGAAAATGCTTTAGAAATTCCTGTTCATCACCACTACATAAATAATGCATATACATCCTAGAAAAATAAGTCAAGAACAGAAAGAAGGCTAATAACTGTAACAACAATGGGGAGAAGCTTATCATCTTTCTGTTTCCCATCTTGAATCAATCACTTTACAAAAATTGCTTCAGTAAATGAAGAAAAGGTAGCACTGCAGGAGTCTGAGACCTGCTTATCACATTCATTGCCCACAAAGAACATGAACAAGAAGTGAATCACAAATTCACCTTTGTTCAACTTTTCTTCTGTTCAGAGAAAAAAATAAAACAAACCACTGGCTTGTACAAGTGCCATGGAATTTTACTCTAGAAGATATAGTCTCCTGGATAAAAAAAAATAACAATATGAAAAGTGTTTCAAGTCCGGAGTATACGTATCTTAAGCAAACTTTGTCCTGAACTATATTTTGCATCTAAGTATATTCTTTTGTTTAATTTAAAAAGTCATGTTCTTCCCTGTTTGTTCTGAATCAATTAAAACAACAACAATAATAAAACCAACAACAAAAGACATGACACAGACCTAATAAAGATAAGAAACACTTACATAGCAAATGTGACAACTGCAAAAAGCCATAAGTACAAAATAATGAAGTTAACTTTCTGTTAATAGCTATGTTCAAATGAAGACTAAATTTTTGCCTAAGGGCATTCATTAACAACAGTTACCTGTCTCAAAGCAAGTATCTCTGGGAACACATCACAGTTAGGGAACAAATAAACAGTTTCCCCAGTGGCATCTGGTACTACTTGAAATACCACAGGTTATCCAGTCTTGTACGCAGATAACACTGTGAAATGCACAGATCACCTGCATTTCTGGTGTCACATCACAAACAGCTGCATGGGTCAAGCAGAAACTTGAAAACTCTGCCAGGGCGTAACAAGAGCAGGGCTGTACCACAAGGAAGGAAGAAGCCAAAAGTGTTCCCAGCACAAGCAGTACCTCCCCTGTGAAGCACATCTTTAAAGTACCTGAGCAAGGCAGAGAGAGAAATGTGCTGACAGTAAAGCAAGAAATCGGGGACAAGGCTCAACCAGAAGAAGACAAGGACAGCATAAATAAGGCAAGACTAGTGTCCTAGTCTGAAATGAAAGGAGCTCAAGGGTAGGGGGGTGTGGGTAGCTAGGGAGGATTGGATATTAGGAGGAAATTTTTTATTCAGAGGGTGGTGAGGCACTGGAACTGATTACCCAGAGAATCTGTGGATGCCCTGTCCCTAGAGGCATTCAAGGCCAGGTTGGATGGGATGCTGGGCAACATGATCTAGTGATTGACAATCCTGTCCATGGCAGAGCTGTTGGAACTGGATGATCTTTAAGGTCCCTTCCAGCACAAGCCACTCTATGTTTCTATGATAAAACGATTTTACAATCATAATTTTATCTTATTTATTATCTGTAATAAAAGATATTTTGATTGTTGTAAGTAGCACTTTATCTTGTTGTAAGTAGCACTTTCCCCCCTTCTTTCCTTCCAGTTCTATAGGTACCACTGGCTATTTTTACTCTCATGCTTTCCCACTTCCACATTATTGCCTTATTTCTGATTTGCTACCCCCTCTCATTACTTAAATAATTATTTCATGTCTCCCTTTAAAATTGTATTTACTGATCATTACCCATTTCATTTTTAAGACTTTTTCTCTAATAAAAAAAAAAAAGTTTAAAAATATACTGATATTTTACTCTAACTGAAATTGATTATTTTGTATTTTAACAAAGGGATACACAAAACAGCTGGCAAGCATTGTGTACAATTCTCAGTAAGGATGAGTTATTCACCACCAGCTGTTTATAGTGCAATGATGATTGTGGACCAATTGACCAGGGATTATTGCTTCCTCCCTACTTAAGGTGAAGTGTTTACATATTCTATGAATACTGCTGATGAAAAGGCCTGTGGGAGATGGTTGGAACTATGCTATAATCAGATTGTTTGTGAAGTTTTTTCAAACATTTGTGATTTTAACTCTGACCTACATATAGTAATACTTTAAATTGTTAAAAAATAGATATTACATTATATTGCTTACATATTTAAAAGAGATGAAACTAAAATAAAAGCAAATCAATAATTACCTGCCAAGCAAGCCCAAACGAAAACAGTATTAAAATAAAATCTTTCTGAACAGCCTTCCTCTTGCAAAAGGTGTTAGAATATTTCTTACAGTGACCACATAATTGTATTTTCTTAATTGTGGAGTGGCAGAGTGAAATCACCTCCTCCCATCCATGGAATAATACACTGATCATAGTGTAGTTCATTTTAATTTACATCATAGCCACTAATATAATTTATCCATCCATTCATAGAA
>JAOWBP010000001.1:78557948-78582178 GCA_028571105.1 Tragopan temminckii | reverse complement strand
AATCCTTGTTGTAGAAGTGCTGTGTATCTATATAAACAGATAATAGATCTAATAGATAAAATACCAATGAATGATGCATAGCTTTACTCCCGAGCTTTGCAAGACTGATGTACCTTACCTTTTTGTGTGCACAACAAATGATCTCTGTGATGCGCAGTTAGAAAGATCAGACTTAAGGCTTTACACTATTTTTACTTCGTGTGCTGACGCCTCCTAAATTACATTAAAGGAAAAAAGTGTTACATAATAATTTTCCACATATGGGTACTATGAATCTTTTCAGGTCTAGATTCAACATCTGATTCCATGTCTGATTTCTAGAGTTCCTCAGTGAAATCACTTCCCACAAAGTCTGTCTTTACTGCTTTTACAATCTTCTCATCCATGTCTAGTGGCAACCTACAAAAAATGAACAAAGTAAATGGATCCCTGTTCCTCCTCTGATGACAGTGATTTACTCTGTGTTTCTGTAGTATCTGAACTTTACTGCAATACAGATTAATCTTAGTTTTGATATACATATTTCTGCTTCCAAAGTTCTTAAATACTTAGTCCTATCCAAAAAACCTTGAGAGACAAAAGACAGCAATATGAAAAAACTTAAGGCAGAGAGAAGATAGCTGATTTCCAGTTGATCTCTAACTTGTATCTACCAATAGTAATTTGGAGCTGGAATAGCTTTGAAAATACCAAAGTCCACATCATTTACGTACATGATTCTTACTATATTCTTGCTAGATCTCATAGATATGACACAATAACATGGCTGGTCTTTTCCTCTTTTTATTTTTTTATTTTTATACTCACTGAGTATTATTTAACATTTGCAATATGTATTAAGTAAAAGTTCTCAGCTCGCCAGCTTCTGCCAAAAACTCCTAATACAAGGCCAAATCACATGATTACTCTAAACTGTCACAATCAATGACTGATCAGCTTCTCACTAAAAACAATATAATACTCATTTTCAGTTCACTTTATGATAATTGTTTTCCTAAAACTTATTGCTTTCAGAGTGAACCAGCTATAAAACCATAAAAGTCACCAAAACCATTCTGATCTGGAGAAGCAATACACAATAAAGGACAAGAAACCTAATATAATTCTGGTTTAGAGTAGTCAGACTTCTGGTGTTTTATTCTTCTACAAGGCACTTCAGTGAGTTCCTCTGTTGTTCTTTTACACTCCAATGAAATTAAACTTGCTCATCCCTCAAACCCTAGTCTCTGTGTAACCTACAGTAGCATATAGAACTTTCAGATGTTATTTATTTTACTTCATGTTTCGTTTATACTCAGGCTAGTCCAGTTTATTTCTCTGGGATCTAAATAGAGAGACTCCCGTAGGAAGCACAGTGTAGTCTGTCCATAAAAAAAGGGAAGGAAAAAAATACTTTTAATGCAGGTGACAGAACAAAGCATCATGAATTAAGGCTGAGAAGGGATTGATCATGGTTGGTAATTTTTTAGGAAACCTAAGAAGCATAATACTTCTTTGAGGAACACTGATCCTGTGGAAAAGTAATTGACACTGAATAGCCGTGATAGATTTTGAGAACTGCATCATAGATCTTCCTGGAGCCATGCCTTCTGAGACATGTCAAGAAGAAATATTAATCAACAAAGAGCTCCCTCCACTGAAGTTCTGAGGTTTGCAACCTCCTGGGGGCAGTTAGAAGTGGCATTTCTTGCTCAGCTTCCTGGAGGGAACTCTGAGGACAAAGGCTGTAAAAAAACAAAATCAAATGAAACTCTTTGTTGCAGTAACTGTAAACCACCTTCTACCTCCTTTGCCTTCCATTCAGCAAGCCTCCCAACAAGGAGGTTCCTCTAGTTCTGTGTTCAACCCTTGCATCCTGTGTTCAACTGCAGATTTTCTGTCTTCTAGTTCTCTCACTACATAAAATTCCTTTGAACACAGTTCAAGCTTGACTGTACCCAATGCGTTAAGTTCGATGCCAGATGGCAAGGCAGAGTACCTAGTCTTATAAATAAATAATTTCCATTGGATCTCTGAGATTACAGCTACAGTCTTCCTGCAATTGCTGTCTTTTGAAATTGGGATGCAGAATTGAAGTTAAAAAGGTCACGTTCAGCGCACAGTATTTGGCGCAAAGCCTTTTTTACTATGTAATATTAGGTATCTTTCAACAGCTACTTAGAGCAAACAAAATCTTTCAAAACATTTTTCCTACTGTCAACCTTATTATGTAAAAGTTTCCATTTGAAGTAGTTCATGACAAACAAATAAATTTTAAAAAATGTAACAGATTTTTCATGACTAGCAACAGCTCTTTCAAATTTATAAATTTACTGTAGGTACTTTAATAGATACTGAAAATAACTTAATGTGGCCAAAGAAATGAAAGGATTAAGAAAATATTGCTTGACAGTGTCCATTTTTACTTCATTAGCTACTTCACAATGAGCTGTCACTAGAAAAAGATTTTTCCAAAACAGACAGATTCCAACACCTACCACTGAAATACGGAGCAAATTCATCTTGAACATTTATTATGATACAGTTACAAGGTTTGGAGGATTCATGTTTAATCCAGCCACATCATTCATTCATTCATTATCTGCAATGATTGAGACTGGCTAGTCGGCTAATTATGCTTTTTTTTTTTTTTTTTTTAAACTGGCATCATCAGAAGCTAACAAATATTTTCTGCTATAAAGGATCATCAGCCAAGTTCTATTCCGAGCCTAGGTGTTCATGAAATGAAAACTGATACACACTGATGAGGCAGTAAATGTAAATGATGTGTTAATGGAAGATACTGTTTTCGAGTGGGAAGTTATACTGGAATGCTTGAGTTTCAAGAGAAATATCTTATTACTCTCCCTCTAAAATCCTGCCACCTTGGTCATAGCTGTTAGCCATTTTATTAATGGAGTTTCTTTACATGGAAGATATGCATCTGTCCTGACAATTTTGCCACACCACCTCTGCTGTCTTTGCATGACTTTTGATAGCAAAACTTAAAAATAATACGTAAAATAAAAAAAAAAAAAAAAAAATCCACCATTAAATAGCCAAAGCTGAAGGCAGCCTAGTAGTTACCAAGATTGTACAGTGGGCAAACTGTCAGTGTGCTGAGTTCTGCCCTCCAGTTAAGGAAATTTTCTATGAAGCCTGAGGTCCACAGCTATAGAGCAAGGACACATGGGAAATCTATTTACATTCCACTGAATGCCCTCTGCTGACAGTAATTACATGAATGCAGTTCTAATGTTGAAGAAGAAAACATCCTGATCCTGGATTAAACAGCCATTATTATTTCCTGAGCCAAAACAAGCAAGTGGTTCTACAGACTTGTTGAGAGTTAATACCTTCCCATGGAATTTCATATTTGAGGACTGTATCTCACCATTCTTAGATGCACTGTTGTGAATGGAATCTCCAGAAGATTGCTACCTCTACTGTAATGGATGACATGAACACACATGCACACACACAAAAAAAAGAGACAGTGGGAGCCTGAAGACTTTTTCAAAATAAAACAGATACCATTGCATGGCTCACAGATAGGTAGCACATGACTGGTCAACATAGGAACATAATTCACTTGAATACATGGTGTTGAACAAAGCTTCCTACCTTAAGCTTTTAATAGACTTTCTGAAAAAGTGCAATGGATAATGGTGTTTTAGAAAAACAAGGCAGCCCACTGCACTGAGGGAAAAAAAAAAAAAAAAAAAGAAAAAAAAAGAGGCAACAAAACCAAAAACTCACACCCCATTTACTTTTGAAGACAAAGGGTAGCAAGGATTTTTGGTTTCATCTGAGTTGATATTATAATAAATAAGAAAGCACAGCAGTAATTGCACAGATTTTTCTGTATTCTGGTGCACTGTGCATGGTTTTTTTTTATTATTATTTCATATATAATTTATAACCTGCTGCACAGAATCTACCGAGTTAATGCATAGGTTTAACACAAATAAAAGAGGAAGTTTAGTTAAAAGGAAAACTATTTCCCCTTCAGTTGAATAGGTGATATCCATTGGATGACTGGTCACTTTTTTAAATAAGCTAGCATTTGCTTTCCTACCATAAATCTTATCCACAGGGAGGAAAACCAGAGCATATCATTAAACACACACACATATTCTTTATTTTGTGATTCAAAACCTACCCTACTGGGACTCTGAAGATATATTAGAAGTAGATTTCATTTTGTTTCACTCTACTGCTAGCATCTCTGGTAATAAATAAATACATTACCACAAACTGAAAAAAGATTTAAGATTTAAAATTAAAGACTTACACATAGGTCACCTTTTCTAGGATACCCTGGATTTGATTTTGATTACAGTTATTTCATAAAGCTAATCCTGCAGCTGGAGGCTGGTGCAATGACTTGCAGCAAAGAAGTTAATTTGGGGACATACTCTTTTAAGCCATTTATGCAGTCTACAGGGAAGTATCACAGCACCTTTGAGTTACAAACAGATTTGTTTCCAGGCGGCTGTGGGTTGCTGAGATCCTGCCATGCAGAGGCCGTTGCCAGATGGCTATGGATCAACAGACTGTGTTATCTTGCCCATGGAGACACAGAAGCTAGAAAGCTGCTGAGTGAGCCCCCAGACACTGCCCTTTTGCATACAAATTGGAGACTTTTCACACTCTAGAGTGTGAAGAAGTCAGTCAAGACTTTGTGGGTATTTTGATAGGTTTAACAAATAAGTGATTTAAGATTTGTTTCCATTTCGGGTGTATTTAAGATTCTAGGAGAGGAAAGTCCATGAACTAGAAAAAGCATTGAGAACTAATCAACAAACATTGTAAAAAAAAAAATGAATAAGCTCAAGCAAATCTTCTCTAAGAGACACTCTTCCACACAAGAACAAACAAACAAACAAGTCACTAGATTCTTGTGAGTTTTCCATCTGTGGTGTTTTTCCAAGGTAGAAGAAGAAGAAGAAGGCAAAGAACATAGTCCACATTACCTGACTATCCTAGCTGGAAAGCCATCTTTTATTTCTAAATGGCAACTGAATTACTCACAGAGTAGCACTTCACTTATGGAAGTCCCTTTGAAGTCAAAGTGGGTAAAGACATTACACTGGCTCTTAAATATCCTCTGCAGTACATTACTCCACAGTCTGCCTCATTTTGCAAGATACCATCACAACATTATTATTACAGTGTTTCACATAATTCCCTTTTTCTGTATGCATTATCCCTCAGGGACACCTTACTTTGCCAGCCCACTGATAAAAGTCAGAAGTCTTTTAAAAAGCTCCATTTTCAAAAGTGTTGATGATAATGGAAAAGTAAATTGAGGAGAGGAGTGACCACAGTCATTCCCTAGGGGTTTTACATGTACTACCATTTCTTCTAGTTTCAATTTCTTGTCTAGAAAGGGTATGTGACAGCTATCACAGAGTTACTCATTTCTGCATTGTCATAATTATTTTGACAACAACACATTATCCTTACCACTCTGAGCCACAGGATAACACAACTCTAAAGAACTTACAGGCTTGGAAGAAAATAAACTCAGGGTGTAAACTTTGCTAAGGAGAGAAGAAATAGAAGAAGAAACAACTTACATATTCCATATTTCTTGTCCAAGAAAAAAACCATCAATGTAAAGGACAAAAATTGCAGTAGCACATCCTGTTGCTACTTTAGCAAAATCCTGAAATGCCAGTCAACTTTAGATTACACAATATATATATAAGCAAAGCTAGTAGTAAACAGGAAAGAATAAGCCTTTAAATTGCAGGCAAGGATCATTCCAACAATCTGACACCAGAACAACAAATAAAATTACAATGACTTTCTTCTCTTCTAGTAATTCTTATATTACATACTTACTTTTACAGGCGAGAATGAGATAGAATTGTAAAATGGCTCGAACTGGAAGGGAACCAAGGATCTTCACATTCCAACTCCACTGCCACTTGCAGGGTTGCCAACCACCAGATCAAGTACTAGATCATATTGCCCAGGGCCCCATTCAACCCGGCCTTAAACACCATCAGCAACTGGGCAACTACAACCTCTCTGGCAGCTTGTTTCAGCACCTCATCACTCAGTAAAAAACTTCCCCCTCACATCTAATCTAAATCTTCCTTCCTTAGTTTAAAACCATTCCCTCTGATCCTATGACTATCTACTCTAGTAAAAAGTTAATTTCCCTCATGTTTATAAACTCCCTTTAAATATTGGAAGGCTGCAATGAGCTCTCCCCATAGTCTTCTCTTTTTGAGGCTGAACAAGCCCAGTTCCTTCAGCCTATCTTTGTAGGAGAGGTGCTCCAGGTGATCCTTGAATCATCTTTGATTCAAGGTGGTCCTCCTCCAGACCTTCCCCAAAAGCTCCACATCTTTCCTGTACATGAAACCCCAAACTTGGATGCAGTCCTCCAGCCAGGGCCTCATGAGGGCAGAGTAGAGGGGGACAATGATCTCCCTTGCCCTCCTGGCCTGTCCTTCTTCAGATGGAACCCAGGATATCTTTGTCCTTCTGGGCTGTAAACACATACTGCTGGCTCACATTAAATTTTTCATCCACCATGACCCCCAAGTCCTACTCAGCAGGGATACTCTCAATGAGTTCTTATCCCAGGTTGTATACAGATCTGGGATTACCTCAACCCAACTGCAAAACCTTGCACTTCGCCTTGTTGAACTTCATCAGGTTCACAAGGGCCCACCTTTCAAGTTTATCAAGGTCCCTCTGGATAGCATCCCTTCTTTCTTCTGTATCAACCACTCATCTTAGTGTCATCAGCAAACTTGCTGAGGGCGCACTCAGTCCCATCATCAGTATCATTGATAAAGATGTTTAAGAGCATCGATCCCAAGACAGACCCCTGTGGGACACTGCTTGCTACTGGCCTCCACCTGAACACAGAGCCACTGACCACAACCCCCCCGTCTGCAAACTTCCAACCAATTCCTTACCCACTGACTATTCCACCCTTCAAATCCATATCTTTCCAATTTAGAGAAAAGGAAGTGGAGTGGGACCATGTCAAAGGCCTTGCAGAAGTCCAGGTAGATGATATCAGTTGCCATCTCTTTGTCCACTGATGCCATCACTCTATCATAGAAAGCCACCAGATTGGTCAGGCACAACCTTCCTTTGATAAAGACATGCCAGCTGTCTCAGATCACATGCTTCTCCTCACATGCCTTAACACATCTTCTAGGAGGATCTGTTCCATGACCTTTTCAGGCTCAGAGGTGAAGCTCATCTGTCTGTAGTTCTTCAGGTCCTGCTTCCTCCATTTTTTGTAAATGGGAGTAATGTACCCATTTTTCCCTTTCCCGAAGACTTCACTTGACAGCCACAACTTTTCAAATACGACAAAGAGTGGCTCGGCAAACATATCAGCCAGCTCGATTCAAATGCAGAAACTGCAAGTGTATTACATCTTTGAATCCATTTATACCTCTAGAGCAATACAGCAAGTAAGGTATTTACAAGACAAGTTCAACTTGTAGGTTTCCCCCCTGAGACTGTTGGAATCTCCAGTAGAAAAACTTTTAAGAGAAAAAAAAACTTCCTTAAAACTTCCTGTAGACAGAACTCTATTCTCAGCCAGGAAAAGCTCCTTTAACACAAAATGGGATCAAGAGGCCGTGTATACGAATGCAGCCAGGGAAATGTGGATCCTGCAGCCTATGTTAACACTGCTGGAAGGAAACACCTCACAAGACCTCAGAGAGGTAGAGAATGATAAAGGAATATTTCCTGAGGACTCAGAGAGCACTGCACGGGCTTCACTGTTCCTCTCATAACTATTTTGTTCCTAGACAAAACCATAAGAAAAGCATCTGCTGCCAGGACATAATGGACAAGGGAAAAATTACTGATAAACCTATTTATTTCCATTCCATCTCACCTTCAGTTTTCTCCTTGTAATTTGACAGGACCAAATACAGAGCAGATAAATGTCTAGTTCTGATCTCCCACTTCTTCAAAGTGAGGAGCATGCTGAAATACACTAACAAGTCTTCTTTCAGTGGAAAATTTGGCTTGGAGACTATCAGGAGGCATTGGAATGAGACCTGGATGTATGTCGGGAGATGCCTACTATATGTAATAAATAAAATTTACATTTAAAAAATAATCAAAAAACAACAACGCTCTTTGGCTCCTCAAGATATCTCAACTGAATGACCTGAGCCATACTTTATGAAATTCTGAATATTTTTATTATGTCTTTAAATCGTTCATACTAAGAAAAATGTTATTAAGCAAAAAATTTGTCCTGAAAATTAAAGACTTTTATAAATAAAATACTGAAACAGACTAATTTATTGAAAATATTCAAGATGGTTTTAGTCCAACTGCTTTTTAAATAACTGATATTTATTTAAACATTCTTTAAAGTTCCTGTCTTCTACAGTGGTTTTTTTTTTTCTTTTTTCTTTTCTTTTTTCTTTTTTTTTCCTGTAATTGTTACTACCACACATCTGTGTGAGTAGCTGTAGGAAACTGCCTATCTTTATACCATAAAAAAATATTGGTAAAATATTTAGTTGGATATATATTATACAGGAATTATTTGCCTTCTACCACCACCAGTATGATATTAATGTAGACAGAACTATGTTGACATCTCTGGTTTGCAAAAAGTTCTGGTACCTGGCACTACCAGGAAATTCATACTGTATTTACCTCCTCCCTTCGATATTCTAGTTTAGATAAAACCAGATATAATATATCATACAACTAAAACACAAATTAGAGAAGTTGGAAAGCTGAAGAATGTACAGCATCTTTACACTTCAATAGGAATTGCCATTATGAGACAAAAGATAAAGCAAATAATGATCTATAAGGTTTTAAAACAAAAGAGGAAAGTATCCTAGAATCACCTGAGTTCTCTTTCCTTCTTAATTATATAAATTTGTTGATCTTTCTGTTGTTTTTGTATAAAACAAAAGAGTAAGAGAAATCACACTTTCTACTGTTTATTTTTTCATTTACAACATAAAATTACCAAGCCTAGCAAGATTCCCACAACTTTTAATTGCATTATCAACAATGTTACAACCATCCTAAAACATCAAATTTTCAAGCTCTTTCATTCTATTTTTGTACTTCAGAAGTTCTGGGAAGTATTGAGTATTACAATCAAAGCCTTCATATTAACTAATTACCAAACTTCATTCTCTTTTTGTAACTTTCTGAAAGAAATTCTCTTGCAGATTTTACTTTCCTTTCAAATGCTACTCATAAGGTAATCTAAGCCTAGTAGAAAATATAATGTCAAATAACAATTTTAATTTTCTTAATGTCAGAGTTCTTCCATGGAAGAAATCCAGATATTTGATATGTACACTGGATACTCTGAAAACTTTCTCAATAACCAATATAAGTTAACAGTAGATCAGGCACTCAGGAGAAAAATCTAATAAAAATCACACAGATCAGTTCCTGGTGGTTGATGAAAGTATTTCTGCTGAATACGGCAGTAGGAAGAGCCACTTGAGTAAAGAGCTAGGAAAGGTTAACAGGACACTACTGAAATGCTACCCTTTCAAGCTGCACATCTCTACGTGGCAGCAGATGGGAAATCCATTGGTATGGTTTTAGGTTGTCTTTTTTTTCCCCCTATGAAAGTTTAAATTAATTCATAGTACTACTTGAATTGGAACAAAATAAAGACCATCCACATGGACAACTAAGACAAAGACTCTTGAAATACAGTGTGTACTTGTGTAATAGCCATCTGCTACCACACTCAAGTGGATCAAATACCTCTTGACATCTTTTCAGTGGATACAAATAATGATAAAATGTATGTCAAGTACTGAAAGTATATTATGTGAATCTGTGCCTAAGTAAAGTAGGTTTACACAAATAGTTAAATCATGCAACAATAGTTTGAGCTAAGGAACTCATCTTGCAGAAGCACACTTAGGGTAGTGGGGAGAAAAAAAAAACTTAGAGAAAATTTTGCCTGTTTGTCATAGTAAGTTACTTATTTACTTCATTACTTATCTCCCACTATAACCAATAAGCTTCTGTAGTCACTTCTGAAGTGATCACTAGTCTACCTTAACAGACAACTGCATCACTGGAACTCTTCTTATATGACCAGAATCACTTAAAAAGAGTCAAAGGCAGGTTTCTTGGATGAGGCAAGTACTCGAAAGTATCATCATTTCTGTTTGACCTGAAATAATGGCATTTTGCAAATAAAAGAAAACATCAGTCTGGGTTTGAGTATCCAGGGTGAAATACTACTGCCATTAAAGCTGACTTCACTGTTGTATGCCAGTCAGATTACACTGTGTGAATTTATGAGATGTATAGAAATACTTTCCAGGATTTATATTCATAACAACTCATGTTATTGCCTTCCGTTGCTGATATGTTTTCTATTGTCTTCTCAAACAGACTAACTAGAATGTTTTCCTTTTTTTTTCCTCAGAAGTCTCATACTTCTTGGATTTTACATAAGCTTGTACTCACACCTACTCCACTGTCACAAGGTGCAACAGATTGAATTGTCCTTCTTGTAAAGCTATAAACATGTACAACTGCTAGTTTTTGGCACTGATATTTATTAATTTTAAAATTTGTGAGAGAATTAATCAAAAAGAAACATTTTACTGTGGGCAGTCTGTGCAGCACAGACTCTGTGCCATCTGATACTTCTTTCTGCTCTCCACTGCATCTGCTTCATACTAGGCTTTGCCCTCAAGTTTCCTACAAGAAAACATAAGAAAGTCATAGAACGGTTTGGGTTGGAAGTGACCTTTAAGATCATATAGCTCCAATCCCCCTACTCTAGGCAGGGACACCTCCCTTAGATCAAGTTGGCCTTCTGGGCTTCAAGCACACATTGCTGGCTCATGTTGAATCTTCCATCAACTGCCAGTCCCAAACCCTTCTCCTCAGGGCTGCTCTCTCAAATCATTCTCCACCCAGCTTCTATCTGTGCTAGGGATTGCCCCAGCACAGATGTAGGATGTTGCACCTAAAAAGGTTCATAATGTGTTTAAGCTCAAACTTTATTCTGCATTGTCAAAGAACCAGATTTCAGTTTGTCTGGATCCCCTCATCTCTCTTTTCTTTCATAAAGCTGTTAAGTAAGGCAAGTCTTATTTTGATTTTTTAATAAAAATCACAGTTTAGCTGCACACCTTTGACAGACATAATTGTAAAATGCCAATACTTTTAAGATAATTGTAGTACAGATATTCTCATTACAACTTATGACTTTATTTGGACCTTAAATATTGTTTTACCTTTATCTAATCTGAGTGGAAGTTTGACTTGTGAATCTGTTCAAACCTCCCTCCCTTTGCAAGTGGGACCTGACACATTTGTGAACTGAAAATCTAATTTGCTAAACATCACAAGGTTAAATCTCCAGTGTTTTCCTTAGGAATAAGTCATCCCGGAAAGCATGAAATGCGTCTATTCTGCAACATGACCCATTGATGGACTGACAGCAAACCAAGTATGAACCTCAGGCTCCTAGTTAGTTAGAAACTGGTGGGGTATAGTAAAGAAGAGCTTGTTAAACCACCCCAGCTGTAACTGGGAATATTTAACTTCAGCCAGTCTGAAAGCTACTTTTATTTCCTCTCACACTGAAATACATTAGGATTACTGATCAGTGGTTGGGTCACTGAGAGGCTAGGAGGCTAACTCCTCACTGTCTTTCATATGTTAGCTATTGTCTCCTAGTCAGGATGTGGTTACTGGACTTGTGAAAGTTCATAAGAGTTCAATATTACACAGAATAGTGTCAGCATATCTCAGTGAAGTTTAACTTCCCTCTGAAATGGGCAGGAAGACTCATCTGCTCATGGAATCTCATTTGGCAATCTGAAATAATGGCAGTTAAGATCACAAGCAGTATCACAAAGGGTAAATTCTTTTGGAGATTCACTAACTGTAGTGTGCTTTATGCTACAGGAAAGACTTATGAACAGAATAGCCGTGTGCTCTGTCAACACACACAACTGATCTCTCGTCAATAATCAAACATTGTGTTGTTTGCTTCTATGTGCCCACCTTCTTCAGATGCTCACAGGACACTTTGCTTCTTCACTTGCTATTCTTACAAGCTTGTACTAAGTAAGAGTACTCAGCATTATGATATGCATTAAAGCTAAAAGAATTATTTGAGCAAGGAGAAAATATGTGCAAATACACAACCAGGTAAAAGTAGTACAATGAATTCTCCTTTCTGGTACAAAGAACAATAACAGCTATCTTCCCTAGCTGTAGTTCTGCGCATAAAACTGAGTAAAACATTTTCCCTGTACCTCTGCAAAGCAATGTCCACTGGTCAACACACAGTGGAAAAAGAGCAAATTCCTGAGGGAACAGGGAACAGAAAGTATGACTGGAGCTGCACTCATCTGGTGAGAGTTTTACAGTTGAGTTACTTGAGAACAAGCAGAAGATCTACAAAAGGGAACCATTTTAGCTCTCCTATGATTTTTCTCTGACTGGGTCAGTTCCAGCCCTGTGCTTTTTATTCCACAAGGCTGCCAATGACTGTGAAGTATGAGGAGGAGAAAGTCAAACAAACAAAACAACACACACCCCTACGCATTCCCCCTAAGTCCTCTACAGTATGAACTTTATTAAGAGATTGAGACTACTCATTACCTTCCTGAGAAGCCACCCAGCTTCATTGAAAACAAGTTACCTTGTCCACAGATATTTTAGTGTCAGTCATCATAGCCCTCTTATATTTGCTATTTCAGTACCTGCTTACTGCTAGCTAATAATGCTTACTGGCAAGTTTTAATTTCATTAGAGATATCTTTGTAGTACATGCTAAATGAACACCACCAAAAAGTAGCAAGAGAGTGCAAGAAGTCATTAAATTATTACTCCCAGAGTCTCATGATGATTATTGTTAATAGGGCAATCAAATCCTGCTGTATTGTTCCCTAACTACATGCCTGCTTAGTGGGTGGCATACATTTCCATTAAATAAAGACTTATGGTTAGAAGAAGAATGTAATCAACATTAATGACCTGAAGAGTAATTGAAAATACAGTCTCAGTCACCACCCCACCCAGCTATTAAAAAGGACAATCATTAAAAGGCTTCTCAACTAATTCCATTTTGTCTCTCTGCACGTTTGTAGACAATCATTCACACTTTCCCACACTGTTATCTTTCTTTTTCTATTCATATTAACGTAATGAAACACATAGCATGTGAAAATAAAATTTCGGTATTGGCTACTCCTGATAACAAGTACTGCAAGGAAGAGAGTTATACATTCAACACACATTCATTACCAGTGACCATCTGTGCTGACTAGATCACCTGAGACGAAACTGATTTAAAAACAGTGCACAACAATTACACCCCATGTACACTAATAATTTTAACAGGTATTATCAACCCCAGTTGTTGTTTTTTTTTTTTACCAATCCAGTAAGTTAGGCAAAAAAATAGTTTGTATTTTAAGCTCAAATATAAAAAAAAAATCTGAGGCAAACAATCAGTTGTTCCTTTCAAACTCAGAAATTACAGCATTCATCTGTGACTACATATATTTCAACTCTCCCCTCCTTTTCTTTTTTTTTTTTTTTTGGAAAGAACTCAGTATAAGTACATTGCTTTTATGCAATCATAAAAAGAAATATACACAAAGCAGAACAGAAGAAAAAAAGCTGAACATAGCAAGAGGTCATTTTAATTTCCCCATCATACAAATGACTAGAACTCCAGTTTAGACTATCAGCAGTTTGAAAGATCAACAATTCTAAAATAATTCAAGACTGAGGACTGACAGGAAGGATTTAAAATACTCAGTAATTTTTTCACATAACGACAACTGAGAAATAATGTCAATCCACTATGGATCCACTACTTTTGCATTTCTTTTTCACTACGGGAAAACACTTTTTTTTTCCAGAAAGGAGTTTCAGCACAGTTGCTTTCCTCCCCAGACTCTTATCTGTAAGCAGGCAGATGTTTCTGAATTAATGCACGTGTGTCATTGACCATTTGTGGAATGCATAAAACAGTTTAATATTTTTGTGAAACTGGAAGAGAAAAAGAATTATTACCATCAGTATGCATTTTTCACATTGACTTTTTTAAAGATATATATGGGATTAGTATCAATTCTTAAAAACCTCTCTTTTGCTTAAATCTACTGGTACTTTAAGAGAGTATTGAATGAGAATGAAGGAGTACATAATACAAGTAATATAAGTAAACATCATCCATTTGATTTAAGAAATAAAAATACTGATCTAACCAAAGATTGTAAAGCCATTCCAGAACAACCCAAACTCAAAATGATAACCTCAAAACATCTGGTTTCATTTAATCACTTTTTTAATTAAATCACATTTTTTCCATCAGTCAAGAATTATAAATTGAAGTGAAACAGCAATTGGGGACAAACAACTGTGGAAAAAAAGACAAAGAAAATGCTACTTTATTCTGAATTTATCACCTATTTTCTCCACTTTTAGAAGAATTTACTATTGCTTTTTTTCCTCCCTGCTTTAAACTATCTTTCTTATGAGATCATTTTGATTGAATAAATTATGAAGCAGACATCTACAACTGTGCTAATGGTACAGAGAAATTCCTATTACAGGCTATTCAGGTAGAAGTGTGACACTTGTTACACAGGGATTATTGTGCATAGTAAAGAATTACAAAAATCAAAAATCTGGTATCTGTTTAGAAATACAGAACCATAAGTTAAAAGAACAATAATATTATTTTAATATTGGTTCTGCTGTTAACAAAAGCTATCAAAATACCATAAAAATATGTAAATTTAGACATGGTTCTGAAAATGTGCAAGTTGCTCTTGTACACATGTACTCAATATAGCATGTTGTATGTTTTCCTCTTTTAAAAAAAATAATGAAATTATTGCCAAAGCCACTAATAGATGCTGATAGCATAACACAGTCTGCATTCAAGATTACCTTACTATAGTTGCACTTATGATTTATATAATTTTTAAAAGGTTACTTGTTGAATAAACATTCCTTTTGCTATCTGACTGCACTCAACGTATTACTGAGAAATATTCCCATGTCATTCAGAAGCCTGCCATTGCATCCAAACTTCCATAAGCCTTTGTCCATAACTGTACTTCTCCCCTTTCTTTGTAGATAACAGACATGAATATTTGCCTTTCTATTTTATTAACCAGAGAATTCTGACCATTAAATTTATTATTTACACTCCTGTTATTTATTGAACAAAACAGGAGAGTTCTCCCCAGAATTCTCCTGTGATTCCTTGTGACGTTACTTGTGAGAGTTATCAATTGAATTTGCTTTCCAGTAACGGGAATCACATGGAACAGGTATGTGTGTATCTACAGGAGATAAATATAACTCACATCAAAGCAAGAAGAGTTATGGATTTATATAATCTTAACTTCAAAGAAATCATCCACAGGTGCACTCATATACATGCAACAGCAAAAACTGTATTTATGAAGCTGGAAGAGAAAGGTCAGTAAAATAGCTACTACAGCCTAGGTGATGCTGCCTAAATTCAGACACTGTCTTATGTTGTGGCAACATGTATACATAGCTGTAGCCTCAGAACCTTTGTCTATCCATTATACCCACTGGCTGGGTACCACCAACACTATGTTTGGATAGAAGGCTGATGTTAGCTGCTTATTTCACATCAGCTGAAATGCTACCCTGCTTACAGTCAAAAAAAAAAATAAAAATCAGCTGTCTATCTGTAACGCAGGCCTAGCAAACCCACACTAATTGAGATACAGCACCCTCCACCCAAACAATGCAATTTTCAAAAAGTCTGTCTTGACTACTAGAAAAGGACAGATTGAGCCTACAGTAAAGTTAGCAGGTTTGCTGTATAAATCACCAAATTCTCATAAACTTGGAACATAACATAGACATTTTAATAGTAAGCTTTGAAGTGAGTGCACTTCATAGGCCTTTTTTATTTGATTATACACTTGCTTTTATGGTTCAGATCAAGCATATACAACAGGTTGAATATTTGCCATGCTGTCTCCAGGGAGTTCATAACACATTCACATAAGAGTTTTTTCAATCTCCAGTAATTCAGAACTTGCAATTCCTAGGAATTGTGAGAATATACAACAAGAACCTGGATTTTTTTTTTTTTTTCAAAAAGTAAACTATTTCTGAACATTTACTGCTTTTCAAGAGTACTCAGTAGAAATATGACAAGAAAATATAAATAAGCAAGCTATATGTATATATTTTTGTAAAACAACCTTCAATCTTTCATTTTTCTTGCTCCGTATCCGACTGGTCAGCTCTTCCTGCACCCCAACCTGGTTTAAAATGTTGTTTCAAATGACAGCTTTTAAAACAGAACATATTTGAATATATTACTTACATTATTAAACACGACATATTTGGAAAATGAAAAGTGACACATTATTTCCCTTTGTGCTTGTCAGGAAATGAAGTTGAAAGGATACTAGTAGGAACATAGTGAAAATTTAAATTAAAACTAGTTTGCTGCTGTTACTAATATGATCTGATTTAGTGTACCAAAGGCACATATACATATACCAAAAAAAATTTATACTCAGGTCCTATGCTAAGCTATTTTTCCTCCACTCATATTATACATTAAATAATAATAGGATAGAAAGTCCTTGACAGAAGTTTCTTCCCAGATGTCTGACTTAATTTCAGACATAGTAATCATAATTAGGTACCTATATTAAAAGAACACATACACAGCCCTTAACTCACACATGTTCTGTTCTACTATATCCTCTATGCATGTTCTTGAAAATTACCCATTGCTTTCCCTCCTTACTTTTTTAGTTCATATTATTTCTCTTTTAATTCTCTTGCATGTGTCAATTTGTGAGAGCAGTCAAGAGTGCAGACAGCATGTAAATTAGATTCAGGAGAATACAAGTAGAGATTTCTCATTTCTCTGTGAGATTTAAAGGAAATAACAAGGAGAGTGAGAAGAAGTCTTCTGGATATCTGCAGTACTAAGATAACTTTTATTATGGTTAAAACAGTTTAGTCTCTTAATACAAGATATGTTTTATGGTTCACGCAGCTGCTCCAACAGATTATCTTCCAGTGCTATAGACCAAAGAAGGTAAGATCTAGGTATTTTAAGTGAAATTCCAGTTTAATTATTTATTAAGAGAACACTGTTAAATTAAATAAAACTACACTGTGGAAAAAAAATAGGATCAACTGGCTAAAGAGATCAAAACACATCACTGAGAGGTATCTCAGAAGGATATGCGTATGGATAGAGAACACTGAAAGAGTTCTAAAGAGGACAAGACAGAAGATAAGTTTTATCAGGTGGAAAAGCAGTCATTTTTGTTTACTGCTGTTCTGATGTTAACTATAAATGGCAGGTCTGCTGTCAACCAACTAACGTATTTTTCCCCAAAGTTGGAGCACACTACCTTTTTTTGCTACAGTTTTACTTCACAAAATGAGAACAAAAAAAAATGAGTAGAAGACAAAACTTTCCTCTACAATTCCAGCTTCTGTACGATTCTTGAAGTTTTACTTTTTAAGAAAAGTCTATTTTCTCTGTAAAACTATGTTCAAGTTTATGAAAATTGCACAGGAGTGTTCTTCATTGCCTTTTTACAAGGGAGACTAGGATTTCAACTGATTTTCATACAGGCCACAGATACCTCCTTACAATCTGACAAAAAAAGCAAAACTTACAAATAAGTCAAAAGCAATCAAAAATACTTTAAAGATTCAGCTGACTTTAAAGACAGCTGGTCCCATAAGAAAGATGACCTATATTATTAGTGTGCTGAAATAATAAAAATTAAGCCAGAGTCAAATAAGAGGATGGTGCCTTTGAGGGGAATGAAAAATGTTAGCTGTTAACTGTGGGAAGGAATAAACATTTGGCCTCTGCACTTGAAAATGAAGTTCAGTATATTTTAATGTACAGGGACTGCTTCACTGCTAGTCACCCCCTGTGATAGAACCAAGGAATTCAATTCATGAGACTTCCCAAAAAGTGTTCCTGCAGCTATAGTCACTACACTGTAAAATCTAATGTAGAAAAAGTATTCTTATAAAAAAAATGCAAAGAGATTGATCCAGAAATTTAATTATTTTGCTAGTGTACTCCTACAACTAAATTAAGGACACATTGTTTAATGTGCAGTAAGGACTACGAATTAATGCACTGTAGTGAATAGACAGAATTGTGAAATGAATTCTACAGCTTTAACAGCAAAGCCTCAGTGGAAAAACAGATCTTTAGAGCCCCTTGCATGACAGAAGAGCATTTCAAAACCTGGCTCTATTCTTGCATTATGTGTGGTGTCTAGTACAATGATATTCTCCACACAATGAAAAACAGAAGGGATAAGTGATATATTTTGGGGGCTTTAATTCCTCCTCCTCTATCCCCACTTTCCAAATGCATTGCAAGTATTAAATAAGTTTGCAGAAATTATTTCAGGCAGGGCATTTCATATATGTCATGCTCAGAAAAAAGTCTGCAGAGCCTGATTTATCACACAGGCATGAGGCCACCCAGAAGCGGTGGAGGGCTCCACTGCAGCCATCACCCCAGCTCCAAGGGCACCCCTGTGGGCAGGCTGCCTGCTCACCACACTGGGCAAACATGAAGGGATGGAGAAGAAAGCACTCAAGAGGCCTAAAATGTTGCTGGAGTTACCTTGACAGCATCAGTTAAACACACTCCTTCACCACATACTGCCAGAGAAGAGTTTCAGTTCTTTATCATTCTGCTCAAACCAATACCTCTCAAACACACTGCTGTCTGAAGTATAGAAAACGTGTTTGCTGTATTCTATGTTATATTATCCCTTCACTCTTCATAGTCAGTGGCAACAAAAGCAAATCCCTCACACATTTCAGCTCCAAGTGTCCCATACTTTGCTGATTATTAGATTACACACACACAGTCTCTATGCACTTGAAAACACTACACGTGAAAAGAACATCTGAGAACACTTTTTTTTCCAAACTCTAAACTCTTCCTGAAGGAATTTGAAAGAATTTTCAATTCAGGCTTTGGGAAACATATTTAAGGATAAACAGATACCAGACAGTGGAAAGCAGTGTACACTGGGGTTTGTGCAAGGTCTTGAGCATGTTATAAGAAATAATTTGGAGTTTTATAGCTACATATTTTGTTGAGTTGGTCTACAAAAATCAAGAAGAGAAATATTTACATAAATACTTAATGGTGCAGGTGCCACAGCAGCAACAGGGAGACCAATGGGCTGCTGCTTGAGGCAAAGCCAATGCTGCCCTGTTCTGAGCACAACTGATCCCAGCCAGCTCCAAAATGGCATTCAAAAAACAACAACAAAAAAAGAACTAAACACACCACCAACAACACAAGCGTTCATGATTTTATGTCCCTTCACTCCACCTTCCTATAAGATGAAGTTCACTTGTGAAAGATGTCTATTAACTTTAAATATAGTCAAACCATTCACTGTAGTAATAACAGCTTTTTAAAGGCCAGTATGGACTAAATTGCGTTTCAGTGAAAAGAATCTGCACAGTGAACTGGAAAATCCATGAGCTTTTAACACAAGTTCTTACCATTTGATTTGAGAAACTTTCATCTACTTATGGCACTCTGTGTGACGGAGTAGAATACAGATGCTTCACCTTTTCATGCTGCTATTACCAGAATACCTGCATAATTAATTTTGACCTTTTCTCCTTCTTCCAGGTAGGGTAAATAACATGCCTAAACAAAGTTTTCATTTCAGCAGGAATAGTAAGTACTACGTTACACTGTGGATGTATATTTTGCAAAACCTGGTGAGTAAGATAATACCATGGAAATGCCATTATACTGCCTTATTTCTCTGCCAGAAGGAGTGCTTCTTGATTTGTCTGGGAACATTTACAAAACCAAAGCATCATATTCTAAAGGTTTGTAATAAATCAATGGACTATAATGGTTTTCAACTAGAGCATCTAATTATTTAGTCACAGGTAATTCATTCAGTAGGTTTTAAAGGATGCTCTAACATGTAGGGAACAGATTGATTGTCAGTACAGGTAAATTACACCAAGAACTTATGACAGCCTATGCTACCACAGACAAGTCATTTCAGATTATGTTTTCAAAAAATTCTTTGACACCCAAAAATACTGTTAAACTCACAGGATAATTTTCTACAATTGAACAGTAGCAATGAAGTTCCATGGATTTCAAAGATGTTACAGAAAACATTATTGCCAACCCTTTTTGTCAATAGAAAAGCATGAGTACCTTGGAAAATAGAAGTCCTGAATATGTAAAACAAACTTTTAGTGATTTTGCAGGACAAACTGCATTAAAAAAAAAAAAAGTGTATTACAGCCCTACAAGGTAAGAAAGCTCAGTTGTTGTTTTTTTTTTTTTTTGAGTAGTTTTTTTTTGAACTTTGAATTAAAATTAACGCTTTTCTTATCCAATCTACATTTTATTTTACATTGATTAGCTCACAAAGATTTCTACATCATACAAACAGTGTAATATTATACTTCAAAATCAATCGTTTAAAAATAACTTACAGATACTATAAAACAGTACTCTTCAGCTCTTTTATTTCATAATTGTTGCTAACCTCCATGTAACCCAGCCCAGCTAGCAACACCACATCAGTGCCCTTACTGTCTGCACTAAACCCCAGTGCAGGAACACAAGAGACGCATGCATAGAATGTAGCTCAAGTGGTAATTTATTACTACGCAACAACTGCTTATATACCGTAACATGTGCCCGCCTCGTGAACTCATGACCTGTTAAGGACCACCCAGAACCACCCACTGTAACCTGAGTACCACCACACCGAGTACCACCCACAATAATTATATAAAGTTATGTAATCATCTTTCCCGCCAGGCTGCCCATAGTGGGAGCAACTGTTTCTGTAACTGGCAGTTAGTGTATATTCTGCTGATTGCGATAATTTAGAAATGAAGAAAACAGTTTTTCTTTTAATTTTGTTAATTTCCTACAAGCATTTAATAATCCTGATTTGAGTTGTAATCTTTAATTGATGATATGTAAACTGTTCAGGGTACCTCTCTCTTCTTATCTTTGTACTTTTTTTTTTCCCCTCTCCAAGGCAGCTTCAGAATTCAGTCCAGGACACTGTTCTGATCTTTGGGAACAGAAGATTAGAACAAGAGAGATGGGTAATGACCATTCTCTAGCACAAACATGTAACTGAGAAAAAGATTGAAACTTCAGCAAATGCTTCATTTCCAAAAGCCCAGTCCTAGCATCCTCTGGAGAAGCATCCGTGATCTCTCCTTTCACCTTGGGGTCTATGGAAAAGGAAGAGAAGCCCACTGCTTTGCTCTTCACTCTCACAGATTCTCACCACTTTCTTGAACAAATCCTATTGTCTTTTGGAGTGCTAAAAAGTAACTTGTATTCTTTAGGATATAGAACAAAAATAGTTATTTTACTCTGCAACAATTGGGAATCTTCCCCACTGCCCAGGTCTGTACACAGAGGAGCTACAAGAACCTCTCAGTACATAGCTAATAAGATATCTGTCTTCTGAAGCCTTCCTCATGCTGATGGAAATTTGACTACTTAATTAAGAAAACTTTTTTGGAGTTTTTGTCTTTCAAGAGGGAAAAATTGAGAATTAGGATCTGATTACTGAAGTGTATCTGCTATTTTTGACTGATCAAAAACAGCTAAGTTATCCTGTTAGGAGTTCTATCTCAGTTGCAGAATTATAAGTTTGAAAACATTATTTCTTTTAGCTTAGAATGATAAAAGTATCTTCATGTATTAAACAAAGTCTTCTACAGAGTATTATTGCTTAATATTTCCACATACTTTAAAAGTTAAACAGTTGAAGTTAGCTTCTTTTTTCCCAAAACAAAGCTACCAGCAGACTTGATTAATGTACTGATGTTGTACTCTGCTCAGGCTATGTTGTCCTGTTATCAGAGTTCTACTTATGCTTTTGCAGCTGTGTAGATGTATTTTGCATTTTAATATAATATATGAAACTTAACATTGTTATGCAAGATGTGTGCTTAAAGCATAGCATTTTTAATCCAGAATGTGAGAGTAAAATGCACTGCATTTGCATAACACTTAAAGTTAAGTTTACCACTATTTCTGCATTGCATAGGTATATGGGGGGGGGGGAGGCTTCATTTTAAGTTTAAATAGATAACAAACCAGGAAATAAAGTTATCTACCAAGTAGTTCTGTACAGATCTAAAGGTAAGTTGTGCCTGGATATGCATGCTACCGGAACAGAAATCGTAGAGAGATTTGGCAAACAAATACGGAAGTGTCTGCTGCCTGACAAATGTAAGTAGTTTTTGCATCTCACATGGAGAATGTTTTTTTTCCTCTATATGCCTGCAAACAGAAAACATACTTACTAGGCTATCTTTACAGGCCGCAGCACACTATGGGCACTATGCAAACACATGTATTCATTATATGACAGATTTACACTTGTAATAAATGCTATAGTGGATGTAGTTAAAGAAAAGTCTCAAAACCTAAAAATATAGAATGACTCCCTATGACACTACCAGCTTTCTTCTTCTGTGTTCATCTTCCCTTACATTGTTTTGCACAATTCTGGCCTTATCAAGTAGATTCAGTTCTCTCTTAAACCGTAAATTGCCTTGCTACTTTGCCAGCATTGCTATTCAAGTTGACGCCTGTTCTTCTATTTTTACTGTCTCTCCCAACACTTCTAAAATTACCACTCATGAAAAAACAGGCCAGGCATAAACAGTAGTGAGATTATCAGTAAGGTTCTTGTGAATACCTCCACAAGAGTGAGAAGCACAGAAGATTGATAGCTACTAACATCTTCTTATCCTGGAGTATGTAACAGGATAGAAAGCATAACAAGACAGCAGAGCAGCAAGGTCTTCAGCTGCATAGATGTGATAGTAGTGGGCACAAAAATAAGAGAAACTACTTACCTTCAGAAGGTCTACAAGCACCTCAGGTAGGAGAAGATCTCCAAATAAGATGCTCTCATTTCCACTGCCAATCTTTAAATGAGGTCTGGGAAGGAGCAGATCCTGGTTCCACACCTTCTGGTCACTCAGGTGCATTGCTTGCACCTGTGCTCCCTTGGGTTGGCACTGCCTTCCCACCAGGTGCTCAATCACTGGTTCAAGCTGGGACTTAGCATTTCTACTACAAGCTGTCAAAAAATTTATTCCCAAGTATCCCTGACAGTTGCAGTAAAGAAAAAGCTTCCCACTTGCTTTGTATATGTACATATAAATATATATAAGAATATATAAAAATAATGAAAAATTAAATACCTGACGGCTAAAAACAACAGCAACAAAGAAATCTTCCACTTACATTCAACACAGTCATTTATTTCTACAAGGCATTTAAACACTTCAAACAATCCAACATTTCCACTGGTTAGATTTTGTCAGGTTTAAAACAAGATGCAGATCCTATCTGAATTTAATTTCATCATTCAGGAGAAATTTGCTTTGTCTCACTGAGAAACATCCTCACCTGTGAATGAAACGTGTATGAATTTAGCCACATGTAGTGTTATGAATTCTTTATGGGATCAGTCTTTTCTTGTGACAGGCTTTCCAGTGTTCATATTAAAGAATATAACCATATTATATCTGTATTGGAATCCATAGGACAAAGGAGGATAGCATATGATAGGTGCAACTCTATACACAAATTTCTGAAGTTATCCATCATCCTTTGATTCAGCTTACTTATAGTAGCAAAGCTACCCAGTATTCTGATTTTGGAATAAATATGTATGTTACTGCAGTGCCAAATTTTCAGTCTGACAAGTCAGGTGTTCTCAGTATCACTCAGGACTGGAGAAATGTGTGAATTAAAATTTTGTATCACCATTACAAGACCAGTGTATACACCTGTACCTTACAGTTCCAATGATCACCTATGAGTATCTTCATATTTTATACAATTTTCTGTATACCAGACAGATAGTTAACCTGGTATGAAAAGGACAACAGTAGGAGCAAAGAATGTAATAAATTCTGATGCCCTTATACTTGGTGGGTTTCTGTTTTTTTCTGGAATAATAAGGAAGAAAAGAATCAGTGCACTGTAAAACAAATGCACACAGCTAAACCTTCACGACTGTCACACCAGTTAGGTTTGAAAATGTACTACAACATTTCCAGATATTGCAAATAAACTGTGAGAACACATGCAAAATTGTGTTTATGACTTTTGGTGATCAGTATTCCACATCATAACATCATGTAATGCACTGGGGGTTTGACTGTTGATGCTCAAG